>OZ038500.1:103367972-103385472 GCA_964036315.1 Acanthosepion esculentum
TTATGTGAAACGTTTTTTTCACTAATGAACCTCCTGTAATATATGCACTCGTCAATCAAAAAATTGACCCGATCCAAATATCCGTGTTCAATATCCAGGATAGAGCGTGTGTAAATACAAGGGCGCGCACTGAGGTCAACACCGAGTGGCGATAGATTTGTTTCATGTTTGAAAGTAATCTTCATCGCCTGAAGATTGCGTTCAACCCTGAAACAGACTGTTGCTACTCACCTCCCTCTCTCTCAATCCTCAGTTTCCAGCCTTGACAGAGTTAAAAAACGAAAGCATATCCTGAATCTATCGCTACATCCGTGGCAAATGTTCAGACGGGTTAGATTCCTTAGTGCTACCAGCTCAGACTTTTACAGCCAAGATACACCTTGATACATCCTACCCCGCCATATTCCGTTGACAAGAAGAAAGGTCTCTTTGTGGAACAGATACAGGCGGCTTGTAGCTCACCCGATCGTTATAATCTTAACTTCTTCAAGTCTTGAGTCAATAGTTAAACGTTCATATCACACACCTCTTTTCACTAACCCTCTACCTTGGGTGGCACTTAGGTGAATTTTAGTAAAAGAAAAACAACAATTCGACATATTTCTTTTGAGAAAGAGCTCCAGCGGATGCTTTAGTTTTTCTTTGAAAAAATTATTACAACCCTGTTTCACTGAAAGGTTTCGTATTTTGTATGTTTCAATGAAAGGTTTTCGTATTTTGTATGTCTCACTCAAAGGTTTTCGTATTTTGTATGTCTCACTCAAAGGTTTTCATATTTTGTATGTATCACTCAAAGGTTTTCGTATTTTGTATGTCTCACTGAAAAGTTTTCGTATTTTGTATGTCTCACTCAAAGGTTTTCGTATTTTGTATGTATCACTCAAAGGTTTTCGTATTTTGTTCGTCTATTTTTATCGTTGTTTTTGAAGCCCAACTGCATTTTCGATTTTTCTTTCAGTCAATGATATTCATAATTACAAAAATAAATACAAGTGATTATCAAAAAATAAATCAACAATTAACGATAGCACACACACTCACACACGCTTAGAAACACACACACACCTACGCTTATAAACTCACACACTAACCTACGCACATAAACACACAGATACTCACCCACGCTTATAAACACAGACACTTCTCCACGCTTATAAACACACACACTCACCTAGGCTTATAAACACACACACTCACCTACGCTTATGAACACACATACTCACCCACGCTATAAACACACACACTCACACACGCTTCTAAACACATACACTCACCTAAGCCCACAAACACACACACTCACCCACGCTTATAAACACACACACTCACCCAGGTTTATAAACACACACACTCACCTACGCTTATAAACACACACACTCACCTACGCCCATAAACACACACTCACCCACGCTTATAAACACACACACTCACCTACGCCCATAAACACACACACTCACCCACGCTTATAAACACACACACTTACATACGCTTAATAAACACACACACTCACTTACGCCCATAAACACACACACACACACTCACCCTCGCTTATAAACACACACACTCACATACGCTTATAAACACACACACTCACCTACGTTTATAATCACACACACTCACCCACGCTTATAAATACACACACTCACCTACGTTTATAAACACACACACTCACACACGCTTAGAAACATACACACTCACCCACGCTTATAAACACACACACTCACCCACGCTTTTAAACACACACACTCACCTAAGCCTATAAAAACACACACTCACCCACGCTTATAAACATACACACTCACCCACGCTTATAAACACACACACACACTCACCCACGCTTATAAACACACACACACTCTCCCATGCTTATAATCACACACTCACCCACACTTATAAACACACACACTCACCCACACACACTCACCCACACTTATAAACACACACACTCACCCACGCTTATAAACACACACACTCACCTACATTTATAAACACACACACTCACACACGCTTATAAACACACACCCTCACACACGCTTATAATCATACACATTCACCCTCGCTTATAAATACACACACTCACCCTCGCTTATAAACGCACACACTCACACACGCTTATAAACATACACACTCACCCACGTTTATAAACACACACACTCACCTACGCTTATAAACACACACACTCACCTAAGCCCATAAACACACACACTCACCCACGCTTATAAACATACACACTCACCCACGCTTATAAACACACACTCACCTACGCTTATAAACACACACACTCACCTAAACCCATAAACACACACACTCACCCACGCTTATAAACATACACACTCACCCACGCTTATAAACACACCCTCACCTACGCTTATAAACACACACACTCACCTAAGCCCATAAACACACACACTCACCCACGCTTATAAACATACACACTCACCCACGCTTATAAACACACACTCACCTACGCTTATAAACGCACACACTCACCCACGCTTATAAACACACACCCTCACCCACGCTTATAAACACACACACTCACCCACACTTATAAACACACACACTCACCTACATTTATAAACACACACACTCACACACGCTTATAAACACGCACCCTCACATAAGCCCATAAACATACAAACTCACTCACGCTTATAAACACATACACACTCACCCACGCTTATAAGCACATACACCCTCACCCACGCTCACACGAATGAATTAAAAGAAGAATATCTAATAGAATCTGACATAGACTCAGAGAAAATAAGTTCCATGATGATTATTTCATTAAATAATCACTAAATCGATCGAATCATCTCCTCATTTGACTGTATCCTGTGTTTATCTATCTGGCTTGAAACACCGATTCCCTTAAAACCACCGTCAAGTCTGGTCAGTAGCTCGATATATTTCTATCTATCTGGCTTACGGCCATGTCACCTTGAAACATCGGTTCCAGTATGACCGCCGAAGTTAAGTAACGTCGAGCCTGGTCAGTACCTTTATCGGTGACCGCTTGAACCGTGTTCCAATTTCCTTGAGTTATATTCACTTAAGCGCAAGTACCCTATCTATCTGCTACAGTCTACTCATTATCTATCTATCTATCTATCTATCTATCTAGATCGATATATCGATAGATAGAAAAGACAGCGAATTAGCTAGCCAGCTATTGATAATGATGAGCTGCTAATCATGAAGCGACATTTTATCGAAGCCAGAGTCGCTTGTTCATGTAAAAATGTCTTTAATTCTCAAAGTTCAAACTTGAATAGACATTTAGTCTGTGTCATCGGATGAAGTTTATTCGTTTTATGTTACAACATAAAATTATGACTTTTATCTCCGCATCGCGTCTACTTTCACTAATTTGGGGAAAGAAAAGTGACACTTCTCCAGATTTATCCAAAGAAAAACTCAGAGAGAGAGAGAGAGAGAGTGAGAGAGAGAGAGAGAGAGAAACAGACAGACAGACAGACAGAGGGAGAAGGAGAGAGAGAGGGAGAGAGATTGTCTAAGTACCAGGCCAAATGGAGGAAACGAAAAGAAGGAAGATTGTATTGCGTCAATCCCACAAGTGAGAAGGGACGCGCCAAATACCTTAAAATATCATTTAAATTACTGTCAAATCATAAGGAATAAAGCTTCACACACACACACACACACACATATCCAGTCAATACACAAATAACTTAACTTACACATGGACATTCTACATACAACACATACTCTCTCTTTCTCCCGGTGTGATGTGTTCCTTTAGGACGTGGGCGATCATAGCCCTCCACATTTCCCGCGGATAGAAAATATTTGAAAAATGAAAATTTAAGGCCTGTTCCCCGCCCCCGCAAAAAAAAGAAGAAAAAGAAATTAAATTTACTCGGAAGAAACCTTAAAGGAGAAACTGGGTAAGCATTTAATAGCGAGCCAAACAATGCCGTTAGAATCAACAATAGAAAGAAAGACATGAAACAGTCGACAACGTTTGTCAAGAAATAAAAAGAATGTAGCAAATTCATCCAGAAAGAGAATAGGAATTAGCATGATTCAGCGGGAAAGGTAATCTACTGGGAACTGCAAGCGACTTCATTTTGACCATACAAAACAACAGCTTATCCACACACCTAAATTAGTCCGAGAGAATGAAACATAAAATCCACTAGGCCTTCAGGAGGCAAACGGATAGCCTAATCAAGGGCAGAAGACCTGATCTGAAAACATGCCAGATAATGAATTTCGTTGTTCCGAAAAAGTACCGTACCTCAACCATACGAGAAAACTGAAGAACTCATACGAGAAAATAAAAATGACAGTCGAATCGAATAAATTAAGAAAAAGACTGCATGAAGTGAAAATTATTTTGATATTATCGAAAACAGTTCGAATACTCAAGCGAATGCGAATATTAAGCAAACAAACTGTAACCTAATCACCAGAATGTAAAGAACCAGATTTTGGTGTGAACACACAAATAGTAAATAAGAACAGAACTTAAGATATTAGAAATATCTGCCGGATAAAAAGGGTTTATTCGTATATTTGTATTTCTAAAGTCACCTCAAATGAAAACAGTTTTTCAAGAAAGTCTTTGCAGCCGAAAACGAGTGATATTTTTTTTCATTTTTATATAACGTTCAGTAAAAGTAATTTTCTTTGAATTCTTCAAGTCGTTGTTGAAATTTCCTTAACAAATGCTGCGGTCAGAAGCTCAAAATACAAACGCACAGAAATGTAAATATTAACCGGGGGGAGGCGTGGGATATGCGTACGGAATTAGGGAAAACGGGCGGAGCCACCGATAAATCTCCAAATATGAATGAATGCCACAAGGGACACCTGTTTCTTTCTTGGAAGTTTGCGAGACCAGACCATTTTTACTCTCCCCTGAGACAAAGAGAAGCAGATGCTTTCTCATCGATTTTCTAACCATCGTCATTAGCGAATTCTTAATCTGTTTTGTGACCGAGGTTCAATCCCGCCAAACACTAGGGGCTCTTGATTCACTGAGGGACATGAGATCAGTGTCAATTCTTTCTTTTCGCCTTTAAACCGTGTTCATTTCATCGCCTACTAGTTTTCTCTTTTATTTCTGCTCCTTTCAGTTGTCCCTTTGCCATGTGTCGTTCTGTCTAGAGTCTAGGCACCAACGCGAAGAGCTCATCCGAACAATTACCATGGAAGTCTTTATATAAAAGAAAAAGGGAGGCAATCTTAAGGTGGTGGGAAAGTGACTGAAACGGAGGCACCAGATCGGGGCCAGTAATATTGCTGATTCTTCTTTGGATTTTATCAATGAACTCTAGATAAATAGCAGGAGCACGGAACGATGTTTGGCAGCAATATTTTAAGCATGGAGACTTATAGATATGTAAGATCGAGAGTAGAATCGTCTAGCACGACACCATGAACCAAGCTTCCTAGCAGCTGACCTAGCAATGAATTCAATATAGTATTTCCACTTCATATCAGTCAATAACTTTAGCCTAAGAGGCCTTAACGAATCACTCTCCTGGAGATCAATATCAGTCATGCTGAGGGGAGGCAGAAAGGGGTCCCTCAGAATATTAATAAAGAATAGTTTAATTTTGGGGGCGTTGAAATTGACAAGTCACCCTTTGCCTTAGTTATATACTTATATATATATGTAAGATGGAGAGTAAAATCGTCTAGCACGTGAACCAACCTTCCTAGCAATGAATTCAATATAGTATTTAATTCACCCTTTGCCCTAGTTAACAACAGAAACAGGATATTAAAACAAAACATGTATGTTAATCATTTAGGATCAGAAGTCATGAGAATGATATTATTATTATTATTATTGTGCAGACATCTGGAGAAGGTCGTAAGGTGCAACAGCCCAAACGTCGTGACAATAACAACAAAGATGAAGATGCACGTTAGAACAAATCAGTTTATAATAAAGCAATAGATATAAGTCCGGCGAACAAAGTTCAAAGCCCAGTAAAGTTTACTCGAATAACAATTTGGACACGATGTCCAAAAAGCACTTGTCACAAGCAATTTCCTGTGGTCTCGTGTCTGTTTAAGTTAAGCTTATTAAATAAGTTAAGCTTAGTAAATAAGTCCTGTTCTGCTTTGTGGCTGACGAGGTACGTATTTTTATCGGTGGTTAGTAATTATGATTAGGAAAATGCCACAGTTTCAAATGTAGATTGTTTTCAACAAGCTTCGAATTTTGTCGAACATAACCTTACTTATTACCCCAATGTGTCATTGTTCCATACTAATCCTAAAGAATCTTACTTATTACCCTAATGTGTCATTGTTCCATACTAATTCTAAAGAATCTTACTTATTACTCCAATGTATCATTGTTCGATACTAATCCTAAAGAATCTTACTTATTACCCCAATGTGTCATTGTGCCATATTAATCCTAAAGAATCTTACTTACTACCCCAATGTATCATTGTTCCATACTAATCCTAAAGAATCTTACTTATTACCCCAATGTGTCATTGTGCCATACTAGTTCCAAGTAAGAAGTCATGCAATAAAGGCTAAATAGCAATAGTCCACAAATTCCCAAACTTTATTTTATCGGAACTATAATTCTTTCTGGCAGAGAAATGAATATCAACAAGTTCTGTCTTGTAGAAATGACTATATGAATTAATTTGTGATAAATAACACTGATATATCATTATGTTATAAGTGTACGCTTAATTGGCATATGTAATGCAATGGAAAAAACGGCTCTTATTTCAACCGGAAATATTAATAAAAAAATGAAAAATCCATCTGCAAGAAAAAGGACGATCGTTCTGATAAAATGTTCATCTTTTACAGCGTCGAATATGGTAAATAGTATCAATAAGAGTTCAAGAAATAAAGCAATCAAATATGAGAATCACAAAAAAGAAAAAGAAAAAGACAGAGCAAAATACGAATGGAAAATAGGAAAGTGTCGACTCATGGTAAAGATCGCATCTTGTAACGATTGGGAAGAGTGAAATCTGAACTCTCGATGGTGATAGAATTAGAGATAAAAAGAAGGCGACGTAGATAGAGAGAGAGGAAGTAAATGGAAAAAGAAATATGGAGAGAGCGAGAGAGAGAGAGAGAGATTGTAATTTAACCGAGTGAGAAGGAAAGAAATAGAAGAGAAGACATTAATGAAACAGAGAAAAAGAAAAGAGGCAGCAATTAAGAATTTACAAAGAAATCGTTTTTTGTACAAATCAATTTTTTCATAACACACCACCCCACCCGACCCTTCTTCCTCTCTCTCTCTATCTCTATCTCTCTCTCTCTCTCTCTATCTCTATCTCTCTCTATATATATATCTCTCTCTATCTCTCTATATATATCTATCTCTCTCTTCATTCTTTTCTATCTCGCTTTTTATCTTTACCTCTTCCTCTTTTTGATTGCTTTCTTATATATTCTTTTCCTTTTTCTTTTCCATCCTTTTCTTCCTGTCTCTCGATATGAACTGAGATAGATAGATAGATAGATAGATAGACAGACAGAGAGATATATAGTTATGGACATAATTAGATTGAAAGATAGATATGATCAGACTGGTATATATATGTATGTGTGTGTGCGTATGTGTGTGTGTTTGTGTGTGTGTGTTTGTGTGTGTGTGTTTGTGCGTGTGTGCGTAAATTATTTTCAAATGTAGTGTATCAGTAACGGAACAAAATGAATAAAAAGAGACAAGAGGAATAACAATTTATATATATATATATATATATATATATATATATATATATATATATATATATATATATATATATATATATATAAACAGACTGAGAAATATACATAGAAAAATAAATAGATATGAGCAGACCGAGATAGTTTTGAACAAAGATATATAGATATGACCAAACTGATACACGCACACACACACACATACACACACACACATATGTATATATATATATATATATATATATATATATATATATGTATATATATATATATATATATATATATATATATATATATAGATAGATAGATAGATAGATAGATAGATAGATAGATATAGAGATATGAACAGACAGGGAAAACGATGAAGTTGAATTTTGCGATTTCGTAAAAAAGGTTAATAATGAATGTTTAAAAATTAGCTATGGGTCAGTCGTGGCATCAGACTAGTCATCCGATTCCATCGTCACATTTGCTTCGCACGAGAGAAGCTCGTTAGTCGAGTGGAATATGAGTATCAAACACGCCAGGGTCCAGAGGTTTCTTTCTCCCCGATGGAAAATACCGCATCCAAAAGCTCCAGTCTCCCCGATCTCCATCAATAACGTTAACACTAGAATCTCCCATCTTGCAACGGAGACTCGCTCTCTGCTGCTCAAAGTAAAACGCTCGCAGAAACACTAAAATGGAAAAGAAAAGAAAGCTATCTATTTATCTATGAGAAAATTGCTCCGTATTGATCATTTCAAAATTATTGATAAAACTGTTGTTGCCCTCTGATGTTATTTGTTAACCCCGAGATATTCGTCCCCGAGATGCTCTTTCCAACAGCCACCCCCAATACACTTTCTCATACTCATGTTAAAAAAAATATTTAGCAGGAAATGGTGTTCCTCAAGTGCAAGATGCTGCATGACTTTGAATTATTATTAATCTTTTGGGGAATAATAATAATAATAATAATAATAATAATAATAATAATAATAATAATAATAATAATTATCAAGTACAAATACTGAAAAACTGTGTTAACCCGAAATGTAGATTCTGTGATAAATCTCCAGAAACAATTGACCATCTTGTATCAGGTTGCACGGTGTTAGTAGCCAGTGAATATAAAAGTCGGTATAATAGAGTGAGTCAATATCTGCACTAGAAAATATGCAACTTTTAATGGAAGGAAACTGCAAGAAACTGACATGAACATTACCCAGATCCGGTTACAGAGATTAGGACCCGTAACAATTTTATGGGACATTGCAATACACATGCCTTAAAGAAATGCAAAATATTGTACCCAAGTACAGCTCACACATTACGAAGAGCTTTAGCTATGTAAAATATATGTGTTACTGATTTTTTTTTCTTGCAAAAATGTCATGAAGCCATTTCTGACATTAGGTCTCTAGTTGGGGCCCGGAAGAAAATGTGTATACGACAGAAAACGAAGGAAATAATAATAATAATAATAATAATAATAATAATAATAATAATAATAATAATCTCAAGACAACAAAATTCTCTGTTGTTATTGGGGTTTTGGGAATTATATAAAAAAGGGGCAAAGAAAAACGTGGATCAAATTTTCGTTATCCTTAAAATATGTAAATTGCAAAACACCTATGGTCACTTCTCGCATCATGCAATGAGCACAATTAAATATTTTTTCTTCTGATTTCATGGCATCTGATCTGTCCTTCTGATACAAAAAAAAAAGTTTCTTGAAGTTTCTGGTTGAGATTTGCGGACAACTTGCAAATACTACTACTACTACTACTCATAATAACACTAGTGCAAACTATGGGCGTTGGATGGAATCTGACAAACATGATTTGACAAAATTTCAAAATATAAGAACGTGAAAACAGAAATTGCGAGAAAGTGGCACCTTAGCACAACCATTATTCCATGAATAATCAGTGGACTATGAACGATTAAAAAGATTACTGATACAGACGTTAAGTAAATCGCAGGAAACGGCTCACTATCTGAGATACAAAAGATAGCGATCACCAGCAACGTTCACATATACAGAGAAACTCTCTTAACGTAATATGTTCAATAAATTTCCAATAGAAATCTTCCTTTACCTCAGGTCACAGGTGAAAGACTTTGTAAACTATTGTATCAAAAGGCAGACAGGGAAAACCGGAAATACTGTTATCGCTACTACTACTACTACTACTACTACTACTACTACTACTACTACTAATAATAATAATAATAAGAAGAAGAAGAAGAATGTTGCAATCAGTGGGGTTTGAAGTGATTTGGATATTTCTGAATACTTTTTTGTCTTTTGCGAAGAAGACACTGATCAAGATCCAAATGTGAGAATGCGGATAGATTAAAGATCTATATATATATATATATATATATATATATATATATATATATATATATATATATATATATATAGATAGATAGATAGATAGATAAAGAGAAGAGCAATAGATGAAATAAAGTGAAGGTGTGAGGGAGATAATAGCAAAAGGGTAGGAGACAGAGCGAGAAGAAAGAGAGTGAGGAGAGAAAAAGAAAGAAATATTTAAATGAGATCTGATTACAAAAAGTACAAAGAGTGGGTGGGAAACATACAGAGGGAAAAGAGAAAAGGAGCAAAATAAAACTTCCTAAAAACCGATAGCTAGCTAGCTATGAAAAGAATATATATATATATATATATATATATATATATATATATATATATAGAGAGAGAGAGAGAGAGAGAGAGATGGGGGAGGGAGAGGGAGAGAGATAGATAGATAAAGGATTGAAGAAACAAGGATATAAAAATGTTTCCGAACAGTTCGACTTGCCTCACAGTGGAGGGCAATATGGCGACGCCTATAAAAGTTGACATTTGCCGATTTCTGATGTTCTTGTAAAAATAGTTAATTCCATGCTCATAATCTGTGCCAACATCATTTTCAACTGGCATGCTAGGACCAAAAAGCTTTTCAAAAGGTACTTCACTCCCAACTCAGTAAAAACCATACTATTGATAATGGCACTTGTTGTGTTTGTCCGGACAGTGCAGTAACGATGGGTCAAGAATAGCATGGACGGACCCTAGTCTGTTATTTGCAGACCCCTCGACCACTACAGGCACAACCGCAATTGGATAGTTGAAATCTATCTTCAGATCTTAATTGAACAATACAAGGTGAACTTGAGTTGAAATGATCAACGCTCTGGGTTAGATGAAGGAAGACGGGACAAGTTCCGAAAGGCGACTCATCGGGATTCTTGGATGGAATGGTTTGATTAAGAATATTTGGATGTAAGAGAGGGGAAAGACTTTGGCTGGAATAGTTTTAGACGAATCAAAGAGATTCACTTTTTATGGGGATTTTTTGTTGTTATTAATTAAATATATTACAAAGCGATACAAAAGCCTGAAGGCAGCAATAACAATTCTGTTAGAATCATAATCTATAAAAATAGAAAAAAAGATGAAGAAGATTGTTCCTAGGTTGTAAATTCTTTCTTTCTTTTTTTTTCTTTCTTTCTTTCTTTCTTTCTTTCTTTTGTCTTCATGACACCTTTTATTTCCTTCTCTCCCTCTTTTCCGTTTGCCTGGTAATATTGGGTGCCTACTGTAGTGTGTCAGTTAATGAACTCGTTTCACAGAGTACTGAGTTCGATCCTTTCCGAGTCTCCTACTAACATAACCTTTTCTCAGACCAAACTACATTTAGTATATATTAATAGTAAATTAGTAAATAATATGTCAATTGCTCTAAAAATCTTTCTTAGTAATCCATTACTACTGTAGTTAGTGCAATCTTCAATTGCTGCTCCAAATATGTGGCCTTGAGCCGTACTAATATAAGCTGAGGAAATCAAGGCGCTTTACGGTGCAGCCACAAGAATGAACCTAATTATGCAGACACTCATTACTGTAGTAAGTTCGATACTCACTAGGTCCTCAGCAAGTGTATCCTTGTGCCACACTAGGCTATGCCTATTAATATTAACAAAAAGGTTAATACCGTAGAGTTGTTTTAATTTAAAATTGATGTTTCATTTTACATATTTGAGTTCTTTTCCGTCGACACTTTTCTCTTTATCATCTTCTCTTTCTTTATCTTATTTTTTTCTTCACTCCAACTCATTCATTGTCTTTTTTATCCTTTTCTATTTTTATTTTTATTTCTTTTTCATTTCTATTTTCATTCTTTAATTCATTCCTCCTCTTCCTGCTCCTCTACTTTTTTCCCCGTTTTTTTCTTTTTGATTTTTTCTTCCCCCTAATCACTGTTTTTCCCTTTCCTCGCTTTCTTCATTGCCAACCTTCACGTCTCCACCGCATACAAACGTACTTACCATTTCTTCATAGCAATGCTAACCATCAACTTGTCTTTATTTGCAATATTAACCAACTGCTCGCCGCTGTTTGCATTCACACTGGCAATAATTCTAACAACAATGACAGCTGTTATTATGACCGCCATCTTTTCCGACCAGATACAGCAGATTAGAAACAAATAGAAAGCTAGAAGCAAAACTTAGAAGTAGACACAGACAAATACATATATGAGGAAGAAGATATTTTCGCTGTAGAGTTTTTTTAAAAATAATTACAACATTTGATCTTTCACAGGCTTCCCACCTTCCAAAAAACACTTCGAGCATCACGCTGTATATATTTAAGTGGGTGTTGGGGTGACCAGTATAAAATTAAACCCTAAACGCAAATATTTGACACATTTGAATTCCGCTTAACACAAAATTAAGTCTATTAAATTAACATAATGAAATAATGAAAAAGGATAAATATAAATGAAAATCAGTTGTTTTTCCGAAATATTTAATGACAAACTATAAACACACACACACACGCATATATATATATATATATATATATATATATATATATATATATATATATATATATATATATGTGTGTGTGTGTGTGTGTGTGTGTGTGTGTGTGTGTGTGAAAAAATTCCAGAATTGTTCCTCAAGATACATTGGGAAAAGTTGCAAAAATTAAAAAAAAAAGTCTCTATGAACATGAAAGAGGCTTTATACACAAAAATTTATCAAATGCATTATTTATACACAGAAATTAATTCAACCACAACTGTGGCCGAACGAAAGCCACACTTATTGCAAAAGAAAGTAATTTACTTAGAAGGAAGATTCTCGAAAGTGCCGCTATCGAATCTTATCAAAATATAAATCTACACCCCAGATTCTTTCCAATATAGACATTCCAGAAACCACAACATTGACCGACCGAATGCCACACTTATTACAAAAGAATGTAATTTACTTAGAAGGAATATTCTCAAAAGTGCCGCTATTGAATCTTATCAAAATATAAATCTACACCCCAGATTCTTTCCAATATAGACACTCCAGAAAGAACGACTACTTTTTCAAGCCCATATATATGACTAATGAAATGCTAAGAAATGAAAATAAAATCCTTAACAAGAGTTTATTCAAAATATATAACACATAAATTAATCACAAGCAAAATAATTTAAATACTACTTTGAATATAAAAAATTCACGCACTTTCGTTTATTAGACGTTGAATTGTATCACTTCATGTCTTCCATATCTTGGCTGAGTTTTCATTTAACCTGATGAACATCTATGAGAGAAAAATTAGTATAGCGAAAAAATTTGAAAAACAATTTGTATATAAATACTTATTACAAAATGAAATCTTCACATTTGCCTTGACAAATTCCTACAGAGGACGAAACGTGTTGGCTAAGATATATTTTCCTTTTGTCTTTATTCACACACACACACACACACACACACACACACACACACACACACACACACACACATATATATATATATATATATATATATATATATATATATATACCCAGAGAGATAGATAGATAGATAGAGAGAGAGAGAGAGAGAGAGAGAGAGAGAGAGAGAGAGAGAGAGTTTCATGCTGAGGTACAAGTATTCGTATTTATCTTTTTATTCGACTGAGGTTTTCGCCTGTTTTCATATATGATTTGTCATGTGAGTTTTTCAAGAAGCCATTTATCTGCAGCCTTTCTACTGTTTAAACTGATTTATTGTCACTTTCCCTTCTGACTTTTTCAATACTCGGCCCCGTCCGCTCTCCTTTAATCACTGTAAATGCGAAGGCGGCTATAAAAACTGACCACAGTGTCTCTACTGCCTTTTCACTCATTGTCCCTGTTCCCTTTTTCTTGCCTATAACACCCATCCTGTTTTCGTAATTGTCTGAACGGCCGGAACAACTTAACGACTATCGCATCAGTTATTGGACAAAACCCAATATTCTACAAGTAAAGCGTCTTCTCGGGAGAGCTCTATTATTCCTGTCTGCTGTTGCGTAATTAATATTGTCATTACTGAAGTTAAGCAATGTTAACATTGGACAATACCTAAAGGGCAAGAAACAGACATAATTATGTTAACCAGGAAAAAGTAAAAGTAAGTGAATAAACAAAGGAAATTGGGAAAAATAGTGTGAAGGAGAATCGTAGAATTAATGTAATTCCGATAAACATTCTTGTTGTTATTAATGTTTAGTTCGAAAACAAGAAATAGCATGAAATGTTTATAAATAATCCTTAAGTTTCATATACAAAACAACGTACGATCTGCAGACCCTTGTATATATTTTATATGCACAGACCCTAGTATATATTTTAAATAAATCTTCACATGACTAAGAAGATATAATCCAATGTAAATACTATGGAAATAACTGTACGAAGAAAAACTTACGTTGCGAATTCGACATCTTTGAAAAAAATGTATAAAAATGAATTTTCTCATGAATATAATTTTGTACCCTTAGTTAATGAAGATTAAGAAAATGTTAATCTAATTACAAACATCTCAATTAATGATGCCTATAAAAATAAATTAAGTGAGGTGTATGCCTATATAAACTATTTAAGTGAAGTTTATCAACAATATAAGTGTGATATATGCATATAAAATCATTTTAACTGAGCTCTAGGATAAACGATTTCAAGTGAAAGGTGAAATAATGTAATCTGTGATTAACTAGTGTAGTGGGTCATAAAAACCTGGTCTTATTTCATGTCATTCAAGGACAGAATCAGAAAGAAAAGTGGAGATTGTCGGAAAAACATTTAATATATGATGTAGAAAATCGTCCTGCACAAGAATTGTAAACGTTGCTTTTTTGATGATAAAGCAGAAACCAGTAAAGGTAGCAAAAGATAACGAGAGACGATAAACTCAGCAAAGTTCAGGTGAAGTGTAAAAGGCATTGTACACCGGTTACATTAAGCGTCTAGTAGAAAAATGTATTATTAGAGGAAGAAGAGTAACATTAATGATGATACAAAGCCCCCAAAATAGTGTTTTTATTCTATTAGAAATATGTAAGATATTGAAAACATTCTGCGTTTATGGGCGTTTAGTGCCAGCCAAGATATTCTATCTATCTATCTATCTATCTATCTATCTATCTATCTATCTATCTATCTATCTATCTATCTCAGTCTGTTCATATCTATCTATCTATCTATCTATCTATCTCAGTCTGTTCATATCTATCTATCTATCTATCTATCTATCTATCTATCTATCTATCTATCTATCTATCTATCTATCTATCTATCTATCTATCTATCTCAGTCTGTTCATATCTATCTATCTATCTATCTATCTATCTATCTATCTATCTATCTATCTATTTCAGTCTGTTCATATCTATCTATCTATCTCAGTTCATATCTATCTATCTATCTATCTCAATTCATATCTATCTATCTATCTCAGTTCATATATATCTATCTATCTATCTATTTCAGTTCATATCTATCTATCTATCTATCTATCTATCTATCTATCTATCTATCTATCTATCTATCTATCTATCTCAGTTCATATCTATCTATCTATCTATCTATCTATCTATCTATCTATTTCAGTTCATATCTATCTATCTATCTATCTATCTATCTATCTATCTGTCTATCTCAGTTCATATCTATCTATCTATCTATCTATCTATCTATCTATCTATTCGTTTCCCTTTTATCGATTTCGTCTTAACCGCCTTAGATGTCGATTAGAAAGTGGCTGGTCGCTTGTCATGTCCAATACAAGGGGACATAATTGACTGACAGTCTCAACTAGAAACCTAACAAAACCCTAACGACAGGGGTGCAATACACAGGACTTCCGTATCAACGAGAATGTCGCGTAGCTGGAGCAATTATTCTGGAAATGCTAAATGAACGCCGCTGACCGAGGAGGGGAAGGAGGAAGGAGGAGGTCACCGAGAGGAAGCAATCTCGAGCCAAATCCATCAATGTTCTTTGCTTGTTGGAAAGAACAAGCTAATGGCACATGGGAACTGGCTTGGAATGCTGGAACAACAAACAAACCAAATGGACGCCATTCGAGAGAAGTGATCGAGAAATAAATGACACGAAAAGCGATGTTAAAATGTCTGTGATAAAATTCAATTGTTTCAGGTGAGGGTGGCAGTAATTGAACAGAGAGGCCGAGATAGTTGTAGACAAACATATACATATATGTATAGATATAGCTATCTATATCTACGAGGATATGTCAAAAATGATCTGAACTTTAGCCATAACATGTCGTTAGACAAAAGTGCGGGTAATTTTGGACTTTGCCTCGTATATTGAGAATGTCGTGGGCACTTCCCCGTGACGTAATGGTTAGAAAGATTGTCGCGCTAGATCAATTACGTCTGAGTAGTAAGTTCGATATTCAGTGATGGCTCCTTACATTTGGCCTTGTGCCATATCTAAGGTATGTTTCATAAATTACTATTAAGAGTGTCGATTCTAAGATTTAAAAAAATGTGTCGATGAATCTATCTATCTATCTATCTATCTATCTATCTATCTATCTATCTATCTATCTATCTATCTATCTATCTATACACATACACACACATACGCGTTTTGGTTTGACCATGTATTTGATTCTATATTAGTCGTCAAATGTTATTAAATTCCTTAAAAATACCGTGTATCATTCTATCGTAACAGTTACCACATCAGCTTCGATATTGAAACCATTAAATATCCACTGTGAAATCCGGTATTAATAATAAAAATCCAAATCCGGTATCCATCATAGGTTTACCAAAAATCCGGATCAATTATTGGTTCATAGAAACATCAAGTAAGAATTATCAAAACTAAAATGCAAATTCGTTATTACACACACACACACACACACACACACACACACATATATATATATATATGTATAATTACAGAGTATATTTGAAAAAGGTCAATATGAATAAAGGAAGACAAAAGAAACACATAGCTGACGAGTTACGTCCTCTGTGGGACTTTATCAAAGCACAAAGAATGAAACGCGTCGTCTAATATAATTTTTCGTTCTCTCTCTCTCTCTCTCTCTCTCTCTCTCTCTATATATATATATATATATATATATATAAATAAATAAACCTCTGGTATTTTTTAAAATTGACACCAAAAGTAGTTGTTTTGTACATTAAATAAGAAAAGATACATTTATTAAAAAAGTGAGGCATGGGTTTTTATTGGAAATATCATTCTGTCAAAAAGGAAAAAAAAGTATTTTATGTTTAAATTTTGCTCTCGTTAAAATAGCTTCCTTTAGCCTTAATTACTGCAGCACAAACTTTTGGCATTTGTTGCAAAAGTTTCTTTAAAGAATAAATTTGATAATTGATTCCATTCTTTTTTCAATGACTCTAAGAGCGCCTTTTCATTTTTTTTTCATTCTTCTGTGAAGTTCATCCATTTTTCTCTTCCTTCTCATTTTGAATGTAAGTCCCTTACATTCAATAAGGAAA
>OZ038500.1:103390472-103460472 GCA_964036315.1 Acanthosepion esculentum
TTCTCTCTCCATCACTCTCTCCATCTTCATCTCTCTGTCTCCCCATCTCTCTCTCCATGTGCATCTCCCTGTCTCTGGATCTCTTTTTCCATCTCTCTCTCTCCATCTCACTCTCCACCTCTCTCTCTCTTTCCATCTCTTTCTCTCCATGTGCATCTCTCTGTCTCTCCATCTCTCTCTCCATGTGCATCTCTCTGTCTCTCCATCTCTTTCTCCATCTCTCTCTCTCTTCATCTCTCCGTCCATCTCTCCCCCCATCTCTCTCTCCATGTCTTCATATACATAGATACACAGGTGTACTGTGTACCTATCTATATACGAGAACCTCTTCTCTTGTAGATAAATTTTTCATACATAAAATATCTTGTCCAAAATGTTTGTGAACAATCGTTTTAAAAAGATGACACCTGAAAATCAAATAACCAGATAATAATTTTGTTCTTTTTGAAATCTGAATCGATGTTCCCGATTCCAGTTCGATCACTAATGACATGCAAACGCTCTTTTCGAATTTTTTCTATTATTGGCAACGAACCGATTCATGTTGTGGTCGGTATTTTCGTCTACTTGTAAATTCTATGTTCTCTTACGTTAAACCTGGGTCAGTTCAATATTTAAATTAAATACTGATTTTGTAGCCCACAGGAATCAGTTCACATCGATACCCATTCAGTCGTTTGATCTACAGCCAAAATATCTTTTGCTCTTTGAGCTTAGACTATAAAATTTGAATAATCTTTGTTTTTTGTGTAAGTAAAGTTTTTTTCTATCTATCTATCTATCTATCTATCTATCTATCTATCTATCTATCTATACTTTTCATATCTATCTATCTATCTATCTATCTATCTATCTATCTATCTATCTATCTATCTATCTATCTATCTACCTATCTCAGTCGATTCGTATCTATCAATCTCTATTCATATCTATCTATCTATCTATCTATCTATCTATCTATCTATCTATCTATCTATCTATCTATCTATCTATCTATCTATATTCATTTCTATCTATCTATCTATCTATCTATCTATCTATCTCACATACCTGCAATAATTTCTGATAAGTAATTTACCTACCATTGTCAATTCCTTTTTATCATGCCGTGAATTCCCGCAGCTTCAAACTGAATTCTGCAGTGAGCTAACAATAAACTAAGAGAAAACATCAATTATTTCCGAAGCTCCCTTCGCATCTCATTGATCTTTTTGAATCTCTCACAATCAACATTTGCAATTGATTTTCTTTTGTATTTTTTTTATTCTCTTTTCCGTTTTTGTTTTTTGTTGTTTTGCTTTGTAACATTTCATATTAAAGTGCGCGTTTCTGTTTTGTCGAATGTTGTCACCAGCATTGGTTGAGCGCGGTTCTATTTCGGATCACGACGACGCACACCAAAGATCAAAGGTATCAGATCAATGCCGAAAATATCGATCTCTCACCTGTGATTAATATATTTGCTTAATTGTCATTTATTTATGCTTCTTAGCAGTGTTGTTTTTTTTTTCCCCTGATGGTCTGAAGAGAAATATAAATTCATTAGTCATAAATTCGTTCTGACACACACACACACACACACACACACACACACACACACACACACACACACACACACACACACACAGACGGATAAACGCATACACAGATGCACACAGACACACGCACGCACACACACGCACGCACACACACGCACACACACGCACACACACACGCACACACACAGATGCACACACACACACGCACACACACACACAGACGTATAAACGCATACACAGACAGATACACGCATACATACATACATACATACACATACACACACACAGACACACGCACACACACACAGATGCACACACACACACGCACACACACAGATGCACACACACGCACACACACAGATGCACACACACACACGCGCACACACACACACAGATGGATAAACGCATACACAGACAGATACACGCATACATACATACACATATACACACACATACAGATGCACACACAGACGGATAAACGCATAGACAGATACACGCATACATACATACACATATACATACACGCAGACACACACACAAACACACAGACACGTCCACAAAATTAAAACAAAACAACCCCCCGATTTCATTGTCTTAAAAAAAATGTATGAAAGTAATTCTTCATCCAAACTGTCCCATCGCCAGTCATGTCTATTCTCTTACTGTGATGTTACGACAGTACACGGAGAGAGAGAGAGAGAGAGTGCAAGAGAGAAGGTGAGAGAGAGGGAGAGCGAGAGCGAGAGAACGAGAAAGGGAGAGAGAAGAATAGAGAGAGGGAGGTAAAGAGAGCGAGAGAACGAGAAAGAGAGAGAGAAGGAGAGGGAGAGCGAGAAATAGAGCAAGAGAGAGAGAGGGAGGGAGAGAGGAGGAGAGCGAGAGAAAGAGGGGGAGTGAAACAGGAAGAGCGAGAACGAGAGAGAGAGAGGGGTGGAGTGGGGAGAGAATAGGAGAGAGCGAGATAAAGAGAGGGAGGGAGAGAGAGAGAGAGGGAGCAAGAGAGAAGGGGAGAAAGAGTGAGGGGGAGATAGGTTCATCTCATGTGTGAAGCTCACTAAACATGTGCATGGATGCATGCGCTTGGTTGTGTGGTGTGTGCGTGGGTGTGTTCGACAGAATGTATGATAGCGTGTGCATGCGTGTAGACGTGTGTGCACTTCCGTATGTGTGTGTATGCCAGCGTGCATCCGCGTGTGTGAGTGCGTGTTTCAGCCATATGTGTGCGTGCATGTGTGTAGAATGTATGCCATCGCAAGTGCGTGTGTGCAAGCACATCTTCATATATATAATCATATATGAATTTCGCTTGGATACACGCACACACACACACACACACATACATACATATATATATACATATATATATATATGTGTGTGTGTGTGTGTGTGTGTATGCGTCTGTGTGTGCCTGTGTGTCTGTGTCTGTGTGTGCGAGAGCATTCATAAAACCCATCTCTAGAGAAAGGTATATATGCTGGGCCGGACTTAAATGAAGAGAGGCCCTAGGCTTTTCCACTTGTAAGGTCCCTCCAAATACCCCATTCTCACGACTAGATGAAAATGGAAAAATGTTAAATTAAGCAATTAGTGAAGGTACCTCCAATAATTCGGTAAACGTAAAGTTTAAAAGGAAATTTTAAAAAATAATGCTTTCATGAAGTTTAAATTTAATTGAATGCTAATGGATTTACGATTTACTATTTCCAGTAAGTAAAATACTCTCCGGTGTATTTGAAATAGAAGTTATTTTGATCGGAATTGATTTTTTTTCCAGTAAAATCGTTAAAAACGGCCATTTGTAAACACAAGTTAATTTTCGGATTTAAAAATCGTACAAAAATAAAATATATATTTCTGAAACGTTATTTGAGGAAAATTAGCAAATTGAAAAATTAAATTAATCTGATTTGAAGTAAATATTATTTACTTATAGCATAAAATGTTGTATACAATAATTTCTTAACCATTAGGGGCTTGTTTTTCTAACGTGTTAATCGATTTATTGAGAGCCAAATGATCGCCGAACGTATTCATATCTAAGTATGTTGGAGGAGACGATAAAGTTTATATAGGGATTTTTTTTTCCATAAGGAGGGACAATCCTTAAAACACGTGACCTTTTAAAGATAATTTTAAGGTTTGTACATCCATACATAGAAATTCTGCACTTATATAGCATACAAAAACAAATCGAAATTCTTTTAAAAATATTTGTGGTCGTCAGATTGTAATAAGCTTTACAATATATGATCAGTAAATAAACTTTTACTTAATAACCATATTTTCAAAGAGTTATCGCATTGAAACTGAATTTAAAAAAAAAACGTTTTAAATTTTCCAATTTAAAATTGTAAAAATATGAAAAAAAAATCTTGTAATAATTCCCTTTGATTGAATTTTTTTTTCTTCAGACAATATTGTCTTTAATATATATTATTAATAAAAAGCAATTAAATCTTCTTTAATTAAATAATGTCTTAGTTTTATTGTATTTTTTATTTATCGATTTAGAATAAATTTTCGGGAAGACGGGGTCCGATTTTTGTTGATTTAAATTCTTCAAAGAATTCTGCTTTTAACTAATATAGTCACTAAAAGTTATTTCGATGAATTTCTCAAGTTTTCATAAAATTAAGTAAAGGGAAGAAACACATTTAAAAAACAAAGTACCAAGATTTTCTTATAAACTAAATTTCAAAAAATAATTTCATTCATTTTTTTTAATAAGTTCTGAAAATGTCATTAAGATCCAATAATTATTTGATTTTTGGATGAATTTCCAAATAATTGTGTCTGTCACCGTAAAAAAGATGCAAAATTTTCTATACAAAAAGGGCAATCGCTGACGCCTGAAAAACAGTTTTTAATCAAAATTTCTAATGTTCTAAAAAGAAGTAAAAAATTTAATTAAATAATCAAAAAATACTTTGATCCTACCTTTTCATAATAACAAAGATTTTGACGATAAAACTAGGTTTTCATTACGTTTGGCTCATGTTTTCACCACGGTATGCTGATTTTTTAGCGTTTAGGTTCCTAAATTTGCGTAAAGCCGAGGATGATGACAGGTGTTTAAAATTCCATAGTTAACAGTTTCTTCTCTAAAAGACATAAGATATTTTTGTTAAATACAGTATATGATTGAAAAAATGTATGAATGCTAAAATTAAAAAAAAATCTATAAAAATAATCAATGCTAGTATCAAATTATTGGCTTAAGACAGAATTAATCGGAAATGGAATGTAATGAAAATTACTGAAAATTTGTTTAGAGTCTACAGAGCATTATGAGAGGTATGTGTAAGAAAGGCTTATGACAGTGTTAAAAATATTATATACGTTGGTTGGAGGCTCCCTTGATCTTAAGGTAAAATCCGGCACTGTATATACGGCCCGTAAACGTGTATATTTATATTTATCATGCATGTACATGTACACGGCTATGTACAGTTTGTTAAATCTAAGGATGCGGGCATACAGTTTGGCAAGTTGAACAAGAACAATCTACCCCGGGTGGACGAAATAAAAGGTTCAGTTCGAAATTGCAATCAGCTGAAGAAGGCCGGAGCATAGAACGACCAAAACATGGTGTATATGGCAACAAAAATGAAGACAACAGTCCGAACAATGTAAATTGTGCAAATAATTACAATGCCTCATCTCAGAAATATAGACAGATACTGACTATACAAATTTAAAAAAATATATTTTTAAACAATTAATGTTGGTAAAATCTTCAACATATATTTATATGATAAATTTACCAAATGATTTTGAGATGATAATATCTGTTTTTATTAGAAATATCTTCAATAAATTATTTAATGGTGTAAAATTTTATAGTCAATTTGGCGGTTGACCCTTTTGTAAAGAAATATAGAATCTTGTAATTAGTGATACTTATTTTTTATTATTTATTTTCAATGTCGAATGTCGATGAGTGATTCAAATATTGCGAAACACTGAGTTGATATTCGATAAGTATTGAACGTTGGTTTTTACTTATATCATAACATTTCAGATATATAAATATTGTGATAAGTCTTAAGATAGATCTAAACTCAAATAAATATTGTGACACGTCTTAAGAAAGATCTAAACTCAAAAGAAAAACAAAATATTGTAAATTTATTGAGTGATGGAAACACAAAGTTTAGACATTGCGTAAGAATTTAACAGAGATCAGAGAACAATTGATAAAGAAATGGAAACTATTGATGAGAACAACAAAAGGAAACGGGCTTTAAATATGTCAAAAAATAAAAAATAAACATTTGAGAAAAGTTAAAATGGTAAAAGCAAGGGAAGAGCATTTTCTAACAAGAAGATAATGGTTCTGAGAATGGAAACCGATGGAAATGCTAGAGAATATTATGGATATAGGCTGTAGATATAAATAGAGGATGGAGATATGAAACTACCTTTTTTCAATAAACATAACAATCAGAGAAATGCGTTTAAAAAGTACATGAAAACTGATTTCTCAAGAGTTATTATTATTGATGAATTCAAAGCTATATTGACCTAATTTAGTGGCTGGACTTGAGGTTAGGCCTCCTTCATGGAAAACAACTTAAAAGACAACAGATAGAAGTGTAATCATAATATTGTGTGCAATAAAATTATAGAATTTAAAAAAATTGACGATGGTTTCAAGATCCATGCAGGGAATTATTCTAAGTTCTTGGGTCATACATTTTTTGAGTCATATTGGTGAAAACCAAGAAACTTTAAGATAAAGATTATATTTATAGTCTTTCATATTCTGTAGCCTCTGACTATTGGTCAACTTATAAAAATAAACAGAGAAAATTTCAAAAACACTAAGTGAGTGAAATGTGGATCCCAAAACTCTGCAGATATTAATCCACTCAAAAGCATCTGGTTTATCATTAAAAACCATAAATACACGTGTGAATGCACGCCTGTTAAACTGAAAATACCCATGCCGAAGGTAGGAATCTATCTCTTATTCTCCCAATTGTGGGACAATAGCAGAGTAGACCGGGTTCTCTAGCTGTGGTTGGAAACAAAATAGAACAACTCTGAATCCGTATAACTTTATAATTTAGACTCCTGTCAACCTGCGACCGCGACATATCACACACACACACACACACACACACACACACACACATACAGATATATATATATATATATATATATATATATATATATATATATAGATATATATCGCACAGGCTTGAGTGGCGAACGGTCTAGGAGAAGGATAACACTGAATTTAAAACCTACGTATTCGGCTCTTCGAAAAAGTGTAGTTGGTTCTGCACAAACCTTTCCCACGATGATCAAATGATATGTGCAGCTAGTCTGGCTTTTGGTTCTAAGAACTGAGCTTCTTAGCTCTCATACGTTGAAAGCGATGGCAGATTTAGCAGTATATATATATATATATATATATATATATATATATATATATATATATGAAGAAATATAGTTTTAGGGTGTGCTATATTTATGGGATAAAGTGCTCAATATCAGAGATAGAGCGTGTTTAAATATAAAAGTGAACATAGAAGTCAACACTTAGAGACGACAGTATGTTTCATGATAGATGCAATCGTCAGGCCACGATTGCATCTAGCATAAAACAGACTGACGATTACATCTAACATGAAACAGACTGTTGCCTCTAAGTGTTGACTTCTATGTTCACTTATATATATATATATATATATATATATATATATATATATATATATATATATATTATTATTATTAATTAAAAAATATCAAACACTTAAAATCTCATAGATAATAATTTTTATTTCATGAGAGCTCTAAAAAAAACAGTAGCTCTCAATTTTCAAGACCTACAAAAAAATCACAAATGAAATGGCAAAAATATTCCGGGTTAAAAACAAGAGATATTGCTATCTTCTTTAGAGAGTGGGGGAAAAGTCAGAGAGTGTTGACCTATTTTAACATACTGACGTCAGTATGTCATTTGAGGATGGTGGGAGGGCTTAAAGTGTAGTTAGTTTATTGTGAATCTGAAACAATCCCGTCTGTTTCTGTCAACGGCTAAATTTACAATTCTGACATATTTCATTCAACAAATTATTTGAAAATATATTAAAAGAGAACATTAAAGATTTCGGAATTAGACAAAACATTTTTTTAAGCTTTTTATATAATTAACCAAGAAATTTAAGTTTTAATTTCTGAGAAATTTGAATTAAATGATTATTGGTGATATTCAGAGAAACATATTTATATCTCGAGTATCTTAGATGTATTTATTAAGATTTAGCAGGATATGAATGTACTTTAAAGTAAAGTTAGATTTGGGTTAATCCTCTAGTGTATATTTATTAAGTTTAGTTAAAGACGCATTCCACATTAATTTAAAGGAGACCTGTTTAACCTGATTACCATGTAGCATCCAACTCAGTCAAAAAAATGCATATACGCACACACACACACACACACACATATATATATATGTGTGCGTGTGTGTGTGTGTGTATGTGTGCGTGCGTCTGTGTGTTCTTTCTTCACACATAATAATACAAATAAAAATAGACAACAAAGTAAAAAACATTATAAAAATAATTAAAAAACCATAACATGCATGGCCAACAATAATTTCATTTAGCATCATATATTCGCATATTCCCATATATACATCATTATATATATATGGGCATGGCATGGTGGGTCTTAACTGTGAAGGTTAGAACTGATGGAACTAAGGTATATATCAGGTCATCCCATAAGTTCTGTCTGAATTTTGAAACACGTGACCAAATGTTACATTTAATTACAGATTCAATCAACAATGTATTTTCCCTGATTATCTATGATTCCTTCCATCTATTAACAAGCTTACTAATTCCATTACTGTAAAATTCTTTTGGCTTTGATTCGAAGAACTCACAAATGTCTGTTTTAACCTCTTCCCGTGTTACAAAAGCTGTTTCTTCCAAATGATTCTGTAATCTACGAAACAAATGGTAGTCTGAAGGAGCAAGGTCGGGAGAATAAGGTGGATGAGGAATTTTCTCCCAACCAAGTTCTTCGATCTTTCGTGACGTGATTCTTGCTGTGTGTGGTCGCGCATTGTCCTGATGAAACATCACACATTTTCGATTCACTAGAGCAGGTCTTCTTTTCTTCAAAGTTTGGTTCAAACGCTCTAATTGCTGACAGTATATTTTAGCATTAATTGTTGCATTAGGTGGTAAGAATTCAAAGTGGATTATTCCTTGGCAATCCCACCAGATTGAAAGAAGAACCTTTTGCCCATGAAGTTCCCTTCTCGACTGTGGCTGGGGTCCTTCCCCTTTACCAAGCCACTGTCTACGACGCTTAACATTTCGATAAAAGATCCATTTTTCGTCGCCAGTCACAAGTCTATCCAAAAAAGGTGAAACCAGTTGGCGAGAATGGAGAGAAGAGCAGATGTCAACACGGGATTTGAGGTTGTTTTCAGACAATTCATGAGGCACCCATTTTCCAAGTTTATAAACTTTTCCAAGTTGTTGAAGATGATGATGAACAGTTGTATGGTTTGAACTGAGAACCACTGTCAATTCCTCAACTGATAAAGCAGGATTTTCTTCAAGGGCTGCTTCATTAAGCTTTTCATCAAACTCAACTGGACGTCCGGTTCGATCTTCATCTTCAAGGGTGAAATCTCCACCTCTGAATTTTGCAAACCATCTTCTGCAAGTTCTTTCATTCACACATTCCTCTCCATAAACTGAGTGAATGTTTCTAGCCGCTTCGGCTGCTGAGTTTCCTTTCTTGAACTCATAAAGCATTATGTGCCTCAAATGATTCTTGGGTACTTCCATGTTAGCAGGGTTTTAATCAAACAAAATTTAATTTTATTGTTCTCTGAAATAAAATTTGATCAGTTTAAATGCATCTAAACATAAAAATAATGTTCAGCTCCATTAGACATTATGAAATACTCTTTAAATTTCGTTCATTTTAACAAAAAGTTAAAATTCGGACAGAACTTATGGGATGACCTAATATATATATATATATATATATATATATATATATATATATATATATATATATATATATATATATATAGTTTAAGCACAAATTACAGATCAATCACCCTATCAGTTTTCATCCGTTCATATACATATACATACATACATACACACATATACATACATATATGTATACATATGTAGACATACATCCATGTGTTTCTCTCTAAACACAGTATTCTCACAAACACATCTATATGTATCAAGAAACCAAAATATGCCCATACACAATCACCCGCATACACATATATACATACATACATACATATTCACACACATACACATTTATCCACAAGCTAATCCATATTCAATTAACCATACATATTACAATATATATACATATACATCACAACCATAAATGTCAGATTGCGATAAATATTTCTATATGAACATATACTACAAGATTAGAGCAATATAGGTACAGATAGGAATTTATATAATCCAGGAAAAGCGGTGCTTTTCTATATTTTTTTAAAGTGGTGTTTGAGTTCACTTCGAAGGTTAAGCAAATTTTCCTGGTTTTATAATTTATATTTTCTCCAACAGACAAAGGTTACAACGGTACCTGAAGTTCTTAGGAGTTTGAATCTGGATATAAATTTCCACTCAAATTGTGGTGTGAGACCTTTGTCAATAAGGTCCCAATAATGTCTGGATAAAGCTATTTGGTTTTTGAGAGACCCATTGCTGAAGGAGTATCTGTGATTATATAAGTGTTGCTTCCAGCTTCCCGCAGATATTCCAATGTAGGTCTTCTTCAGGTCTACATTTTTTTCAGGGAAAATCGTTGCTTCATATACCACATTTTTAGACCTGCATTTACCTCCAACAGGACACTCAGTTCTCCTTCTGCAATTGCATGTGGGGTTAACATCCGTTATTTCACTGTTATGAAATTTATTCAGTAGCTTACTGTTGTGGGCTAAGATGTTTTTTTCTACATTGTTAATAATTTTAGCTAATTTTAAGTGATTTTCTATTAGCAATTTTTGATAGAGGATTCTTGTCATCAGAATGTTTATCTATTAGTTTTAAGATGAAATATTAGAAAATTTACAGTAGGTTGGGTTGAACCATATGACTTTCCCTTTTCTGTTTTTATCATCTGATAGTGTAACTCTTGCTTAAACTTGCTATTTCTTAGTGCTTGGTTGTATATAATCTTACTCTTTTTTGTTAAAGGATAACCTGTTTATTCTTGTGTTGACTGTTTTTGGTATATGTTCTTTAATTGACATCGTGTGGTTAGAATGAACATTAATATAGAAGGGGGTTTGACCATCATTTAGGAAGGGTTTAAACGTTTTCTTGGTAAGGTTAAGAGTGATATCAAGAGAGTTGACTATATATCTATCTTGAAACCTAAAAATTTGAAGACTTTAATTATCTTTTTCTGTAGTTTTATTAGTTAAAGGACAATTACTATTTTGCTCTGTCCTTTGATATAGAGCTCTCCCTGGATCTATATCCTCCTGGAAATTCCATACGGATTACCATATATATATTACCTATATATATATATATATATATATATATATATATATATATATATATATTGGGGTGTATTACTTTTTAAAATATTTGAACATTCTTTGTATTTTTTCTTGTTTGATGACAATTTGTGTTTAAAAAGTGAGTCTTTTGTCAATGCTAACTACACACACAACGGATGTTAGCGATGATCTCGAAATGCTTTTCATCTGGGCAGTAAAGGGTAGCCCAGATGATATATCCATTTATGTATGTGTTACGTTTAATAGTGCATGTGAAGGTGTGATGTTTTGGCGGGAGGTTGAAGATGGCGATACGAACGCTTATCGAACAATTCAATCAAGAAAGTGAAGAGAAAGACAAGAAGCGATTCCATGCCTTCGGAATAAAATGTGGGTAGTTGGTTTGGGTTTTTATGCAAATGTGTTTTGAATTGTAGCCTTACAGTCATCAGTCGGTGGCCGCTGTCGGGTCAAGCATGTTCTATGTCGGGAGAACTTCATTTCAAATAACGACAGCCTCTTGGCATTTGAAGTGAATGTTTTACTGTGTCCAATGCATGTTCTTTTGTATTTTATTATAGTTTTGTTTGTAGATTTGCAGAGACGAATTAGTGAGAAGGGATTGATTAGTGGAAGTAGAAGAAAGAGAGAGAGAGAGAGAGAGAGAGAAAGTGACCAAGAGAAAATCAGAGGGAATACGAAGTAGTGCGAATGATAAGAGTGAAAGAATGAGATGCATCAGAGAGAGAGAGAGAGAGAGAGAGAGAGAGAGAGAGAGAGATGGGGAGAGCGTGAGAACGAAAAACAGAAAGAAGGAGAGAGAGGGAGGGAGAGAGGCAGAGAGAGAGAGAAGGAAGGAAAGAGAGTGAGAGAGAGAAGGAAAGAGAGAGCGAGCGAGCGAGAGAGAGGTGCATCACATGCATGAATCTCACTTAACATGTGCATGTATGCGTGCGTTTGGTTGTGTGGTGTGTACGCGTGCGTGTGTACGTGCGTGAATGTGTTCGATAGAATGTAGGCCAGCGTGTTCACTCGTGTATATGTGTGTGCACGTCCGTATGTGTGTGCATGCTAGCGTACATCTGCGTGTGTGAGTGAGGGCTTCAGTCCGTGTGTATGCATGCATATGTGTAGAATGTATGCCTTCGTGCGTATGTGTGTGTAAGCACATATACATTTATATATATAAGCATATATGGATTTATACATCTATATATATATAAATATATATAAATTTGTGCTCGGATATATACACATATATACATATGTATATAATATGTATATATAGATGTGTGTGTGTGTGTGTGAGAGAGAGAGAGAGAGAGAGAGAGTGTGGTGTGTGTGCGTGTGTCTGTGTGTGTGCTTGTGTGTGTGTGAGAACGTCCATAAAACCCATCTCTAAGGAAAGGGCCAGATTTAAATGGCCCTAGGCTATTCCACTTGTAAGGTCCCTCCAAATACCCCATTCTCACGATTAGAGGAAAATGGAAAAATGTTAAATTAAATAAATTGTGAAGGTACCTCACTAATTCGGTATACGTAAAGTTTAAAAGGAAATTTTAAAAATAATAAAGAAAAAAAAACTTTCATGAAACTCTCATTTCAGATTTATTTGAATGCTAATGGATTTACGATTTACTATTTCCAGTAAGCAAAATACTCTCCGGTGTATTTCAAATAGAAGTTATTTTGATCGGAATTGATTTTTTGTAAACACAAGTTAATTTTCGGATTTAAAAATCGTACGAAAATAAAATATATATTTCTGAAACATTATTTGAGGAAAATTAGCAAATTTAAAAATTAAATTAATCTGATTTGAAGTAAATATTATTTACTTATAGCATAAAATGTTGTATACAATAATTTCTTAACCATTAGGGGCTTGTTTTTCTAACGTGTTAATCGATTTATTGAGAGCCAAATGATCGCCGAACGTATTCATATCTAAGTATGTTGGAGGAGACGATAAAGTTTATATAGGGATTTTTTTTCCATAAGGAGGGACAATCCTTAAAACACGTGACCTTTTAAAGATAATTTTAAGGTTTGTACATCCATACATAGAAATTCTGCACTTATATAGCATACAAAAACAAATCGAAATTCTTTTAAAAATATTTGTGGTCGTCAGATTGTAATAAGCTTTACAATATATGATCAGTAAATAAACTTTTACTTAATAACCATATTTTCAAAGAGTTATCGCATTGAAACTGAATTTAAAAAAACCTTTTTTAATTTTTCAATTTAAAATTGTAAAAATATGAAAACAAATCTTGTAAAAATTCATTTTCATTGAAAATGTTTTTTTCTTCAGACAATATTGTCTTTAATATATATTATTAATAAAAAGCAATTAAATCTTCTCTAATTAAATAATGTCTTAGTTTTATTGTATTTTTTATTTATCGATTTAGAATGGATTTTCGGTAAGACGGGCTCCGATTTTGAAAAAAAATAATAATTGGTGATTTAAATTCTTCAAAGAATTCTGCTTTTAACTAATATAGTCACTAAAAGTTTTTTCGATGAATTTCTCAAGTTTTCATAAAATTAAGTAAAGGGAAGAAACACATTTAAAAATCAAATTACCAAGATTTTCTTATAAACTAAATTTCAAAAAATAATTTCATTCATTTTTTTTAATAAGTTCTGAAAATGTCATTAAGATCCAATAATTATTTGATTTTTGGATGAATTTCCAAATTAATGTGTCTGTCAACCATAAAAAAGAGGTAAAATTTGTCTATGCAAAAAGTGCAATCGCTGACTCCTGAAAAACAGTTTTTAATCAAACTTTCGAATGTTCTAAAAAGAAGTAAAAAATTTAATTAAATAATCAAAAAATACTTTCATCCTTCCTTTTAATAATAACAAAGATTTTGACGATAAAACTAGGTTTTCATTACGCTTGGCTCATGCTTTCATCACGGTATGCTGATTTTTTTAGCGTTTTCGTGGAGGTACCTAAATTTGCGTAAAGCCAAGGATGTGTTTAAAATTCCATAGTTAACAATTCCGTCTCTAAAAGACGTTTTTGTTAAATACAGTACATGATTGAAAAAATGCATGAATACTAACATTTAAAAAAAATCTATAAAAAAAAATCAATAAAAAAAAAATCAATAGTATCGAATTATTGGCTTAAGAAAGAATTATTCGGAAATGGAATGTAAGGAAAATTACTGAAAGTTTGTTTAGAGTCTACAATGAATTATGTGGGGATGTGTAAGAAAGGCTTATGACAGTGTTAAAAATATTATACTCCTTGGCTGGAGGCTCCCTAGATTTTAAGGTAAAATCCGGCACTATATATACGGCCCGTAAACGTGTATATTTATATTTATGATGCATGTACATGTACACGGCTATCGAGGGGAGAAGCATCGGATTCAGCCCCGACTAATTTTTGTAGGCAAGAGATCGTTACCGCACATGCGACCTAAACAAGTCAAAACGAAACATCTTTTGTTGGTATGTTAGGCACAACGATGCTTGAAAAGGCAAAAATAAAAAGTAAAAAAACAAGATATTTAGATACACGAAACCAATTTCGGTACAAAAGAATATTTAACCACTAATATCGAGATAGACATGATATATGCACTAAAATGAATAGGGCGATTTAATGGTTATTATTTCAGAAAATGGAATCGAAGAGTCGAATTCAAATTCCATCTGAGAAAGTGTGCGTTCACTTTGAACTTATACACTTGAGAATGGCATGAATCCAATCTATTCATCCCAATGCTATTTGTCTAAGCTTTTAATTAAATATCAGGAAAGACTAGCCTCTTAACAACGAGTCTAGGAAAAAAAAAACTTTTAATCCAAACCAGGAGTTGAACTCTTTGAGATAGTTTAATGTCAAAATGACTTTTCACGGTAGTTCATGTAGGCAAGCTGATTCTAATATCGGTTCCCAATTCGGATAACGCGACACTGGCGAAGTTTCGACAGATTTAACAAACTGGAACTGGGTTAAAGGAATTGTTCAAGTAGAAACGGAAAAAGGAAAATCTACCTCCGGCAGCTCGCGGATTTTAAAAAGAAAAAGTAGAAAAAATAAATGGCTAGAATGTGTTTCATTATTTTTGATGCTCAATCCGACGTAGGATCTCGAAATACAGAATGTTGTATTAACCAGATTGAACTGCAGTGATGTGTCTTAGCAAATACTGGTGTTTGTTTTCAGTAATATAAAAAAGATCGAATCTTCAGTGAACAACTCGTGGCGTTAAAAGCAGAGTCGATGAAAATGGCTGCCGATGAAAAAAAAGACATCTTTTGAAAGCACAAATATCACACGTCTTATACGTTTGTTGAAAACAACAAGACAAACAAGGCCATCTTCGTTTATTGTGTTGGGTCAAGAAAAAGCCATTATTTCAAAACGATACGGAGGTGACCATTAAGAAGGTGACTAAATTAGAAACTTATCAACGGGGGTGAATATAGTCCAGTCCTCGTCCGTTTCTCCTCTCTCTGTTCTTTCTAGTCTGGACGACCCAAATAAATAGGGTCCATTTATATTTTATCCAGTCAGTGTTAATTTTGATCTCCATAATAATCTCTTCATATCCGAGTCTCTCTCTCTATTTTTTTATTTCGCAGCATTTCTTTTATTTCCTCCGTTTAGCTAAGGGTAAGTTTAATAAATCTCAAAAGATGCTCAACCACCACCACCACCATCACCACCACCACCACCACCGCAATGGCAGCAACAACAACAACAACAATAACAATTATAATGATAATGTGCCGCATGGGATCATCAACAATCCCTGTTGTAGTTGGAGCCCTCGGATTGGTTGGAAAAGATTCCAGTGGATTAACTGAAGGGATTCCTGGAAGCCCATGCCTTAAAGAAATAAAATAATTGTACTCACGAGTACAGCCTACATCTTACGAAGGTCTTTATCTAAGTTAAATATATATAATTTTTTGTCAGTGGAAAATGTCATGATGCTATTTCTAACCTTAGGTTTCTGGGAAGGACCCGGAAAGAAATGTGTACACACCAGAATTCAATGGAAATAATAATAATAATAATAATAATAATAATAATAATAATAATAATAATGTGGATTCCGGGATGAAATCCGATATCAATAAATAACAAACGCCAGGAATGGATTAGGAAAATAAATGTATTAACGTAATAATACAAACTGGTAATACGGGTTAGTAGATCCAGGAATGCGGGTTAGTAGCAATAATATATGTACAGTCTTGGTATTGAAGTATCGCGGTATGACTCCTTACTGAGTCTAGGTGCTCGTGTCGGTAACTCTTGTGTTACCCTCCTCTAATACTACTCTAATACTAATCAACGTACCGACTCCTCGACTGTCTTAACGTACTGCCGGGTATTCATTGGTGCTAGTATATGTATACCTGCGTTGAGTCCATTTGTGTGAAAAAGGGGAGATCCCTTTAAAAAAATATTAATAATGAAAGTTTCAGAGATTAGGACCTTGTAACAATTTTATAGGACTTTACAATAAATACAGAAAGGACAAACAAAGCTAATCGTCCAGACATCACGTGATCAAAGACCAAAAAGAACAGAATGTGTTTTCTCATTGATTGACATAGCAGCCCTTGCAGAATGTATCTTTAAAGATCTTAAAAAACTATCAAAATACAAAAATCTTGTACTGGAAATCAAAAAAATGTGGCACATGAAGACATCAATAATTCCACTTGTAGTTGGAGCCCTCGGATTGATTGGAAACGGTTCCGATAGACTAATTGAAGAGATTCCTGGTAGCCCATACGTTAAAGAAATACAAAAAATTGTACTCACAAGTACAGCTCTAGTTTTTTTTTTTTTTTTTTAAATGGTTAGTGGGAAATGTCATGATACCATTTCTGACCTTAGGTCTCTGGTTGGGACTCGGAAAGAAATGAGGACACACCAGAAATCAAATAATAATAATAATAATAATAATAATAATAATAATAATAATAATAATAATGTTAATAATCTTGTTGCTATATATAGAATCCGAGTAGTTATTTAAGTAAAATGTTTGATATCAAGATTTAAAATTCTTTTATTTTAGGATCAATGTGTAGACATTTCTCTTCTCGAAGTTTTAATTTTGGGAGATTCCAAGATTTAATATATATTGGCATTAAGAACATTTTCAAAAGAAAGAAATCTCTCATCGGTTTTGTCAGATGTTGAAAAATAGAACTAAATTCCATCATTATCAAAATAACTAATTAATTAATTAGTAAGGATTTAATTAAAACAAAATCTTTTACAGAGCCAAAAAAAGAGATCGAATAATTAAGAAAATAAAAAATTATTTAACTTCATAAACATTTCATTATTTCAATTAAGAAAATGGCTTGGAATTTCCGAAACAGACATAAATGTAAATAGAATTTTATTTTGGAATCATTTTTAGAACTTGATTTCTGGAATTTATTTCAAAACTGAAAATATTTAATTTGAAATTCTTTTCAACAATTATTCGTTTGTCAGTGTATCTCGTCGTCGTTTATTGAAAGAAAGCTGGACTTGTAGCACATTACGTGTGATATCAGTCCTCACTGGGTGCTCCATACTTGCGGTCTTGTGCCAAAATAAACTAAAAAATAAACTAAATAAATAACCTTTTACTGTTGAAATAACTATGTGTAAGCGTAAGTTCTATTCTAATAGATTCTTCTCTCGTACTTTTCATCTGTGGAACTCCCTTCCAACTTATTGCTTCCCTGCCAACTACAATCTTCAAAAATTTAAATGCAACGTCAAACGCCATCTTCTGCCGTCCTGGAATCGGTTCTTTTATTTTCCTTTCTCCTCAACAAAGTCTTTGCGTTATCTTTCACTTTCAATAAATACCTTAGCGTCTAAGTGTCATTATCGCTTTCCTTGGGGTGATTTTGAAAAACTTTTGGAAATGTTTAGTAAATGTAAATTCTGTAGATAAGATTTACAAAATTGAAAACTGAATACTTTTAAGAAATGTTCATAAAGGCTTTCAGAAATGGAAATTAAGATGAAAAGTAATTAAAAAGGAATTCTTGAGGAAAACTTATTTTGCTTTCAATAATGAATGAATTTTTATTTATCAATGCGTTGTTGTTAGTCAACGGAAATAAAATGAAAGACAAGGATATTTGTCGAATTGCGTAATTCAGAAGTTAAATTTTTATCAGCAGAAAGGAACGAATTTTTCAACACATCGGCAGTTTTATTTCAACATCAGAAATTTTAAGAGTTACTTCGCCACACACACACACACACACACATATATATACATATATATACAGACACGTACACAAACATATCTACAGGCTACAGGCACACACACACACACACACACACATATGTATAAATATTAAATAGCACACAATGAATGCTGGTGGTAATAAAATAATTGCTCGATTAAAAATAAGAGAGCTAAAAGTATAAATAAATACATATAAATGTTGAACAGGTTTTATGAAAAATCAGTGAAATTCCTTCGTTAAAGATATTTTAATAACTTTTTCATCTTTTGTGTGTGTGTGTGTGTGTGTGTGTTTGTGTGTGTGTATGCATACGTGTATGTGGATATCCTTTAATTTTATTCCAGAATCTAGTCGATCATGTTGCGTTCTTTATCGGGCAATATTGCGTTATATGCCAGCGCCCATCTTCTCCCCAATAAAATGACACTGGTTTTGAGGGTTGCTTGGTATCAATTAAGAAAATTGATTAAAAATGTGACACATACACTCATATATATATATATATGTGTGTGTGTGTGTGTGTGTGTGTGTGTGTGTGTGTGTGTGTATAGGTAAAAATCCGTGGGTAAGTAATCCAAGTAGATCCTATTAATATAAAATATTAAAACTGATCCACAAAAGAGAGCTCAATATATGTATTATAGAGCATATAAGTGAATTACAAAAATGAAACTCAAATCACCCCACCCAGACGGCCATTTCGTCCCGGGAGATTCTTTCTGGGACTTGTCAATGTAAATACATTTGTTAAAGAAATGACTTTAACAAATGTATTTGCATTGACAAGTCCCAGGGAGAATCTCCCAGGGACTAAATGGCCATCTGAATGGGGTGATTTGGGTTTCATTTATATATATATATATATATATATATATATATATATATATATATATATATATATATATATATATATATATATATATGCATGAAGAAATATAGTTTTAAGGTATGCTATATTTATACAATAAAGTGCTCAATATCTGAGATAGAGCGCATGTAAATATAAAAATGAACATTGAAGTCAAAATTCAGGGGCGACAGACTCTTTCATGCTAAACGCAATCATCATATATTTCGTTCAAGAATTTAACCAAATAAGTTTGATTATATTCAACCGACAAATCTGTTTAATTTCTTGTTGCATTTTTCCAATTTTCGAATAAGTTGTTGCACGTATACCAAAAGTGTTTGAATAAACTTGCCAAAGTTCATGTTTTGTTTGTTTTGTTTTTGTTCGAGTACTTTTAACCATTTTGCCCGTTATCAAGAGAGCTAAATGTTACCAGTAACAAAAACTAAATTTTTGTCAGCTTCTTTCAGTTGTTCTGGAACACTAGGTTTCAAATTTAAATATAATTATATCGTATAAGTGACATCATATTTAAAACAGTTTCACAGAAATTGACAACAACAGCAAAAAATATAATATTAAATATTTTATATTAGAATATTTTGAGTCTTACGTCACATTGTGTGCAATGTAGTATTTTGGTATTATCGATTAATATTTGTCTGCATTTTGGTTGCTTGTGAATGAATTACACTGAATTATCATAGGTGACAAGTTAACCTGCGAGAGAATGTGATGCATATGTGACCTATGTCAAGATTTTATCCTTTTCTATTATTGTTATTGGAGATTTGCTGCTGTATATTTTAGCAGTTGAGTATTTTTTGCAGGCTTGTTGCACTTATTACAGATTTCATATTTTTTAATGTTATTCAATCAAACTCAAGTAGTCTTAAATGTGCATAACAAATTTTATCAGAACAAAATATACGTATCGTCATGATTATAAAATGAAATTGATTGAAAAATAAAATATCTTATGAAATGACTAAAATGGAGACTATATTTCTTGCTTAATAAAATTAATAAAAATTAAACAGAAAGTAAGTTCGGACGCAAAACCATGAAAGTTCAACCAGAAAAAGACGGACGTGCAGATTGCGAAAATGAATATAAAAAAACACTTTGGAATTTAGAAAAGTAATACATTTCAAAGAAAAATAAAAAAAATTTAAAGTGATAAAAATTTTAAAATTTATTCAGACAAGCAGAAAAATCTATGAACATTTCTAAAATGGAAACCAATTCATAGAATAAATTAATGAGGAATGAGGTCATAACATTAAATAAAGAAATACAAGCAATGATACAGAAAATAACATGAATATAGAAACTAAAACAGCAAAAGTAAATTCAAATTAGATAATAGAATTAAACGCTTACCAGAACTAATAGCTTCCATTAAATTAAAATATCATAAAGATAATTTTACGTATAAAAACTACATGAAGAATATTAAATCCTGCAAAAATCACTTTTGGAAAAGTAAGCAAACATATTTTGGAAAATATACATTTAACACTAAGAAGAGTACTAAACATAAATCAATGGAAAAACACGAAATCAAAAATAAATTGGTTTAACAGTATTACTACTAATAAAAAATGTACATTTACATCTATTTGACGAAAATGACGTCTCTCACTTTCTATCAAAAAGAATATATTAAAGCATAAGATTTAGCTTAGCAATGTATAAACATTTCTGAAAAAGAAATAAAAATAATAAGACGTTGAAGAAAATCAATGTTATACCATATAATAAAAAAAAAACTTATCAAACTTATACTTAAAAAAATTCCAAAATGAAAAATTTGATTTAATTTTGGTTAGTTATGATGAAGCAGAGATTTGAGATATCGTGGCTATTTATATAATAACAAAAAGCAAAAAAAAATATATAGGATTTAGAAGTGATATAAAACCCAACTAAATACAAATCTTAGATATAGCATAAATTGACTAATGGCACATATTAACTTTCGAGAAAGCAAAAAAACAAAAAACAAACCTTAATCTACATCAATAAATATTCGAACCACGAAAACATTGTTTTTCAAACAATATTTAAAATCCATATTTTTAAGCAAAATACTTTCAATATATTTTGCTAACATCAAAATATTTAAGTGAAATAAAAAGGAATATGAATTAGATGTAAAACAAAAAGCGGTTTTACAAATAAATTAGAATACAAGAAGGAATAGAAGCAAAAACAACAGAAAGCGAAATATAATTTAATTTAATCAAAGTTGTAACAATGAAATAAAAACACGAATAAGTAAATTGTCCTTTAAAATAATTGAAAAAAAATTCGTAAAATTAGTAAAAGATTTAAAAGATTATTGATGGAAATGAAATTAAGTTAAATGGAAAACGTGGAAAAAATAATAAATATAATAAAAATAATTGACATTAATAATATCAATAATAACATTAGTACTACTACTACTACTACCACTACTACTACTACTACTAATAATAATAATAGCAAGAACACTATTTCAAGCGTTTGTAGAAATAAAACAAAATGCCCAGTTCAAAATAAATGCTTGACTAATAATATAATATATAAATCTACGGTAAAAACAATATTTATACAAAGGAATAAAATATATAGGAGCATCAGAAAAAATCGTATTATAATCATAAAATAAATATAATCGATAATCGGCTTTACACCTCACGATAAATAGTGAAATAAAATGAATGAAATCCTATACAAATGCAGACATGAAAACAAATACCTATATCTATTATATTACATGTTTTAGATGAATTATATACTTTCATTATTTCCATGTATCGTTCTTATCTTTTCTGTTTCAGATATTATTATAGACACAACAAATAATAATCAATATATATATAAATAGTTCGACATCATTAAAGTTATTTATATAACACAACATTAATAATTATATAATAAATTGTAAGACAGTCATTTTTTTCATTTGTTATTTTTAATCTAATAATATAAACTAATTATTCTTACATCAAGACCACTGTGATTTTAAATAATATAAATAATTTAAAATATCCTTAACATATATATAGAGAAGTAAAATATATCTAATATTTAATAAGTTATAAAGAATAAAATCTTTCAGTGGATAAACAATTTATTTAGAAATTTTTTTAGATATTTCCATCTAAAATGGAAATGATTGTTAAACATTTAACTGAAAAGTAAAAGTCGCTTTATTAACTTCCGAATAAATTCATATAAGCTGACGTCATAACTTATCGTCATTTAAGAAAAATATTATGTCTGAAAAAAAAAATTGTCTCTGGATGAGTGGATTTTATTATTAGTGTAAGTCTCAGGTAAGCAAACATTATATATATATATATATATATATATATATATATATATATATATATATATATATATATATATAAATATAAAAGTGAACATTGAATTCAGCACTTAGAGGCGACAAGCTGTTTCATGCTAGACGCAATCGTCAGGCCAAGAGTATATTTCTTCATATATATATATATATATATATATATATATATATATATGAAGAAATATAGTCTTAAAGTGTGCTATATTTATGTGATAAAGTGCTCAATATCAGAGATAGAGTGTCTGTAAATATAAAAGTGAACATAGAAGTCAACACTTAGAGGCGACAGTCTGTTTCATGCTAGTGGAATCGTCAGGCAACGAGTCTGTTTCATGCTAGTGGAATCGTCAGGCAACGAGTTGCCTGACGATTGCACTAGCATGAAACAGACTGTCGCCTCTAAGTGTTGACTTCTATGTTCACTTATATATATATATATATATATATATATATATATATATATATATATATATATATATATATATAAGTCGGCATTAAAGTCAACATCCAGCGGCGACATCCTGTTTCATGCTTAAACGCAATCTTCAGATCACGTCTTTAAGCCATGGTCGTAAGATTGCGTTTCAAAATGAAACATACTATCGCTGTTGGGTGTTGAATTCAGTGTCCGCTTTTATATTTACATACGCTCAGAAAACCTGATATTGACCACTTTCATCCATAAATATCGCAACCATAAACTTACATTTGTAGCATATATATATGTGTGTGTGTGTGTGTGTGTGTGTGTGTGTATGTGTGTGCATGTGTGCCTGTATGTGTGCGCGCGCGCGCGTGTGTGTATGTATGTATGTACATACATATATCAAGGCACTTTTAATTTTTAGGAACTAATCAAGTCATTTAAGAAGACATTATTATTAATTTGAAGAATAAAATAATTTATATAAATTATAATTGATTACATGTTACTTAACATTTGGTAACTTTATTACTAATTTTACCAATAAACTTGTTTATAATATGAGACTTGGGCGTCTCATATTATAAGCAAGTTTATGGGAACTTAAAAAAAAATTGCATTAAAAAATTCTAGTTATAGTACACGTGCAAAATATATAAAATCGAATGATTTGAGTCAAAATATCGAAAGTAATAACGACAAAATTATACACGAATTTAATGTGGAATATATACTGAATCTTTTGTAACTCGTTTTACAAATCGTTCATCCATAGATTTCTGTAAGTTGTATTTTTCATATGAAACACAGGCTCCAAATGATTCCCAAGTTCCTCTTGGCGAGTAGATTACGATGTAAACCTTCCTCTTCAGAATAATACACAAGTTTTCATTCGACTTAATATTCAGCAAACAAATCATTCACTTCATTAAACTAGTGTCTTTGAAATCAATTTTACTCTGATATTCGTCAGTTTTTTTTGGCGAATGTGATCGAACATTTATTGTTGATAAAAATGATAATCTTTTTGAAAGCATTTGATCCCTTTCTGAAACGTTTCCTTGAAAAAAAGTCAATGTCATCTTAACGTCATCTGAAATTCGACATGGGCTTATACCCCTTGCCAGCCTATGATGCCAGCCACAATATAACAGAACTCATTGATGTGTCTCAACCTGTGGCGGCGGTTTTAGCCTGTAGTTACCCATCCTTTGCTTCAACCCTCTGCCGTGTCGAGGAGAGCAGGACATTTTTCGTTGAAAAGAACAGTTATAAATCGACATTTGGTGTTTTTCGCACAACACCTAATATCTTGAAAAGAAAAAAATATATTATAAATTAAAATAATTTCTTCCCGCCTAGGTTATATCTCTCGAGCATTTTTATAATTATCAGCCTTGATTTACATTTCATATATGCATACATAAATATCTATCTATCTATCTATCTATCTATCTATCTATCTATCTATATATTAATTTATATGAGACAATAATGTCTTCCCCCACCCCCCAAAACAGGTGAAAAGAATAAATAAATAAATATATATAATGAGAGAGAGAGAGAGAGAGAGAGAGAGAGAGAGAGAGAAAGAGAGAGAGAGAAGAAGAAGAAGACAAGAAGGCATACAAATGACGGTATATTGTTTCGGGAGAGATAGAAGACAAGACACACAAGAGAGAGGAGGAAGGATAAAATATTTGTACAATATTTTATCCTTTTTCAGTTTGTATAAATATTGGTAGACAATAAAGATTACAATGGATAAGAGAAACAATGAGAAGACATGGAAAAAAATAAAAAGCATGAGATAATGGATCCTTTCTTTTCTACTAATCTTCACCTAATAAAAGACCCAAGAACCACCTAAGGCAGAGGGTTACTGTGTTTTATGAGCGTGTGGAAAAGCAAGAAGTGAAGTTTCTGAGGTCATGAAGGAAAAATAACGATTAACCCTAGACTTGACAGATTGGGAAAACATTCTCCTGGGAATCAGCTCGACAAAGTATCAGTTCTTGGGAAGAAGCTCCCCGAGTGAAACTTCCCTCTTACAAATGGAATATAAAGGGAATGAGGATGATTCAGCCTTGTACACGTGGCATGTCGGGTCCCAGCTACAAAGGTCAGGGGTTGTGGAACCAAAGAATGTAACACAACAGAACATATGCCATGGAAATAGCCATAGAGTAGCGAATGGCTGGCGATGTTTGGTCTGTGGGAAAGGGTTTGTAGGGTGGAAAATAACTCATTACACAAAACCCCACGTTGACGCTTTTAAACAAAACCGGGTGTTACTATTAGGCCTTTTATTGTGTGATCATTAGTATAAAAAAAATACAAGTTTACCAAATACAATAAAATCTAATTTTCTCTTTGATTTAACGTTCTTTTTTAAAATTATATTTTACTATTTTTAAAATAGAAAAAGTCATTATTTTCTGCTAATAATAGTTTCTAATAGAATATAGCGATATTTAGTAGCATTTTCTGAAAGAAAATAATTTACAATGAAGCACGGTGACCTTTTCTCTACCTGCAATAAAATCAATTGATTATTTATTAGTCTGTGTAATAATCCTGTGAGTGTTGCAGTAAATCTTTGATGAAATAATTTTATTTTGAGTAAAGGAAAAAACATCAGATAAAATCATTTGAAAACGATAATAAAATTCGTTATCGCTTCAGTACTTATCAATCTTCTTACTTTGTGCAAATCATTAATGCAGAGAATCGTTTTGTAAAAGGCTGATTAAAAAAAAAGAAATGAAAAAGAAAATGATCGATAAGGAAGAATGATAAATCGATTCTGTTGTGCTAAATAAAATATTTCTGCTTCTCCGATCGCAATATATATATATATATATATATATATATATATATATATATATATATATATATATATACTCGCTGTTGCGCAATATGTGAACTTGTATGTGGACTTATATGAGTGCTTATATATATGTTGGTTTCACGGCAACAACATTATCAAAGAGGCTTACATTACACATGCCAGATTCAAGTTCCCAACATTTAAAGGAACATTCCAGTCTATATTCATGATTTAGAGAAATATTAATTGGAAATACAAGTATACTCCACCATTAAAATAAAAAACAAAAACTTCAAATCCTTGAAGTATATAAGAAAAATACAACCAGCACTAAATAAGATTAATTCTGAGCAGCAACAATGTTTTAAAATGTCTATAGCAGCAAGAATTTAAAATACCTAAATTGTAATTTTAAAAATAATTCAGTTATAACACATATGTTTTAAAGTAATTAAATAGTAATTAAACAAAATTTATAAATATATATTAAGTTATCTCCCCTAGACAACGTTAAAAGTGCTCGTTTCCTGTGCATTCACAAAAAATTCACAATTATCAATTACATTAATTTTTTGTCTTAGCAATTCACCCCTGAAAATAATATTGGCTGAGACTGAAAAGAAAATACTTGGGAAAATAAAAGATGTGTAAAAAAACAAAACAAAAAAACTACGGCGCCTTCCTTAATGAGTTTCATAACGACATTAAGAAACATTAAGAAGTTGATCCATGAATTTGAGAGGATTAAAATGAAAATAAATAGACATAATATGTCCAGATTATTCAACCAAACATGCTTGAATGAAGATATACTGCCTAAGTATATATATATATATATATATATATATATATATATATATATATATATATATATATATATATATATATGATTAGGTGGAAATAGAATACAACAAAAGCCGTTTATAATGAAACATTGAGAGAAGATATAGGGATGTTTAACTTTAAATTTCATTTTTAAATTCCTGGCACGTCTGTTATGCCGAGATAGACAACCTAACCGACCTCATTCAGCTTCATAGTACTTCTGTTTTATCATCTGTTTTTATAACTGTTTTTTATTTTTTTTTAGATATTCCACTTTGTAAAAGCAGTAGATTTTTGTTAGGAAGGACGACATCGTGCCTGTCTCTGAACGTATATATACCGAGTGCCACTTTCTCTATATTTTCGCCGTAATAAATTATGTTATCGTTCAAATAAAACTGTATTTTTTAAGTCAAAATTATGGTCAGACTAATTGCGATGAAAGACATATTCTGCTACACACACACACGCACGCACACACACACAGAGGGAGAGAGATTCACACACGTATATAGGCTGAACTCTCCCGTTGCCCTCAATGTATGAGTGTCTAAGAGTTCAGAATTGAACGACCAGACTCCGCCGTACATATGATTTGCTTATAGTAGTGAAGTATTTTACCAAAGACCCACAGATTTCGGAAGAACTGAACATAGAAAACTGAAGTGGTGCACATCGTATGTGACGAGCCCCCCCTCGAAGCTGCCGGTCCTCCACGGATTTTGAATTCAAAGACTGGTTGCCAAGGATAAAAGACTTAGCCTGTCCTACTAGTTAACCTATAGCTGGGATATATATATATATATATATATATATATATATATATATATATATATATATATATATATATATGTGTGTGTGTGTGCGTGTGTGTGTGTGCGTGTATGTGTGTTTCGTGTACAGCCATCAAATTTACTATGCGCACTTATTTGAACATAAACACTTTCTTCAGTATAAGGGAAAGATCTATTAATCTCTTTTTTGTCATGAAGAAATATCTTTTGTAATATAAATTGTAATATTTATAACTGTTTGGTGTATGGCTACAATTATATTTTATTATTAATTGTCAGACAAGAAAAATATTTTTTCGCTTTGAAGGAAGAAAAATGTAATTTAGAGAAGAATTTTTCTTTTCATAGTGTAGTTAGTTTGTAAAATTAACAAAAACAAATGATTTTTTTTCGTTTACGGTACTAATTGCTATAACATGGTTACTATACATGACTAGTGTTACTGAAAATGAGCTTTGATATACGTGAATAGCGACTAAAACAATGAGATTGTAAAATAAACATTTTATTTAATTTCTTTCGACTTGATGTCATAAATAATGTGGGATAACTTTCAAGCGGTTTCGTATAACTACATTCTGAGTTTTACCAGATTATTATTACAGTTTCCAGGAATCGTTCAACTGTAGTTAAAACCAGTAACAAGTCGGTGATTTATATATATATATATATATATATATATACGTGTGTGTGTGAATGTGTGTTTGTGTGTGTGTGTAATCACTTCAGGCCCTGTGTGTTGTGTGTTAGCTAAACTATTTATATATGCTTCTCAATGATGCATTATGGTTAGCAAGGTCTATTGTGTTAACCTAACGATTGTTGAGTGAGCAGATAGCGGTTATATTTTGATTTATCCTACAGACTTTATTGAGTAGAAATCCGAATGCCTTCATTTGTAGCCATTGTTTTTTTTAGTGTTGTTTGTAAACTTTTTACTCATTTACTGTTGATTGATTAATTATTTGTAGTTCAATATTATTATTACTTTAAAACACAATTTGGTTCATATTGGTTAAAAATTTACTATATTTAACTCTGAAGAGAATCCTGTATAGGAAACCGGGCTTTTTTAGATTTAGGCAATGTCTGAAAAACGCTTGAGGCATGAAACTGGGAGTCACCAAGCAGTATTAATTTTTGTGCTTTCTTTCTCTCCTTGACTTCAATGTTCACTTTTATATATATATATATATATATATATATATATATATATATATATATATATCTGTAACACCCTTTTATATATATATATATATATATATATATATATATATATATATATATATGTATTTCTGTAACACCCCTTATATATATATATATATATATATATATATATATATATATATATATATATATATATATATATATATATATATATAAATAAAAGGGTGTTACTGAAATACATCTCACATAATGATAAGACATTAGCTAGATGAAAAAATCATTACCACTAATGTCTTACCCTTATGTGGAAGGTATTTGTGGGATGTATTTCTGCCCCAGACTGTATCTACATATGTACGTGCGTGCATGTATTTGCTATGGCTGACACGTAGTTTTTATTTAATGGTAGTTTAGTTTTGGTAGTTTATGACCAATTTAATGAAGGCTGAACTTAATGATTTACAACTTGCTCGCCATTAGCCGCACAATTTAGCGTCCTTACTGAATTTTGTTCTGAAATGTCCACCATCGAATGTTTGATGTGTGCCGATTTCAAAACCATATTAAATACATTAATAAAAGGGGGAAGAGCATATTTGTTGTGTAAAATAAACATTTTTTAATCCGTTTTAAACCAAACTAAGTCGACTTCCATAAAATGAGGAGAGCTTAGTTAAGACAATTCACCATGATGGACCCAATTGAGGTAAAACTCTGTACATTTTGGTCTCTCTCTCTCTCTCTCTCTCTCTCTCTCTCTCTTGAGGGCTACCTTTTTGTTTCCATAGTGCATTAATGCATGATAAACTCCACTTTTTTGGGATGCATTTCTAATTCCAGACTTCCTTCATGAAATTGAGGAACTTGTTATTGAATTCAAGGAGAAAGTAAGTTTTTGTCCAAAAGTTCAGCCTCAATATCAAGTGATGCTTTATTATTTCTTAGTTCTTTTTTGATAGCTTAACTTCTTCATCAGTAGGTTCGTTATTGTTTGTTTGGGGACAGATTTTATAATGGTTGTATGTATATTGGTATATGTTCTATTTCTACAGGCATCTTTCGTGTGGTTAGGGTTGAAATGTAGCTCAAAGTGTTTTTTGAGACCAGGACATTTCTTCTGTGTTGGTTTTGATTGTATTATGTTATTGCGATTGTTCTATTTTCTTCACATTTCAACACATTGTCTTTGCTGCTTGGCTTCATTTATTTTGTTCCAAATTTTCCGGATATATTTGTTTCTCAGAATATTAACTATTTTTTTTTTAATTTTCTTTGATAATTATTTAGTATTCTCTCTTCCATTAGTCTTCCTCTTCTGTTTGTTTCTTTCTTGTATCAGTCTTTTTGCCTCATGATTTTTATTCCACAGGAATATCTTTTTTATCTAGGTATTCTTGGAATAGTCATATATGCTTTGGCTAATGAAGATATAATAACATTATTTGATTCTTCTATGTTGTTTTGGTTAAGATTTAGGGACATCAATTTGGACTACTTTATTACAGAATTCTCATTTTACTCTTTCATTTTTAAAGGTTTGGATATTGTACCTGGGTGTCTTTTGTGGTTTATGTGAGCAGAAGTAAGCTATTTTGTTGACTGGTGTTGTAAGTTTAGTTACAACTAGTCTGTGATCAGATTCAAAGTAGGAGTTGTATACTCTAACATTGGTCACAAACTGCTTTAGTGCCTGAAATGTTGAAGTCAATAATCTTTTTGGTTGCATTATATCGGCTATACCATGTGTGTTTCAAGGGATGGTCGAACAGGTAATATCTTTTTTAATAATAAAAATTTAATAAGAGTTCCACATTGCTGTTTGAGACTTCTACTTCAAAGGGTGGTGGCGTCTTATCATCACTGGGTGACGTCATCGCCAAACAGATTTCGACACACTATTTAGATCAGTGTATTTTTTCATCTCCAGCGTAGTTGCTCGTTTCCGAGCATGTCCATCTGCTGAGGCCAATTTGTGTTTCAACACCAACAAAGCCAGCCAGGGGTTTATACCGTAGCTATGCTGAAAAGAACAGTGGCGTTCAAAAAGACTTGAAGCAGCATTGAAATATCCATATATATATATATATATATATATATATATATATATATATATATATATATATATATATATATATGTATATATATATATAGCATAATGAGAAGCCACGTATACTTTCTTAACATGTATATGATATAGAAAAAACAACTGAAAAGTTGCAAATTAAAAAAAATTGAATGTTTTTTTGTGAAAATATTTATTTATATTTATATATATATATATATTTGATATTTCAGATCGGCTCCGATCTTTCCTCAGAAATGGCTGTTTTCAGAAGTTTGTTTACATTAAGTAGCGTTCGTCGCGAGACGCGGACGCCACGTGATATGGAATGCAACTGTGTTTGAATATTTCTAACGTAAATCGAACTGTAGTAATATTTTAGATGTTGTTTAAAAAAGTTTTTTACTATATCTAACAAAATTTTTTGTTAAACTATTGAAATATTTATAAAGATTTAAAATACCCAAGTCTTTATTTAACCCTAGTTTATATGTATTTAATTTTGAAATCCAGTATTTTTCTTTTTTCTGCGTGTGTATGTGGAACTGAAATCAGAATCTATTAATACACATTTACAGTTTTCTAATGAGTGTCCTGGTTGATTAAAAGTTCAGCTATGGGGGAATAAGGATATATATACATATATATATATATATATATATATATATATATATATATATATATATATATATATATGTGTGTGTGTGTGTGTGTGTGTGTGTGTGTGTGTGTGTGTGTGTATTAAATGAATTCAGGGTTATACCTTCCTTTTTTCTTGTTTACTTCTAAATAATTTCTCATTACAAATAAATATTTTAAAACTGAGACATTCACTTTGTCAATTTGTCGGTGCCACCAAATCCATGTGTTTTTCCGAAATGAAAGCTAAAGAAAAAAACAAAAAAACAAAAAAACATTAACCCTTTTTTAAAACTTACCAAAAATTATTCGGATGTAAATTCCATTTTCAGTATTTATTCATTAATGGATAAATTGTATATTAAAAGTTATTACAAGAATTTGTAGAAATATATTGGGAGGATCAATTACCCCCTATTTCAATTCATCATGAATAATTTTAAAATTAATCGGTGATAATACATATTTTTATAGTATTATAAAGGAAAATTCATGAACATATTATTCCTGTAAGAGATTTTTGCTATATTAAATGTGAACATTTTGAAAATTGTTCGGAAACCTAAAAATAATTCTCACTAAAATTGAAAAATAATTTTGTTGAGAGATTTTTTTTATAAAACACATTATTTTTTTTAAGTGTTGATAGGGGAAAAAATTTACAATGAAGATTTATTTTTGAAGAATTTACTTGTAAGTTTTAGTGTGATTTTGAAATTCTTTCTATTGTAAATGATAAAAGAGATCTTTTTATTAAATAAAGAGGTGTTTGAAGAATCAAAACATTTAAAGTTTAATGTTATTTTTCGTATCAGAAATATTTTTTAAATAATTTTTTGCATCATTTAAAATATTTCTTGTACAGAAGATCAAATAGAAAATAATTCTAAAATTTTGAAATACCTCTCCATTGACTATATAAAGCTAAAATAATTATGTATGATGTATGGTGGTGTCTTGAATATTTTATAATATTGGTAGCTGAAGAAACAAAGTGAAGGCAATCAATAAACAGTATCAATTTAATAAGTCTTCATCAGTTTTCACCAGTTTGCATTTTAATAGCAGCATTTTCTTTTGTTTAATACATTTTCATAAAAAATATAACAATACTGGTTTTGTGCAGTTAAATATTTCATGAGGTAAAATATTTTAAAAATGCAGAATAAATTACAAAAAGGTAAAAAAAACGAATATATGCAATGAATAAAAAATATTACATCATTTTATTATTTAAAATAAAAAACATATATTGTTATAAATATACGAAATATTTTGCATGTTTCATTTTAGAAATAATTTTATTTATAGAATCAAAAATATATTCCTATCTAATTGGTTACAGGTTTAAAATGATTACTTTTAAACATAAAACAAATAAGTTGGTGTATATTTGTAGTCTATGGCTTCTGTATGTAATTAAATTTAAAATTGTACTTTATCTGGATATATTTCTGAGATGAAGTATTATGTACACTATTTATATTATTCGGACTATTGTCCTCATCTTTGTCGCCATATTTATTACAACGTTTCGGCCTATCAGTACCTGTCTATATTTCTGAAATGAGGTATTATGTACACTATTTACATTATTTGGACTATTGTCTTCATCTTTGTCGCCATATTTATGACAACGTTTCGGCCTTTCAGTACCTGTCTATATTTCTGAGATGATGTATTATGTACACTATTTACTTTATTCGGACTATTGTCTTCATCTTTGTCGCCATATTTGTTACAACGTTTCGGCCGTTGTACGTTCCGGCCTTCTTAAGTGAGGTAGCAACTATTGTTTTATTTATGGACTTGTTGACAGGTGGAATATACGTTGCTAATGTTGCAAAGGAGTTTTTCGAAATATTTTATAGATCATTTATTTTTAAAGTTCTGCTTATTAATCCTTAATTTCTCTAATTTTCTTTCATACTAATTCATGTCTAATTTTAGCTAATTATTTAACTTTAAAATGTCTTAAATTTTCTGCCATCATTTTTCAATTTGGATCGATGATAAATTGATCGTGACAATGTTTTAAAAATGTTTTAAAGACTTATGTGTGAAATTCCTTTTTTTTATAGATTTAACTGAAGTCTATTACCTTTAAAATAGACTCAAAATGTTTATTAAAATAGAAACATTTAAATTATTTTGAATGTGTTTTTCAGCTCAAAGTTTGACGGTGCCTTCCCTAACGATAAGTGAGTTCGAATGACTCTTGGACTAATGACATGATTTCTTTCCGTTTTCCCTGACGCTTACACACTGACCGGCGAGTTTCGATTCGGTAGCCCAATATGTCAGTTAGCCTAAAGAAAAAAAAATAACCTTGCTCCATTAATGTTAATATTTTACTTCGTTTTCATTTGTTTGTAATGCGAGTTTTATTTTATTTTCTCAAAATTTGACAGAGATGTCAAACAGGGTGAGTTGTGTGTTTCATGATTTGGGGGCCAGATTCGTCGGCTGCCCTTTCACCCCGTCTGAGGTTAGTTTTATAGATTTACTCGCTTTTCCCTTTAGTTTTATAGAGTTATTCGCGTTTCCCTTTCTTTTATTAAAGTTTTTTGATTAAAATGCGGTCAGACATCTTTCCGTGAACCTCGAATTTAAAAGCAGATACTGAAACGAAATTACAAAAGAGGCAAGGAAAAAGAAATGGCCGATAAATAAATACCTTTTATCTTATTTTTTGTTTATTTACTTCGTTTATTTGATAAGTGCCTCGATAACGTTTCAACTCCAGACTGCGTCTGATTTAATTTTTGTTTCTATGTGCGCATATTGTTAACTACCAAAAGCCAAAAACACATTCTTAACAACACCTGTGTGATTGCATGATAGGTAATTAAATATTTTAATTACTAAGAATTATCCTTATGATAAATATTAATTAAATTTTGTAATTTTCCCATAATACTTTTCAATTGAAAAAGTAAAAATAAAACGAGAAATATCTTCATATTTTGTCAGCTTAACAACTTTGGAGAGTAAATTATCCAGACGATTTTGAACAGCTTCAAGGAAAACATCATGGCGACATAATATGTAATTTAAATATCTATGCGCGTATTTTATCGCTCTCGACAGAATGTATTTGCATATTCTCGTCTCTCCCTATATAGATAAGTCTAAGTTAGCATGGCAAAAATGCCACAGCAGTTAAGAACCTACTAAAGACTGAATGACAAGGAATCATGGATTAAACTCATTTGCTAACTGCTCATCACTACGCATGCGCTATTTATATGTACGGTGATGTTCTGAAATATTCCAGGTCCGATCCACGTCACAAAATCTGACCATATGACCAAATTTTGTGGGAAGAGCTTATTGGTCGGCATGAGAATTTTCTAGAACCTCCTTCATATCTATCTATCTATCTATCTATCTATGAATTTTTATAGAGAGGAATTAAAATTAAAATTTTGTTACTTACAATTGGATTTACAGTGTCTTTTTTCCTAGAAAAATAATTTGTTGTTTTCCTTCTTTTTTTTCTTTTTTTTACTTTAACCGGTTTTGCTTAGCTTTTCAAAAAGGTTTTATATCTTTGTTTTGAGCAAATGAAAAAAATGAAAACTTTTTGAAAAGCTAGCGAAACCAGTTAAAGAAAAAAGAAAAACAACAAATTATTTTACTAAGAAAAAATACTGAAAATCCAATTTTAAGTAACAAAGTGTCAATTTTAATTTTAATTCTCTGTAAAAATTCATATATTATAAATAAATATTATTATATGAAATATTAGGTGCTTTTTTCCGATCCTCATTTCAGTCTGTACAACAAGCTTTTGTACAGAATTTTTCTAACAAATATTTAAACGCGCGCGCGCGCACACACACACACACAAACATATATATATATATATATATATATATATATATATATATATATATATATATATATATATATATATATATATACAAATTTGATTAAAAGAAACGATAAGGTCTGTTTGTTTAATTGTTTATTATCTTTTTCCAATTTTCGGATAAGGTGTTTAGTATTGTGCTCGAAGTTGTAGATAGATTGTCCGAAATTCATATTTTGTTATTTTTCATGTACTTTTGACTTTCACGGTTATTATAAAGAAGCAATGTGGTATTTGTGTGGGAGTTAGAATTCCTTTGTTTGCATCCGGGTATTTATTGGGAACAAGGAAGTTGAAATGCTCTTACGTAATAGTTCTCTTTAATCAAAGTTGTTTCGGTGAATGCTCTCTGCCTAAATATACATTATTCACACACACACACACACACACACACACACACACACACACACACACACACACACATATACATATATATATATATATATATATATATATATATATATATATATATATATATGAACAAGTACAGGGTTGGTACACATGGAAACGCTATTCTTAAAAGAGTGCTCAATACTGAGTAAAGACAAAATGGAAACGTTTCTTTACCAGCGTGTTTTGTCCTCTGATCGACTTTATCAAAGCAAATGTAAAGATTTTTTTTTTCAACTTTATAGGAGTAGATAGATTAGCCTTCCTTCTGGTTCACTCTCCTTCCCTTTCTTTTTTGAACAGGAATAAAGATTTATCTCTTGTTTCCTGTTTAGAGTTGAGTTTCCGGTTCCCTGTGAAGACTTCTCATTCTCTTCCACTACCAATAACCGCTTGCCTCTTAGTGGCATTATCGCCCTGATTGGAGATGTAAATGTATTTATAAGCAGAAGTGAAAACATCGTTAGGTCTTCAAAAGTTTTAAATTTAAGAACGCTCAAAAATATACTTACGGCTAACTGTGAAAGACAAGTTAAACTATGGATGCTAAGTGATATAATTGAATGCTGAATAAACGAAACGAAAGAGAATAAATGTTGTAATTGCTGTTGTTGAATTTTTTAATTTTCTTATTTGTTTATATTTATTTATTCATTTGTAATTATTTATTGATGGAGTTGCACATAGCGTAGTAGGAATTCGTTTTTGGAATAGAGCTCTGATTTTTTAAAGAGTTTATATTGTCCCGAGAATATGAGTATTGCTATTGGCAAAGGTTACATTGTCTTGAGTTATGAGCTGGTGGTGATTTTCTTATTTTCCATTATATTTGGTGTGTAGTACCCTCTAAAAACATATACAGCGCCAATACCATATATGTTTTCAGGGGGTTGTAATATTTGCATATTTTTGTTGCAGAAGGTTTTTTTGTGTGAGTAGCTTCTTATTCTTAGCTGATTTATTTCAAACATTAAATTTTAAAAACTCCAAAATACACAAAATAAATAAATGTGTAAATGATTTAAATGCATAAATAATTAAATGAGCAAAGTAAGACTAGGATTATAAGTAAGCTAAAAAACAAAACAAACACTAAACATCTATCTATCTATCTATCTATCTATCTATCTATCTATCTATCTATCTCAGTCCCTTTCATATCTATCTATCTATCTATCTATCTATCTATCTATCTCAGTCCTTTTCATATCTATCTATCTCAGTCCTTTTCATGTCTATCTATCTATCTATCTATCTATCTATCTATCTATCTATCTATCTATCTATCTATCTATCTATCTATCTCAGTCCTTTTCATATCTATCTATCTATCTATCTAAAGAATTCCAGTTGGAAAAGTTTTAATCATTGATTAAAAATATACTTTCTCCTGCACCAATATATGTAGTATGTAGATGAGGCACAGTGGAATAATGGAGAGCGTTTCGGAGAGCCGAGTTCAATTCCACTCGAATCCATTATATTCACTTACGTGCTAATATCCTGGGAAAGCTATGAACCAATCTCTCCTCCTCCCAGCAACAGTAGGACAGATTGGGTTCAAAACCAGCCTGGAGATGTTTGGGCTCCGGCAGGACATTTTGCCCAAGACACATCCACTTAATGCTGCAGTGCGCATGGTGCCCTTGCGACTCTAATGAATTACGGCATTCATTTCATTATATACATTTATTCAATGTGTCATATAGCCTGGCAAAAGGAGAAATATCAGAGTATGAGATAATGCCATTGTCGTTTATTTATATTAATAATTTTAAAGCTTTTTATCGATTTCTGCTGAAATAGATAAAAAAAAATCATGGCCAATTTTCGCTCAATACAATAATATTAACGTTTCGGATTAAAATTCAGTATAGAGAAGAAATTATTTTCATTGGATATAAAATCGATTTAAAGAAAAAATGCTTTGTTTAAATTAATGTTTTATTCTTTGATAAGTTTACGCTAACATCTGAAATGTAACAACAAAAAACAAAACAATTTGAAGTTTTCGATTAGTGACAGCCATTGGTGATTTAGTATTTTCATGAACTTTCTTTTCTTCATAAACACTCAACCGGAAGGACTAAAACTCTTCTCCAGAATAGCAGTAGACTCTGATACAAGTGATTTTCATAAGCGATTTAATGCGACCTTTGTGTAGCAATCCCTCTGTAATATATGTTTAACTAAAAATGACTAACAATGTATTTTTATTAATTTTTATTGTATTTATTTTGGGTGCGAACAAGAAATTCCTTTTTGGGACTTAGTGTCTATTCAAATTGTTCTGATTGCTTTCAGCTAATCTATTAATCTCTTCGTTATTTTTATTGATTTTGGTTATGTCGTTGCAAATTGTGTGTGGGCGGTCAGACATATTTTTAATATCCGAATATAGAAAAATAAACAATAAAAAACTTAACAGGGGTACGTTTTCAGTCATTTCTATGAATATATATATATATATATATATATATATATATATATATATATATATATATATATATATATATATATATATATAGAGAGAGAGAGAGAGAGAGAGAGAGAGAGAGGGAAATACACACTTATACACAAACAGACAAGCACAAACACAGAGAGAGAGAGAGAGAGAGAGAGAGAGATAGTTTTAAAGAAAACAGAGAGAGTAAAAAAGGCGTAGCTTACATGTGGCACGAGGCCGAAAGTATGGAGTACCAAATGAAGATCGAACGCGGGAGAGAGAGACAGAGATAGACAGAGAGAGAAGTGAAAACTAGAGAGAGAGAGAGAGAGAGAGAGAGAGAGAGAGAAACCAAGGGAAAGGGAGACAAGAGGGAATGATCGAAGGAGAGAAAGAACGAAAAACCAGAATGTAGAGAGAGTGATGAATAAATGAACAAATGAGCGATTAACTCAGAAAAAAACGAAATATTTTTGAAAATTTTCTGTCATTCAATGACATTTAGTGTCGGGTCATTCGGTGCACTCCTTTCAGAGGGGTCAGACTTCTTACCTGACCCCCTACGTACCAAACATTCCAACTACTGGAGTTTTTATCTGCGTTTTCCTTTTGTTTCCCCACCTACGACTTATTTAATATATATCATGATAAACTTGTTCTCAGACGACTGCCCGCTGGTCAACCATGTAGCAAAGAAGCCGTCTGAAATGCTCTCTTTTCTTTTCTTTCCTCTCAGCTCTCTCTCCCCCTCCTCTCTCTCCCTCTCTCTCTCCCTCCTCTCTCTCTATTCCTCTCAAACACACACACGGGAGCGATGATGCGCACATTCAAGAAAAGGCCAAATCATTATTATTTTTTTTGCAAGGAGGAATTGATCCTATTTAATAAGTTCTATGAAAGTGATAAAAGGTTTCAAGAATTTCATATTGTTCAATAATTAACGCCTGAAACCAGAATCTATTTTACGTATCTTACATGGCTCTCAGCACATCTCCTAGGTTCAATTCGTTCGATTGACGTATGCACATTTCAGATTCATTTTTCGGTCATTTAAACTAATTCACTTAACACACACACACACCCACTCACGCGTGTACATAAACACATACACGTACCCATACATCTACACATCTACACAACCATGGACACATAAGTATATGAACAAGCATACATATAACTATATAGCTACACAAACCTTCAAATTACTTCCTACACACAACATGCCTGCTAGTCCGCACCAAGGTGTTCACCCATACGTTCACAATCCATTTTATCTGATTGATCTTTAGAATCTAAACCAATTTCCCTCAATTTATTTCTCTTAGTTTTTATCTGTTCAACTTCTTCTTTCTTTGTCGTATGGGTCAACATGGCCGGTTTTTTTTATTCAGCTTATATATTTCCTGATAAGAGTCTGATAAGCCCCGCACATTTGCCTTACTTTGATTCTTACCTCACATAACCGGCGTTTGGCAGAGATTTAGGGCCTTAATAGACACGGAAAACGGATTGGTCATATCCACTGTTCAAATCTTTGTCGCTTTGCTTTTAACATCATGGAGGAGTAGATGGGTTCACCTATCGTCTGGTCCACAGTCCTCCCCGGTCATTTGAACAGGAGTGGAGATTTATCCATTGTTTCCTATTTAAGACTGGGTTTCCGGTTCCTTCTAAAATGTTCTCATTCTCTTTCAATTCCAGTAACTCATTTCGTCTTAGTGGAATTATCGCCTTGCTTGGGGTGAATTAATTAAAAAAGAATTACGAATAAAATCCTTGACCGAGATGATTAGCCAAAGGGGTTAATGTATGTGTAGCACTCACATAATTAAAAAAAAGTTATTTGAAAATGAGACCAACATTTGAATTGATTCATTCAATTCATTTCTTTCTTTCAGTCATCTGCACATATTGCTCGTCTACTTAGTAAATATTTTACTAGTGAGATCTCTCAAGTGATAGACGTCTATATTTTTATTTACAGGGTTATTATGAAAGTGTTTGTCTGGTGGTAAATTAGAAGAGCCAATTTTATTTGAGATCTCTGATGACAAGAATCACCAATCAATCTATTCACAGAGACATAATTTGTCAGCTTTCTCATCATCAATAAATGATCATGGGAAAGCTGACAAATTATAAGCATTCTTCTGATTTAGTGATCAAGACTATGGAGTCGAAATCATGGAGTCGGGATGATGAAGGTAACTTCAATCAGCTAAGTGACAAATTTTTACTCACATTAATCATATATATATATATATATATATATATATATATATATATATATATATATAAAAGATTTAAGATTTATGTATATAATAGTTCAAAAGTAAAGCAGATATTTTCATATAGTGCTCAATATTAAAAATATTTAAATAATATTAATATTAAAAATAGAGCATTGATAACTTAACTGCAATTGTTCATATCAATTTCTTGTTATTTCCTCGACTTCGAAGTTTCATGGAAATGTCCATTTTTCAAGGGGTCTGCTATTTAGATAAATTTATTTACAATTTTTTTCGCGACTTTTTTAAACGGATTAAGAAGACGCGAATATATATAGTCAGTCGATTACTCTTACACACCCACATACACACACGCACACATGTGTTGTGTGTGTATGTATGTTTGCGTGTAAGGGTAATCGACTGACAAAATCGAAAATCTTCTAAGAGATGCGTTTCGTCCGAAGAAAACTTCGAACAAGTTGTTTTTTTTTATCGATGGAATATTTCTTATACATATAGGTTAGTTTTCCAAATATTTCAGGTCTGTTATATATAATGTATACACATTTATACAAGTTTTATTAAAAACGATAACAAGATACTGCAGTTAATTTTTTTATTATATAGAAATTGTCCGAATGGTTTGTATGTCCGAGCACTTTCTACATAATTTATGTCCAATAAAGAAGAGAATTCTAAAACACAAGAAAAATTAAATAAAAAAAAAAAACTTTACCGCAGTACCTTGTCAGTCGTATTTAATGAAACGTATAAAAGAGGGATTGCTGCCCATATACACAATTATATATATATATATATATATATATGTATATATATATATATATATATATATATATATATATATATAGAGAGAGAGAGAGAGAGAGAGAGGGTGGGTGATAGATACATCATCGTCTAAATTACGCAAAAATGAAAATAACACTGCCATCCCAGATATATTTACCAAAAATACGCAAAAATATCTTGAAATACTAAAGAATAAATTTATTTAATAAAATCGACATTGGCTACAACAACGGCCTCCAGACAACTTCGGAATCTCTTGCAACTCTTCTGGACGGTCTCCTTGTTTAAGTTGATGAATGCTGCCATAATCCTTGCCTTCAGTTTATCTTTATGGTTACAGGGAATTTTGTTGGTCTTCCGCTTAAGTGCGCCCCACATATAATAATCATGAGGGTTGCAGTCTGGGGAGCTAGGTGGCCAGGTGTAAGGGGTGATGTGGTCGCAGATAGTGTCTGACAGCCATGACTGGCTTCTCCTGATTGTGCGGCAGAATCCTGTTGCCAGATATAGGGTCTTCCAGCAATCACACTCTTGACCGAGGTCAGCAATACCGCCTCGGAACACTTGATATAGGCCTCTGTGTTGAGTCTAAGGCCCCGTGGGATGATAAATGGAGGCATAACATCGCTATCATTAGTGATCACTCCAAACACCATTATGTTAACTGAACATTTCCGAATCTCTCATCGAATCTTCTGCACTATCCTCAGATTGACATGCAAACGTTCTGAAATGTTCGTATCGAAGATTCCGGTGCGAATGCCAAGCAGTACAGCATGCCGTTTCCGAATATGTAATAGAGTGATTTGTGTTATTGTCCTTTTTTCTTACAGACGGTGCCCAACTGACCCTACTATACTGTGCAGTCGACAAAATCAAAAACAAACAACGCGCATGCGCGAAATTAAAAATATAATGTGGCGGCAATTTACCCATCGCAACCTATGATTTTCGCGGTGGAATTGTGTTTGAAGACCCGCGGGGAGAGCTTGACTGGTATGACATTCAGAACCATTTCGTAGGTACCACAATCTCCAGAGAGTTATTGGTCGCTCAGAAAATGGCGATGTATGTGGTTTGGAGGCTAATGCTATAAATACATCGTCTCTTTTCATTTCCTTTGCAATACCGGAAACTAACATAGTAACCTCTTCCATTTTCGTATTTGATAAAGAAATGTTACAGTTTGATGCATGAATGCGAAACATTAGGTTAAGTTGCTTTCCATATATGGTATGTTAAAGGTATGTTCTCAAATACCTGTCGCACTCTATAAAATGGCAATGGGAAGACATTGGCACAGAAAAGTGGCCAGTAAGCTTCTATAAGCAATGGTGATTCTCAATTCGGATAACAGTGAATATGGTGATTGATCACATTCATATTCAAACAAAAAAAAGGAAAGAAATAAAAATGGAGAATAATAATTTGTTAATTTCTTGATCAATGAATATTGTGAATATATTGTTAAACGAAAGTGGCCAACCTATTTTTTTTATTTACTGCCCGAACTTGACTATCAGATAGAGAAGAAAATATTCAATTCAGTCTCACTGAATAAATGAATAAAATTAATCTTTTTTTCAAGAAATAAATACATTAATGCGAAAGATATATGCAGAGATGGGCGGATGAATTTAGTGATTGAAGAAGATTATACATTCCTTTCTACTGGAATTAATATCTATCTATCTATCTATCTATCTATCTATCTATCTATCTATCTATCTATCTATCTATCTATCTATCTATCTATCAGATGCTGCTGCTGCTGATGATGATCATCATCATTATCTATTTATCTATTGGATCATTATGTATGTATGCATCTCAATTTAATCATTATCTATCTATCTATCTATCTATCTATCTCAGTCCTTTTCATATCTATCTATCTATCTATCTATCAGTCTGTCTGTCTGTATGTCTGTCTCTCTGTCTGAGTCTTTAGTTATATTGTTTCTTTTACTTAATGTGTATAGTTCACGTTGTTCTCATTTACTTGGCGCTTGAAATATCTTTAGTTTATTATAAGCATTGGGACATATCAATTGTGTGGGACATTGAAACCCAGCTACACTCTGATGAGTACACTGTACATTTGAACTTATGTCAGCACCGAAGATTCCAATTGCATGCAAACCCACCGGCTTTTCTTTACCATTTGCAGAATATTTACACATTGGAAGTCCGTGAGTTGATCAACAACGCACACATCTTGAAAGATAATTTCGTAAATGAAATCTCTTGATTTTATTTATTTCTAGATTATTAGATTTGGAGAGAGAGATAGAGAGATAGAGAGAGATAGAGCGAGATAGAGAGAGAGAGAGGAGAGATTATTTGTGAACATTGCTAGACTCATTGACTCTTCAAGATGAATCCACAGAGACACACATACACACACACACACACACACACACACATAGAGAACGCTATTTTAATACTGTTAACTGAAAATTACATCAATATCTCCACACGTGACAGTAATTGACGTAATTTTCAGTTAACAGTATTAAAATAGCGTTCTCTAAATTCTCCCAGTTGCTCAGGACATTTTATTTTTGTTATTATTAGTTATTTTGTCTAAACAAATTCATTTCGTTTTTTGCCTTGAGAAAGTCCACATTGGACGAAACGGGTCGGCAACTATTACAGTTTTCCTATTGCCATTTATATTTATAAATATTGTCTTTTCTACAGGTTAACTCTGATAAATTATCATATATATATATATATATATATATATATATATATATATATATATATATATATATATATATATATATATATATGTATGTATGTATGTATTACAGTGTTACATTAGAATCTGTAAGTAATTGCTACAAAATTGTTCATTTTGTTTCGACGTTTAAATAAAACGTCTCTTCAGGTAATTAGCAATGGTGATAACAAATGGATCCACACTTTTTCGTTTTAGGTCGATGAATTAATAGTGATTTATTTATCTGTCTCTCTCTCATTTAAACCATTATTTAACTTCTCCCTTTCAAATTTTATTCCTCACCCTCACCTTATAGCCTTTCTTGTTCTTCTTTCTTCCGTTACACCTCTCATCTCTCTCTAGACCTTTTATACTTTCCCCCCTCACCCTTGTTTCTCACTGCCACACATACACTTTCACTGAAATTTTGTTTTTCTACCCGGAGTTGAATTTTACGATTTCTTTTTGAATTTGTAGGTCTGATGAATTGGATCGTGATTACGATTCCAATGTAATAAATGATAACCATGGAATATTAGTGTTTGAGCCTTTTATATTATATTCTTACTCTGTCCTCGACATTGAGCTCTACCTGGATTCTATTCCCTTGGAAATTTACACACACACACACACACACACACACACACACACACACACACACACACACACACACACACACACACACACACACACATATATATATATATATATATATTGATGCATGTTTCATTAAATAATATAGACAAGTGTTGTCTATTTATTTTATGTAAATTCTTTTCATATCGTCTGATAAGCTTAATAACATTATCATTAAACGAAGAAAGAAAATCACAATATTGATACATATTTTTAATCCTATTTAAGCTTTTGGTTTACATAAGCCATTATCAAAGATGACAATTACAGTAAATATTTTAAGCAATACTCGGACAAGACAGTGATGATAGTCTGTTTCTGTTTACATGTAAGATATATATCGACCACTAATATTATATATATATATATATATATATATATATATATATATATATATATAAACGAGTATAAGTAATGGGAGAGATAGAGAGTGCGTGTGCGAAGTAAAGTGTGTGAGTACACCACTTATCCCTAATTACTGCCCAAACAGTAACTGTTAAAAGATATCTTACCCCTTGTTAAATTTGACAGGTGACAGACATGCAGACAAACAGCTAAATTTGCTTGAATTTCTTGAACGTTAAATCATCAATTTGTTCATCTGTCAAATTTCCCGTGTCTCACCTGATACATCTCTTGAAATCACTTCACTAGAAAATAAAAAAGCTTACTTTCTGTGATTTTGCTTTCTCTGAAGAAGCCATTTTGTATCACTTAAACTTTACCTTGCCCTTTTTGAAACCATACTGCCTACGTTCCAATGCTAGGTTTCTACAAACGTGTCATTGAGTTCAGAATTCAAATGATAGCGCAAGTCGTGGATTAACACTTGGGTTATAGAAAGAGCAAATCCTGGCTTAACACTTGGATTATAGAAAGAGCATGTCCTGGATTAACATTTGGGTTATAGATAAAGCAGCCTCTGGATTAAAACTTAGATTATATATAGAACATGTCCTGGATTAACACTTGGATTATAAATGGAGCAGGTCCTGGATTAACACTCGGATTTTAGATAGAGCAGGTCCGAGATTAACATTTGAATTATAGAGTATATCATAAATTAACACTTTGAGTATAGATAGAGCAGGTCCTTGATTAAAACTTCGAAATATACTTTTTTATATATTGACAAAAGGACTTTAGTTATGCAGGCAGGCAATAATTTTTTGAGGAAATTTCGTTTGATGGATGGAGGTGGAATGGAATTATTTTTCGATGGAGACGTTTGTAAATAAATTTCCAATGTCGAGTGACGCTAAAATGCCTTGGGTTGGTTGTATAGCTTTTAGAATTCGTTTGTTGATTCGATGCTGTAATTAGTGGGGAGGTATGGAGTAATGATATGGTTAAGGAATTTTGATAGCTCGTAGATAGGGGTTGGGATCTGGGAAATGATGGGTCGTAGTGGGTATCCAGTTTTATGTATTTTTCCGTATAAGTATCCTGGTTGTTGGTCTCCGATGATTTTTGATGATTTTAATAGCCTCATCCACATGTAAAAAATGATAAAAGTAATAAAAGCCCTAACCATAAAAAGGAAAAGATAACATTCAGTAACATTAACTATGAACACGGCCACAATGTGCTGACCGTATTCGGAAAATAAAACATTCCTATAACTTTAGACAAATACATAAAAAAACACATTTTTAGTCAAAATACAAAAAATAAAAATATAAATTTCCCTTGATAATGGCTAAAAGAATAGCCGAATAGACGAATAGCCGAAAGCGCTCGGATATGCAGAACTTTTTTGGACATTTTTTATCCTCTTTGTGTCCAGAAAAGGAAACACTTGTACGAAAAAAAAAAGAAGAAAAAAATTAAATAAAAAGCTTAATCGTAGTACCTTGTCAGTGGTTATATATATGGCCACTCTTATTCGAGGATACCCGTCGACTGGGGAGGCTAGCCAATCCCTATTGCAGACGCACGCTCAGGCACATTTGTGTTTGTTCAACACGTACAGAGCCCACCTGTGGTTTATACTGCAACTATGCTGAGCAAACCTTACCTTAGTTACAGTTTCTGTGGGAGACCGTGTTATCTAGCGTGATCAACAATCTGAAGAAGGCCAGAGCGCTCAAACTGTCGATCACGATGACTTGTGACTTCGTGCTAGCACAGCTATCGACTATCCAATTTCACTCACAAGGCTTGGGTTAACACTTGGTATCGGTTGTCCGCCTCCAGACCGATAACATCAGGAAGTTATCCTTACAAATCAACTGCAGTGAGATCCGAACCTGGGTCTTATGGTCAGAAAGCGAACGTTCTAACCGTTTGTATATATATATATATATATATATATATATATATATATATATATATATATATATATATATTTTCGAATTCCAGTCGATGTGAATCCTCCTCTTCTCCCTCCAGCTATGGATAAATAGCAGGATAGACTGGGTTCTATAGCCTTGAATGGTAACTGGTCTAGGAGAAGGACAACTCTGAATTCAAAACCTGCGACGGGTAGTTTGGGGGCCCTGTGGCACGTAGTGCACCAAGTCTTTGTATTCGGCCCTTCATAAAGTGTGGATGGTTCTGCACAAAACCTTCACCACTTTAATCAAATCTCATGTGCTGGCGTCGGGCTGTCAGTTTCCTAGGAACTGATCTGCTTGACCCTCATACGTCGAATTCGGCAGGAGAGTCGAGTATATATATATATTACTAATTACAAATACTAAATACACAGTATATATATATATATATATATATATATATATATATATATATATATATATATATATATATATATATATATATATATATATATATATATATATATATATATAACTAGTAATATTAAATATCAACCGATGAGTTGTGTCTAATTTTTTTATTATATTTTTGCCAAAAGATGTTGCCTGTCCGGATCAAAATTGTAGATAAATGATCTAAAGTACATGTTTTTGTTCTGTTTTTGTTCGAATTCTTTCAGCCGTGTCGTTCGCTACTCGTAACTAAATTTTGTCACTATTGTGGACAACAGTTGTTAGTAATATCCTGTAATTTTGGGAACGTCATATATCAAATTAATTTTGCAAAAAAGTTCAACGATTTATACAAAGGAAGATATAACATTTCGAAACAACCAAATTCATTACTCTCTCCAACCGCCAACAAAATGAATTTCTTAACCTGGGATTAAATTGCCATGTCTACCCCAGTTTTGGCAGCAGCATAAAAAGCGGGAAATGAAAATTTATACAAAAGCCCTACATTGCAAGACGACAAACACTTCACAAATCACCTTACGCTACGAAATTTACACATGGCCGAAAGTTTAAAGATTCAAAATAGCTACAGCAGACGAATACAATTCCTAACGAAAGAACTAAGACTCACATAAAGTGAACTTAGAAATAGCAAAAATATTGTCATTTGGAAGACTGATAATTCTAAAGTTTCTTTTGTTTTAAGACAAAGAACAAGACAAAACTAGAATCTTTTCTCTACAACAAAAGCTAAATTAAAAAAAATAAAAACATTACAAAGCTCCTCAAACTACAGATAAATAAACTTATTACAGCCAATAATGTTAAACTCTACAAAACCATGAGTGAGTATTACTCCGTCTGTCTCTATGGTAACATAAAACCATGCAAATCATAATCTGAAGAAATTGTGCAGCTTGATTAATAGACATAATCGGAAAAGAAATAATTATTATTTTAATATTAGCATTTATAATTGATAAAAACTAACCAAACTGAAACAAGCTGAGAACAACATTTAACCGATGGCACATATAAACTATACGGAAAACAAAACAACAGCCAATCTACATTAATAAATATTCCAGCCATTCACACCACCGATCATGCAATTGTAGAAAGATAAGAATTTGCATCATTGAAAATAAATGCTTAATCAATAACATATATAAAATTACGGTAAGAAAATATTAATATAGAAGAAGAAAGTGTGTAGAGATAACAAAAACAAAACAAAACTGAAAAACAATGGTATTATAAGCATAAAATAACTTTAGAGATAAAAAAAATGGGCTAATTATGCAACACCTTCAAAATATATATAGGAACAAAAAGAAACACGCATTTCCACCAACATTAAATGTGAACTCATAAGAGCATTTACTGGACAAAACTGTCCACTATACTGGCAAAAATTCCAAATAATCATTATAAAAATCACAATGAATTATTAAATAAAGAAATTAATTTCTACGCATATGCAGACATATTAAAACGTCTACTTGGTTGTATAAAATCAGATTAAAAATATTGTTAAAAAAATGAACTTCATCGATTTATTAAATCATTTAATTTTATCCATTTATTTAGTTAGCAACACAACTCCAGTATAAACTGTAATTATATTTACATCACGCAAACCATAATTTGAATCAATTTTAATATAAACATAACTGAAGTCCTTAACAAATATTTAGAAAACTCAAATACATTTAATATCTAATAAGCTATAAATACATAGAACCTCAAAAGTTACATTAAAACCTAAATTACTATTCTATAAAAAATATTACCTTTCACATGTAACCAAATAATATCAATTACGTTTTCGTCATAAAAACAACGTTTAAGGAAAATATGCATTTTATCATCAATTCTCTTGAAGAGTGGATGTGATTCCACGAATCTCAGAGTAGAGACATTTATAAGTGCAGAGATTTCTTTGAGAAACTTACGAATTTCCAAATGGCGTGATAGGTGTTCGGGTAAATATGAAGGATACAAACGTAATGCCGCCATTTTATTTCTACAGAAATGCGAACTACACATACAAACAGGGCAATAACAGCGTTGGGTAAGGAAAACATTTGCCTACAGCAAACTATTTTTCCACACAGTCATCACAATGTCTATGCATGTCAGACGCCATTTTGCCAAAGTACTATTTACAACAAAATCGTTAATTGTTAACTCTAACAAAGCAAAATAAAAATTTACAAGGTTTTGGCGCGGACGTTGACGTCTAGGCACAACCTAATCAAATTGGATGTATTACTTTAAGAGCACCATATTTAGATAACCAATCTCTAGAATGCTAATGTTCAATGTAAACGATCCCCAACCCCGGAAAATTAGAGCCACTCAATCTTCCTACTTTTCTTCAGTCTTTAGCTATAATCTGGCGTAAGTTAATTTTAAACAATTTTATGCAAAGTTCATTCTGTCGGAAAGAAAAAAATATAATTTAAAAAATATATTTCCAGATCCGAAATCATGTAAATAAAAAGTCATCAATAAAGAAATTATATAAAATACTAAAAAAAATGACTTGAGTCACGGTAAAAAACTAAAACTAAAAAGGAACGAATAAACAGAGACCAAAATATAAATAAGACAAAATCTCAAACGTAAAAATCGTTGATGCGAGACTTGGGTGTGAATTTTTGAACTGAACAAATGCAGCACTGATTGGCCGATTGCTGTTCCCGCTTCACTTTGTCTTTCCGGTTGGTTTTTGTGCTCTAAATGAAGCAAGCAACGTCGAAAGGGACACGACTGGGTGGTCAGACGGGCGGTCGGTAGGGCTAACGAACAGGAGAACAGCGAGGAAGGCGAACGAATGGACAAATAGGTGCTTAAAAAGAAATGTTTTATTCATTAATTTTCGAGATTTCTTCATTTTCTTTCGGTTTGGACTCGTCGCTTTGTAAAATATTGGCGGTGGCGAAGATAGGAACGTGGTGGGGGAGACGGTCGTGGAGATAAGATCGATTTAGTGGGAGAGAAAGAGAGAAATTAAAAAGGTGAGATTCGCGAAAGAGAGAACAGAGAATGTGAAAGTGAGAAGACGAAGAAAAAGAAAATAGATAAGTTTTTTGAGAGAGAAAAAAGAGAGGATTTGAAAATATGGAGTATAGGAAACATACATAGGGTCGGGTAATACGCATACACACGTTCGTATATATATATATATATATATATATATATATATATATATAATTAGCTTAAAAATTTAAGCTAGTTCTTGCGGAGGTCTCTTGATTGGGCCTTCGGTTTGTTCAGGAGTTTGAGAGTCCCTAAATCTTTACATATTCTCAGCATTGGAAGTTCTCCTGGCTGCCGTTTGATCTGGGTTTTCATTTGCTCAGGACTTTCTCTTGCCCGCTGCAACCTTGGCTCGTTTGATTACAATCTGGTTCTATGCTGGCGGAGATTTCTTTTTGCAAGGCATACTGCTGCCGTATACGATAGGCGGCAGTAAACTACAGAAGAACTCAAAATTGAGAGCTGCATTTAAGTATTGCATTAATATTTAAGTAACTTGTTAAAAATTCAACGATAATTCTTCTGCCGCCACTTAATTTAAAGACAGTTTGATGTGCGTAGGTCCTTACTTTCCATACAAAAAATTATTTTTTATTTCATGGGTGACTTTTTCGCTGGATTTCGCAATTAATTTCGATTATTCCCAAATTTATTTCCAAGTTTTTTTATAAAAATTGTTATCGTACAAAAAATTCGTCGCAAAAAATCATGTAAAAAATCGCTGAAAACAACCGCAGTAATAAAAACTTGGGAATCCAGAATTTTTGTAACATGAGTTATTGAAAGTTAGAGAGTTGTGTCCCTTTAATTGAAAAAGTGTGACACACTGACATTAGCATTTTTTATATAGATGAGGAAAAGGAGATTGAGATGAAGGTGGAGAGAAAGCTAGGAATATTATGAAACAGACACGTACGTACAAATATATTTAAAAAAAATAATTAATACAAAATGAAATGACAACATTAAACCTGAAGCAGGATATACAATATTGCAAAAAAAAAAAAAGAAAAAGAAAGAAAAAACAGGAAAAAAAACAAGAAAAAAACCCCAAAACAAAATGTCTTATGAAATACAGTTATAGACGTTTAGAAATTTAAAATAAGATTATATGACCGTCAGAGGGACTTTTACAAAACAATGCCCTCGTTGTGTTAGTCGTTTTTCCTCGTACGACTTACAGAACGAGGTCCTGATTAAACAGAAATGAATTTCTTCAGACATAAACATATAGAAAATACAAACTTTTCCGAATCATCTGCATGAAATTTACATTCAAGATCGTTCTTCACAAAATTCCTGCTGATACAATTTGCGATAATTAAATTTGGGATACATTAAAAAACAATAATATCAAAAAATTTGAACGAAATAAGTTTTAAATTTCGATACTTCGGAAGTCAAAATTTAAATTGGGCTTTTTTGTATCTTTAAAGTTTCGGTGTTAAATGTATTCGGTGTTTGTTGTTTTTCTTCCTCTATTTTTCACCTGTATATATGATAAAATATAGCTTCAAGGTATGCGCTATACTTATAGGGTTCGACTTTTCTCATTGCATCCCACTGGCTTTACAGATACTCCCTCACTTTTTAAAAGCTACGCTAAAAAACGAACAAAACAAAATAATTTTTTCTGACGATAAAGGAAATATTTGATGATTCGAAACAGAATTTGGCAATTTTTAACATAAAATTTGAACAAACTTTGATCTCAAATCTACGTGTTCTATATTGAAAAGAAGACAGAAAGTAATTGTCAATGACAAGAAATTAAGGCACGCATTATTGACAATATAAAGCTATTATATATCAACGTATAAAACGCATTGATGAGGATCTTACTATAGAATTCCATTAAAAGTTAGTAGTCAGGCTTTAATGCAAACATCTCTGCTAGAATAGTCCTCGTATATATATACATATAAATATACACGCCTGTAGCGCTTTTCGTCCTTCAAGATTTCACTACATCACGTTTATGTTTACATTGTTGCGTCCGCACATGCGCACGAACGAGAGACGCTGGAAATTTTAAAATAATTAAAAAAAGTTTTTTTTTTAATATGTTTTGGGTATATAATCTAACGGATTTCATTTACATTTCTGTTTCATCACTTTTGTTAATAAACATCATACACTGTGAAACGTTGTAAAAACCTTGACGCAAATTTATTGCGGATGATCTATCGATTAAAGAACTTTTGAAACATTTCTATTTCTATTTTGTTATTATGACGGGAATAGACATTTATAAGATCATTTTTATTGGTTGATTTTTGGTGGACACTAAGTATTAAGCGATCGTTAACGCGGTGTAACATGATGTCTAAGAAAGGTAAGGTATTGTTCCTGCCATTTCGTATATAAATTCTATTCTATGTTCGACTTTGTTAAATTTATCTACATTTTCAATTTAATAACAACAAAATAAAATCCGGAATAATCATCGTATTCTACTTAAGAGCATTCAGAATGTGCAGCCCTCAGTATTTACATGTACCAGAGAAATGCATCGAAAATAATTTCAAACTCTCCCAATATCCTAACTCAGAGCGAAACTAAAGGCTTATAAAATATTCCTAAATAGAAAAGAGCTCCTTCCTGACAAAAACAAAAACACAACAACTTTAATTAGTTTCCTTGGGGAATTAAAGTGTCTTTTGGAAAATTTTTAATAAATTAAAAATTCCCAGCGTCACTCGTTCATGCACGGGTGTTATATATATAAAGTAGACATTGAGGTCAGCACCGTCTGTTTTATGCTTAAACACAATCTTCACGCTATGTGTATTGTATTTTGGCTCGACTATTTATATATGTTGGTCAAGGATGCATTATGGGTGTTAACAGTTATGTTTCAAATTATTCTAGAGGCTATTAAGTAGAAATAATTGTGGATACGAATGCAATCATTTGTGGCTATTTTATAGTGTTGTTTGTTAAATTTATTACTGATTGGTTTGATATTTGTTGTTGATTATTATTATTGCGTTTACTTGTGTTTGTAAATTCGTAGTTTGTTAATTTGCTTATTATTTACTTAATTTGTTTACTTATTTAGATTTTTTATTTTACTTATTCATTTATTCATTTTTTCGCATTCGTTGACCAGCATATATGCATAATCGAGCCGACAATGTGTGTTGGTCGAATATCTAATTTATATATATATATATATATATATATATATATATATATATATATGAAGAAATATACTCTTAAGGTGTACTATATTTATGGGATAAAGTGTTCAATATCAGAAATAGAGCGTGTGTAAATATAAAAGTGAACATAGAAGTCAACACTTAGAGGCGACAGTCTGTTTCATGCTAGACGCAATCGTCAGGTCAGGTGGCCTGACGATTGCGTCTAGCATGAAACAGACTGTCGCCTCTAAGTGTTGACTTCTATGTTCACTTTTATATATATATATATATATATATATAAATATTATATTTATATAAATCAATTTATGTCGCATGCACACGCAAATACACACCTATCTATCTATCTATCTATCTATCTATCTATCTATCTATCTATCTCTCTCTGTACACACACACACACACACACACACACACACACACACACACACACACACACACACACACATATATATATATATATATATATATATATATGTATATATATATATATATATAACAAGAGAATAAGTTGGATATTTACTAACTTCATCTAACACACGATGTAATAATGTTTTATGCCAGTCTTCTGAATTGAAAAAAAATGTTTCCTTTGAAAATTAACGTTGAGTATTTTGGCTTTTGCTTTTGTCTCCGTGTCAAATTCTCTCAGTTGGGAAGTTACAAATATTTTAATATTTTTAGTTAATTCAGATTAATTTTCTTTTTTGTTTTATCTCAGTATTTCGGCCGCTGTACTCTTCCATTTTTCGGATTAATCAATCGACATTTTGTGCTTAAAGTAAAGGAAAAAGGAAAGAAACAAAAGGATACTTGTGGAAACAAACCCTCAAAATACAATGATTAAAAGATATCACCACAAAAAATCCTGACAAATATTTACAAATAGCTTGGATCCTTTGAATTGTAAAGATTTATATCTATAGAAACACTGATTGCGAATAAGAGGTAAGATTGTGTAACGCTAATAAATTTGTAAATGTTAGAGTTATGAAACATGAGGGGAGATAACTGTAGCGTTATAAGGATGTTAATCAACTGCGTTAAGTTTCAATAGGTACAGATTTTACAAGCATTCCTATTTTCTCTCAGTATGTATGAGTGTGCAAGTGAAGGCGAATGTAGAAAGAGAAGGGGAGTACATATCCCCCATATTAATACAACGACGAAAAACGAGCTTTTGTGGATTAGCTGTTAAAATACCGTTGGCCACGTTCTCAATCGCACGGTTTGTAGATGTGGACAAAATTAATATGCATGAAGCCTTTTTTTTTGCCTTTATTTTTTTCAAGATATTTGCTCGATTCGGTAAGATGCTGCCTGACAGAATAAGCCTTTGAAAAAGTTTGTTGAATATTGATTCATGAAACACTCAAATATTTCATACTAAAACGAAGCCTGTTAAGATGACAGCGATTTGCTTTACTGACATAAACGCACTCATTTAAAGAGAAAGTATAAAACTGTCACTTCTCTCCTTGCAAAGAAGGAAAGACGAGGTACAATGTTGCAACGAATTGCAGAATTCATATTAGGACACTGTTTCTATGTAGGTCAATGATAGCCATCTGTGAAAGCTAACAATGGATATAGCAGCCACTTTGCGGTCATTCCCTTATAGATAAGATAATTACTCTTTTCTATGTCTAGTATAATGACATAATAGCGGAAAAAAGCAATGCTATAAAGTTCAGGGAGAATTGGGTTTAAGCTTTTTCAAGAGCATTGGTATGAAAATGAAATTAGTTTTTTCTAACTTTTATATCCTGTAAGCTTCTTGCTTAGAGCTCTGGTAATAATTATTTTTAAAATTCGTCTTGAAGGGAAACCCTACACAGAAAGAGAAATAACTATACAATTTTATAGGGATATATATATATATTTTACTACAGTTCACCCAATACAAGGCCCAAGAGCCACTCAATGTAGAGGGTTACTGAATGAGGTTGTTGTATAAGTGGTAAGAGTAGGAGGTAAGAAATGCAGTTCATGAGGATATGTGGTAAGGTAACGGTTAACCCTAGACTTGAAGAGATTAAGATTGTAGTGATCCGGAAAGCAACCCCTCGGGAGTCTCTTCTACAAAGTAATGGTTCTTGGGAAGCATACATGCATATATACATACATAGTTGTGTTACAACACGATTATCTATCTATCTATCTATCTATCTATCTATCTATCTATCTATCTATCTATCTATCTATCTATCTATCTCTGTTCATTATCTATCTATCTATCTGTTGTGGTAGGATCCACCTAATTTGCATAGTGGAGTACCGACCATATAAATATGGTTGGTACCGGGAAGAGAGGGGAACGAATCAAGAGATTCAACCAGAGACTCTGCCCGACTGCGACTCAGTCAACACATTCTCCAGGAACGGTCTTCCCAGGAATATACAAAAGACTATATGTAAAAAATTGTGAACAGTTTCTTGTTTCAATACATTTTGTTCTAAGTACATTTTGTGTTGCATTATTATTCCATGCATTAGTCAAGTTTCAACACTATCTATCTATCTATCATTTACATGTGGTCATGTTAGAACTTTCACTTTCCGACTATGAAACCAACGTTCGAATCTCACTATAATATCGTTGGTTGTGTTAACACGAAGTCACAAGTCATCGTGACCGAGGGTTTGAGTGTACTGACGTTGTTCCAACTGGTTATCATGCCACGTGACACGCTCTTTCCCAGAAATTATAACTAATGACCACTCAGTATAGTTGCAGTATAAACAACAGTTGGGTTGTGTGGGTGTTGAACAAAGACAAATGCGCCTGAGGAGATGTCTGCGACAGAGATTGACTAGCCGTCATAGTAGACAGGTAAGCCCGGAAAAAAGAGAGTAGCCACCTATGTATGTATGTATGTATGTATGTATGTATGTATGTAATGCACAAGGACGGCGAACTAACTGAGTGGGTGTCCAGGTGAGCGATTAGTTCACTGGAAGTGATTGATCCCAAGCCGTTGATAATGTATCCGCGTCTAGAAGAAGAAAAACTCTGATAAAACACAAGCCTCAGTGCTAATCCGGATGTGTCGCATGTACTTGTCTTTGAGATTCTTAAAATCTCAGCACGGGCATTGCTGACATCTAAACACTTAAACAGAGTACAGCTCAGGGTTAAATAGGAGGAAAGATCGCTCTTCAGCCTTGGTTGGTATAATATAGTACCAACTCAAAGTAGAAGCTTTAAATTACTAATTCAGCTTTAGTGTCGAAAAACGTTTATTTTATTGTGATAGATGGTTACAAACGAGAGGGGAGATGGGATGTGTTTATTTTATTACCACGGTTGTTAACCGGTCTATGTGAAGGAAAAATCAAAATTACCAAACCCAAGAGATGTAAACTGGTTAGCGAGAGTCTTTGTTCTATCTATCTATCTATATATATATATATATATATATATATATATATATATATATTATTAGTAGTAGTAGTAGTAGAAGTCTTATAAGTATAAGACACTGTACTCGATCGGAAAAGCTTCGGTGTTTTTATTTGCAAATAATCAAACCAATACCAAAGGGGAAAAAACGGTATAAAAAAGAAAGAACCAAGAACATGTACGTTAGCCGAAAATAATCGTCCAGCATGCAAGTCCAAAGCCCAAAGAAAAAAAAACCTATACGAGTCGGCCTTCCCTGACGATCCGTTTAGGTGAAACCGTGGTAGGTTTCTCTCTCTCCCTCCCTCTCTCTCTCTCTCTCTCTCTCTCTCTCTCTATATATATATATATATATATGCAATTCCTATATATGTTATTTATATATTGTATAAGCGCGGTACTTATTGGAAATGGCTTAATATCAGTGATAGAGCTAACTTATTAACTTGCTTTGATGTGACAAACTCACATCAATGCAAATTAAGATATATATATATATATATATATATATATATATATATATATATATATATATATATACGAGGGTATATATACGAGGGTTCTTGCCCGACCCAATTCCCCAAATCAGTATTCTGATGTTTGGTCATTAAAATACTATTTTTATGAAGATTTGCTGAGTTGAGACCTTTTCAGCACCCCCTCACTGGTGCATGTATGTATGTGTGTGTGTTCGTGCGCACGTGTGTAATATTTTTGCGCGCAATTCTATGTACAAACCTACACGCACACATATATATACACAAGGCTATGTATATATATATATAAATCAAGTATGTATGTGGAGCGAGTAATATAAATCCTCCTGAACGTCATGTCTATTAAAAGGTTCAAAATCTTTTACCTATCTTTTATCTATTCAACAGTCAAATTTCGAATCATAAATGCGTCAATTTCCCGAATTCTGGCATCACATATTTCGACCTTCTGACCCCATAAAACTGTAGCCTCAACTTGTAACTCTTTCTAAGCTTCATCGACATCCTCACTTGTCTTGCACTTCCTTTATTTCTATTGTCCAAAGGCAACAACACCCACAATGCATTGCAAACGATTCAATAAAGTGACTTTGTTCTCGGCCGATTTTAAATGGGTAACTATTTGGCAATATTGGATGTGAAAAATACTTAACTTCACATCGGAACGGATATAGTAAATATATTTTTTTTATAAGTATTGTCATCTCATTGCAGCTTTTTATACAGAGTGACCAAAAAAAAGAAAACGGGAATTTTTTAACAATCTAATAAAACCAAGAGTGATGGAAGAAAAATATTTAATTCATAGTAATTGAAACCTTAAAACATGCCATTAAAGAAACAATGATGGAATTATCATTTTTTTAAAATTACGTCCTATAGATGGCGTCCTCCTTTACGAATTCATTCTTGAAATCTGCTGTTGAGATTCCTCATTGACTGCTGCAACATCTCAGCTGGGATACAGTGAATTTCATTCTCGTTACTAAAATGGCGAAATGTTTACTTGCTCAAGGTCACTGTCTCGCAGTGTTGCCACTTGCTCATGTCTGGCAATACGCACTTCAAAAATTCCCGTTTTTTGGGGGAGGGGTCACCCTGTACGATATGATAAAAGTTGATAATGTCAGTCCTTTACTAGGGCAGTGAAATCTGGACCATTTCTTTGCAGATGAAACGGAAACTTGGAGTAGCACAAATGGCGATACAGATGCCGAAAATACGATGGGGAACATGTGAGGAAAAGAGGCGTTTTCAGGAAAGTGGGAATAAATAGATCAGTTGTTCTTAGAATCAGATGGAATTTCTAGGACACATGCTGAAATTCCAAAGTTTAATCAGCAAACTTAAGAATATGTTAGCAAAAAACTAAGAAGAGCAACAGTCAAAAATGAAATAATGAAAATAATTCATCACAGAATCTAAAAGATGTGATCAGCACTGGGGATTTATGTAAAAGAAAAAAGCTTCCTTAATATTTTTAGGTAGATAAACGGCTATCATACCTTGAGCTTTTTTTAACAAAGCATTTTACCCTAATAATAGAATTAGATTTTATAGAATTTAAAAGCATTAATACTTACCACATTGCAAACTAAGCAGTTAATTCTACGCTCGAACAAAAATGAGTTTGTCTAAGAGACAGAAGTGGATTCAAGCGTGTCTCGGTTTGTGAATTTGGTGGCATGGTAATTGTGAGTTCAATCCCTGGGATGGGTAGTGCAGACTTAGAATCAGTAGAAACAAGGCGAGCAATAAGTGAGTTGTACTAAATTAGTACAATGTGAAATATCCCGAGATATGAACAGCGGAACGAAAACAATTTACTAATGTATATTAAAGAAAGAATTTAGTTCGAAATTCCCCAAAGGTTACCGAGATAGACAAACACCTGAAGAAGGCGGAAACGTTATGATAATAACAACAAAGATTAAATTAATTTGGACAGGTATTTTCAAAGATATGTTGTAAATCGAATTGGACGGTTTTTGAACGTGCGTCTAGATTTTTTTATTTGTAACTTTGACGAGTTACTTTTCAAATAAATTTAAAATAATTTTTTTAATTTTTACTAATTAAAGATTTAGTAGCGTCAAGTTCGCTATTTAACAACACGGCAGAAAACTGCAACACCCTGAAGAACAATGAAGATTTTTATCTAGGTACAGTATGTGCTTGCTAGGGAATGATAGATGTTCAGATAACTCTTTGTCTTTGGTCATCTTGTGACGTAGTAATACTAAGTGAACAGTTGGTGTGTGGCTTTCCAGACAGTGACCAATGTTGCTATAAGTTTCATTATTATGAAAGAGTCCAGAGCAAGCAGATCTCATGTCACACAGTCACATATGCTACCTTGTTCAATTAGAACCGTTTGATATAGGGGTTGGATTGTGGGCCGTGATCATTTCAGAGAACTGCTTGTCGGACATGATATAGGCAACAGTGGTTAAGTAACTCGGAATTTAATACAGACGCTTGCCAAGATAGACGCATTTTAAGAGTATCAGTGAGAGACCACACAACATCCACAGTACAGATCAGAGAAAAAATGAATATCAACACGAGATCTTGAAAATTGTTTATTTGTAGGACAACGAACATGAATGCCTCTAGATCGACTACTATTTATGGCATAACACGTTTGTGCACGTTTCCATTGGTGGATTGAATAGCGCTGTATAGACAGAAAGGCAGAACATCCTCTGATCACTGAACGTGATGAGAACAGATCCTGCTTTTATGTAAATAATATTTGTCTGCGTGAATAACGTAGATCTGTGGAGAGACGTCTTTCAGGGTATACTTCCCGATGGCAGACAGGCCCACTCCCTGCAATTGTTATCTAGAGAGCCATAAAGTACAAATCTTGATCTACTTTAGTGTTTGTAGAGACGACTTTGAACTACGTCATGTAACTCCAAAATGTTGTTTAATCTGTTCTGTCATCATTCTTGCAACATTAATGTAATGCGTTGTTCCAGCAGAATAATGCCTTCCCATATAATGCTCATGCTACTCTGCAAGACGTTAGACAACTTCCGTCGTCATTGAACATGTATGGGATATGACAGGGTGATTACTGAACACATTATGCTATACTGTGCAAACAGGTGCATGTGGCGTTGAATAATGCATTGCATCTGTATAATTATATATATGTGACACTACAGGCTTTTACTTACATACAGAGGAGGTAGCTACAGTGCGTTAATATGGATAAGAATTCTCTAGTTGCATCTCGTATTTTCGAATCAGTACACATATTGATTTTCAAATTGGATCAGTTACTGTAACTCCACTGTACGTTACATTTAATTTAAAAGCGGGATCAATACAGAACAGAGCTAAATATAATTTATTTTAAGATATTAAAACATATTAAAAACCGCGACATGGCGTTGAAACATAATTTCCATTATGTAGCGATTTTAACATGTTTTATATATATATATATATATATATATATATATATATATATATATATATATATATATATATATATATTGGCTCCTGAAAAATTAATTTCGGTTGAGCTCTTTGGTTTGAGGTGTGGGTTTGGAAACAGTGACTATTTAAGCTAATATTTCACGACTCTTCGGCAGAATTGAGTCACTGTCAGTCACTGTATGTTTATCTAAATCTAAAAAAAAAATAAACACGCTAAAATTCACCATCATCCCTGCCGTGCGCCAACGGCTAAGTGGTAGAAGTTCCGACTAACGCAAATTCAGTCGGGTTTCGATCCTAGCTAGCTGATGAGCTGTGAAGCAGCGAAACAGTCTGTCTGTGGATGACACACACACACACACACACATATATATATATATATATATATATATATATGTATAATATGAATAAATAAGAAACGTTTATAAATTTAACATGTTTCGCTTCATCCGAAATATAAAGAAATTTTGGTAATTTTATTTTGTGTTGTTTGATTTTCATTGGTTAACTAGACTTTACGTGCATTTGACTTGTCACGCAGCGTTCGTGTGTATAATTTATGTGTGTAAGTGTATAATTGTAGTCTATGCGGGATTCGTGGGTGATAATGTCTATTCGTTTGTGTGTATGTGTTATTTATTTTTGTTGGTTGTCCATATGTTGATTTGGTGATGCTTTTATGCAAACACCGTTGATGGTGGATAAATATCGTTAGATTCTCTAAGAATGGATTTTGAATAAAGATTGGAGATGCAATATAATGTTTTTGACATGTATCTATAGTTGATAAAATATTTATCAGGATTCCCTCAAAACATTTTTATATCTTATTCTGTCGGATTCCGATCTTTATTTGATCCCAATTCACACACACACACACACACACACACACACACACACACACACACACACACACACACACACACACACACACACACACATGTATATATATATATATATATATATACGTAGGAGATTTCGATTATAATGCTCTGTAGTCTACATTGAATTCTCCCTGGATTTATATCCTCCTCAGAATTATCCCCTCCAGTCACAAACTGGTAAGACGTGTGTGTGTGTGTGTGTATATATATATATATATATATATATATATATATATATATATTCACTTGACAAGGCACCAGAAGTGTAGAAACAAAATTGCAACTTTTGTAGTGATTTTATAACATGCATATGTTATAAATTTGAATATATATATATATATATATATATATATATATATATATATATATATATATATATATATATATATATATGATAAAATAAAGAATAAATAGGAAACGCATATCAACTTAATGTTTCACATTATTTACATTATTCGGACTATTGTCCTCATCTTTGTCGCCATATTTATTACAACGTTTCGGCCGTTGTACGCTCCGGCCTTCTTCAGGTGGTTGGAATGTCGAACTGAACCCTTTATTTCGCTCACTGGGGTAGACTGTTCTAGTTCCACGTGCCATGTTTAATGGATGTCAGTTATCAGTTATCTCCTGTCAATTTTTCCCTCTGAAAGTTCTCCACTGCCTTAACCGGGTATTGAACTCACACTCTTTGGGTCCTCACTAGAATAGATTTTTACGAAGTTTGTTATGTCAGTAACAGAAATTCACAAAGAGAAATGTCATAGTTTCGGTAACTGAGAGATTGACTATCGAACAAACGTTTTTTGACTTTTATTTTCATAATTCTTTTGCATATTTGCTAAGGTGAACATCCCATTGAATACGAAATAAGATGACCAAACGTTACATCAAAATTTCTTAAGAACCCCGTTTCTTTTTTTTTCGCTTATTTTGAAATATTGTTTCATTTAAATAAGAACATTGATATTGATAATACAAAAAAAAAAAAAAAAATGAACGGGAACCCCCACGGCACCTAGATAAAAATCGTGGGTCGGGTAAGCGGGTAGGGACGAAATGTATGTTTTTTAGTACAACTTAGTCAAGTGTAAAGGTCAACTAGTTCAAAACTTGTTTGGGGCAAACGCTTTTGCACACGAGGTCATTTGAGTGGCTGGGGTCATGTCAATTTATAATCTACAGTCATGGAAGTAGCCATTTGTGTTTAGTTAAGATGTGAATATGGCCGAATTATTTAAAAAATAAAGGCACTGACTTTAAAATAATATCATTAAGGAAATGGGCAATTGGTACTCAATATAAGAAGTGGGGGCATAAAAGCGAGGTTTCTCTCCTTGGTGCTATGGGGTGAAAGGTCGAATTAACGCAAACTGAATTTGGGCATTTATAATTCGCTTCGAATCAGTTACTCTCCTCACTAAAATTCGAATGAAGATTAAGGATTGATCTGAAATTTGATTAGAGCAGTTTTAGCGCCCAGTCTTTTATTTCTCGAATTCGTGATACATGCGATTGTGGTTTCATCTGACTATTATATTCATGTTCAAACATTCGACACAAATCTGATGAATTTGCAATCTTGCCATAATGGAGCAAGCGCTGCAAAATGTTAAAGATATTTTCCCCCTCATAGAATCAATCCAAGAGTAAATGAAACTAGAGCACAGGCTACTGTATCTCTTTTACAAAAAGAAAGAATCCAGAACCCCAACGGAAAAGCTTGATTGTTACAAGATTCTATAAAGTCCGTTGTTCTATCAGTCCCCCCCCGCCATAACCCCCATTTGATTTATAACAACCGGTTTGAATGTTTACTTCAGGAAATAGATAGGTAACGGAAATTCTCGATTGAAAAATTCAATGTAGGTTTCCTTACATAAGTAAAATTCGAAGGAGTTGTTTTGAGTGTTGAAATGTTTTTGAGAAGACATTGTTCTGTCGGCTGAACTTTTGTAACTGTTACATCTGCTGGAATTTGATCTTCTTCATTCAGGTGCTGATCTTGCTGTAGTGAATATTTTCAACGGAAAGCAACGGGAGGGAATTGAGAGAAAATTTGCAGACGACAAGTCGGTGTTTGTCTTTGATTTGGGGCTGAGCTTATCATTATGGGAATTAAAAGAGAAGAAGGTGAAAATTGTTTATCGAATCAACACACACGCCAAATTTCCGTTTCCCCGATGAAAAGCTAAATAAATCAATGTTATTTTTTATATTCTTATGTCCTCTCCCTTTAGCAACAGTGCAACAAAAAAAAATGCAGGGTAAAATCACTACTAAAGAAATACGACATTTTTACATCCAGACATGCTTTTCGGTGTTGTAATGTGGGATCTTGGGACTTGTGTCTGTCTTTTAGATATACATATAAAGTTGAGGCGTTCTTTTATAAACAACAATAAAAAAAAATGTATGATATTATGTGACTGAATTATTTACACTTGTTCTTTTATCGCTTGCACTCTCGTGCGCGCCAATGTATGTGACAAGTAGGGTCTTAAATAGATATGAAAATAAATATAATGAAAAGAAAGAAGCGGAGAGATTTTCCTATCAATGTTTAAGAAATACAGACCCCGAAACATTTGGAAATAAAAATTCGGAATCGAGCTGAGAAAAATGTACAACCAAAGAGCAGCTGATTATTTGTTAATATTTATCTCTCTTATATAAGTATCTATAAATAAGAATATATAATGCTCTGGTGATATGCATGTACTACAAATAGATATACATATCTATCTATCTATCTATCTATCTATCTATCTATCTATCTATCTATCTATCTATCTATCTATCTATCTATCTCAGTCTGTTCATATCTATCTAAGTCTGTTCATTATCTATCTATCTATCTATCTATCTAAGTCTGTTCATCTATCTATCTATCTATCTATCTATCTATCTATCTATCTATCTATCTATCTATCTAAGTCTGTTCATCTATCTATCTATCTATCTATCTATCTATCTATCTATCGATCTAAGTCTGTTCATTATCTATCTATGTCTGTGTGGCCATATTTATATAAAAACAAAGACTTATAGATATCTGTGTGTAATTTTTGAATGGATATTTTTATAGTTTCTTTATTTCTATAAATGTTATTTTTAATGGCGACACATATTTGAGTTGGCATTCCTTACTTTTAAAAAATTTTAAATTTAAAGAGTGAAATTAATAACAACCGGCCTAGATTGAGAATTCTCACTAAAGCAGGATTGTGCGTTGAACAACAAACGAACTTGCATCCCCTTTTCCATCAGCGAAACGATTTTTATAGCCGAAACGGGCCTTTATCAATTCTTTTACGGGGTCGACGTTGATAGAACAAAGCTTGAACGAGAAAACTGTGAATTCCTTAAATAGGCTATTCAAACCTTGCTCCATAAAAACGACATTAAAAGAAACAGGAATAGCAACTAAAAAATGTGTACTCATTAAAATAATGTTTATAGTAATAAGGAGATATATATCGCTCATATATATATAATAATATATGATAATAATAATAATAATAATATATATATATATATATATTTTAGAATTGGACATTGTCCGACAATTTATTTAAAGACATTTATATTATGTTTAACGTTCTTTTTATAGATACAAGTATTTAAGCAAATGCTCTGTTTTATAATAAACAGTATTAAATAACATTTACCGGCCTGAATGTCCGAGAAATTTTCATAGAAAAATTCTAAAATATATGACGTCATTTGTTTACATTTGAAACGCTAGAGCAGATATGAATAGAAGAGATTCATGGAAGATTTAAGTTTAAAGATAGTAAAATCGACCTTGCTAACCAGACGCTCATCTGTGGCCGAAAGGTTAAGGCACATCACGCGAAATGATGGTTCCGTATAGGATACAGGTTCGATTCCTGTCGGAGAGCGAAAATTTTCTATGAAAATTTCTCGGACATTCAGGCCGGTAAATGTTATTTAATACTGTTTATTATAAAACAGAGCATTTGCTTAAATACTTGTATCTATAAAAAGAACGTTAAACATAATATAAATGTCTTTAAATATATATATATATATATATATATATATGCCAAAATATACACCATATATATATATATGCCAAAATATACACCATATATATATATATGCCAAAATATACACCATATATATATATATATATGGTGTATATTTTGGCAGCATATTTTCATTGAGGCATGTTTCATTGAATAATTTAGTCAAGTTTTATTTACTTATTTTCAATTGGATCCTTTCATATTCTCGGACGAGCTTCTTCGTGTCGTTATTAAAGTAAGAGACACGGTGATTATCTCTTTTCCTTTAATAATGACACCAAACATCTTGTGCGTGAATATTTAAGGATCCAATTGAAAAAGACTTGTCAAAATTATTCAATGAAATATGCCTCAATATATATATATATATATATATATATATATATATATATATATATATATATATATATACAAGCATAGGATTCGTGTATACAGAATAAATTCCAATAACCAACAAATACTATTCTTAAAAGAGTGCTCAATACAGAGTAGAGCAAATATAATTATTTATTCGAAAATTATAACATAAATATGTTATAAAATAACTACAAAAATAGCCATTTTGTTTCAACACTTCTGTGTCTTATCAAGTGTCTATTCAGCTTCAACACCATCACTTGATAAGACACAGAAGTGTTGAAACAAAATGGCTATTTTGTAGTGATTTTATAACATATTTATGTTATAATTTTCGAATAAATAATTATATATATATATATATATATATATATATATATATATATATATATATATATATACACACACACACAGATAGAGATATAGATAGATAGAGAGAGAGAGAGAGAGAGAGAGAGGGAGTGATAATGAGAGAAATACATACATACACGTGCGCGCGCGCACACACACATATATATATTGTAAAATCATGTCGAAATTGACAAAGTATATCTCTTTTTTGCTTTTGTTAGTGTTCTTTTTTTGTTTTACTTTCTCTTCAAAGTCACTTGATGTTTTTTCTTTTGCTACTTTTGATCCTCGTCGCACTATCGTCAAATGTTCGAGACGGTATTTCACTTCTCGCTCAAATCCAATTACAGGGGGCCAAGAAGATACAGAAAGACACGAAACGCGAAGAGGAAAAAAAATCTTTCAAACGCCAAACACACAAAGCTGAGAACGGCGGACATCAATCTTTCTTTTGCGTACCTTTTTCTGCTTTCGTTGTTGATTCTTTTGTTTAAAATATGAGCTGAATCGTCCCTCCTCTTATAATGCAAGACAAGCATCAGAATGTCTTCGAGATAAGAAAATAAATAAATAAATAAAGGAAGTGGGAATGGCTTTTTGCCATTCATATTTTTTCTCTTTTTCATTGTTCACTTCTCCATTTTTTATGAGACGCGGTGTTCGACCGAGAATTTATGGAAAGGTTTCAGAAATGACACATAAGCCAAATTAGGGACGTTAAAACCTGTAGATTTTACAAGTACTTTCGTGAAAGAAAAGAACACGTTATCTCTTTTGAAAAGGAAAAAAAAAACAAAGAAGAAATAACACTGGAAAGTCTGTAAAGTGAAAGAAGCTATGAACATGTTTTCATCATCATCAACAACAGCAGAGGAAAAAATAAAATAAGAATGTATGAAAGAAAACAAAGCAAAAAAGAAGACGAAAGAAACCAGCGTAGAGATTAAATGCGTCTGGGAACCGGTTCTCGAGAAAACTATTTTTGTCTCTTACGGTCTCCCATATTAGATTTCAACGTAAGTACCATTCCCTTATAGAAACATAATTTTCATCCCATCTGAAGATTTTTCTCGCTACCATGAAATTTTGGCATTCGTTTTCATACCTTTATTGAACTGTACGGATGAGGACAAGCTATTTAAAATGAAGATTCTTGAAAACATATATATTTTTATGATGAAACATTAATTTTGTGTTGGTATAGTTTTTATTTTTAACTAACTTTATTTTTTAAAAACTTTTTTGACAACTATCGAATCAGCGCGCATTTAAAAAAAAGTTAAAATTCGCGCGTTTTTGTATTGCTTTTAATATTGAAGGACGAAGTAAGTAATGTATCGCATTTTATGCATTTTGTTAAGGTGAAAATGCAACTTAAGTGAAAAAACTAAAAAAACAATATTTTTCAGTGTATGGAGAAGGTTGTGTGAATAATCGAACGTATTAAAAGTGGTTTACGAAGTTATAAACTTACTATAACAGTTAACGCTATTTTAATTTAACGCTATTTTAACTTTAAGTTATTTTTTATATTCTTATATGAAGCATGTACATAATTATTGACGATATAAGATCAATGCACACACACACATAAAAATTTATATACCGTTATCTCATTTATATATATATATATATATATATATATATATATATATATATATATATATATATATATTAAATGAATCATTCATACAAAAAGTAGATTAGTAAAGTTAATGATATAAATGGCGAAAAACTTCTTCTCAAACAAATTTTTTAAAGTTGCATTAACCTACGAATCACACGATGAATGTTATGATGCTTGTTTTTAATAACTTCAAGTTGTATAAGGTCTTTTATTATTCTGCTAGTACTTTCGGCTGTACATTCAGCCATCATCAGGTATGGAAATTAATTGGTTTTTTAGATTCAGGTAATAGCGGACACGAAAGATTAAATGCGAATCGAAATATGTTTTTGTTAGAAATGTGTTATTGTTAATGGATAAAAACTTATGGAGCGTGCAGTCGCAACGCTTAAGTTGAATTTTTTTGAAAATTTAAGAGTGTGCGTTTTTTTTTTACTAATATGGTAATTTGAGAATTTTTTTGTTTAGGGAGTTTTTCAGTCAATGTGGCATGAACTAAATTGTTCAATAAATAGAGTAATGTCGCAGCTGTTATCCCGAAAATTTGCACGTCGGATCAGTTCTTTTTAAATCAATATATATATATATATATATATATATATATATATATATATATATATATATATATATATATATATATATATATATTCGTGTGTGAGTATCGAAATAACAGAGTAACAGTTATTGATTATCAAGGTAGGATTTTAGCATTGATAGTGTGTAAGTTCGATCTTTATGTGGGGATGACCAGCGAGTGTCGCCCAAGGCAGGAATTAAGTTGTTCAACTCTGTATTGCTTAGAAGCCAGTTAGTGATGTTTAGTGAATTAGTTTCGATCATTTTGTTGTCAACCAATGCTGACTTCAATAAGCGATGACTTTGTCTAAATGGACCATTTATCTAAATAGGCCAATTGTCTAAATGGACCATTTATCTCAAACGGACTAAAATTGCTTTGCAGATCGTTGCTAGTGAGATTAATTCTTATAAATTCCAACATTAGTGATTTGCCATTTAATTATATTTTTCGAATAAATTTCATTTTTCATGTCAGTATAGATATAAACTTTGATCGATATTGTTTGTCATACGATATGAATTCATTTGATTAGCATTTTCTGTAATCTGTCGACCACAGACAACCTTCAAATACCTGTAACATGCAGATCAAATTACTCACAATCTTAAACATTCCAAACAGCGCAATTTTCTGAGAATAACGACATTGTGCAGAATGTAGCCATATTTATAACAGCTACTTTAACCAGTAAAATTCGACGCTAGGTTTTGGGAAATCATACTTATTTTACAGATAGTCTAAGCTTACCAGAGCATAGCACAGCGTTACAATAATTGAGTGCCCAATAGAGATGGAAGTTACTTAACTGGCGAAACGTTTGTCAGATTTACTTGTCGATTATTCTGTGGCAAACACACGAAACACTGAGATGGTTAATACATATTAATCTAAATAGCAGTTGTTAGGGCACCTTGAGAAATGGTTAAAATGATCGTCTGGTAAACAATTTGCGACTCTAGCGTTTCGATCCTCTTTGGGTCCTATTAATAAATGATTAACATGAGAGAATTGCATATTTACCACCAGCCACAGTGTTCGAAGTTCAAGTTTAGATAAAGTTTCATATTTTGAATAATGATTTCCAAAAGATTCAGGCTGTCCACCATTTAAAGGTCAATGATCGCAAATCATTTCTACGTCATTCAGCCACACCCAATTTGGTCACGTGTCGGTCAAAGCTAAGATTAACAAATCTATCAGTTCCTTAAAATGATTATTAAACAGAATATGACAAGTGCGTTTTCTTTGAACAATTTTGAGTCACTTTAATGATTACATGTAAAGAGTCTCGAATCTATAAGAATTGGAGGGGGGAATAAATTAATAATTATGGGGTTATATTTGATAGCCGATTGCATCTGAATCTGGGAAACGCTTTTCTTTTCATTATTGCTTCGCATTTATTTTTGTGTGAACTAAAATCGACTTCTGTCTTTTACTGAAAACAATAATTCATAAATAAAACAAGTTTTTCTCTGGTAAGAA
>OZ038500.1:103465472-103495472 GCA_964036315.1 Acanthosepion esculentum
ATCTAGAAGAATTGCGAAAAGCACATGCAACCAATTATTATTGAAATTCGGCTGTCGAAACGATTTTAACTGCCCTGATCCTATCTGTTGGTTGCAAGCAACGATCGACCCAAATGAAACCATTTTTCTGTCTTTCTTGTTTTTTATTGTTGTTTTTAAATTATTTCTTGTATTATTATTATTATTATTATTATTATTATTATTGTGTGAAACAGCCGCGTGCGCGTTTGTCGGCTGAGGAAATTCAATCGTGCATTTCGGGCAAGAAAGGGGAAAAGATTCGACTGATTCGATTCAGTCTGCTTTCTCGATTGACTCCGAGGTCGGCCCTCATCACGTTCGAACGCCGCTCTGGGAAAATCTTTCTCTTCTTTGATTAGACAGACTTGCTTCCATTTCAAATTCTAGAAGACAAATTCTGATTTTATCAGTAATCATAATTATCGGCTAATATATATTTTTTGTTTTCTCTGCAACTGATGCTCTCAAACATACAAGCATTCGATGAGGATTTATAATAATCGATGTTGAATTTGACTGAAACTGAAGTTGAGAAACCAGCATTTATTTATTTATTTTGACTTTGTCAGTAAATATTTGATTCGTCCATATCTTCAAACGGGAAAGTAACAGGCGATAATGGAAGTTTTCGTCCAGCATTAAAATAACATATGACTTTCTTGTGCTGTTCACCTACAGGACGTGAGCGATCATGGCTCTGTACTATTTCTCCTCCGTTGTCGCTCTAAACAACTTTTGTTCTCTTTGCTGTTCCGCTGAGATATGATTTCCATTTAGGAAATTTAAACTGTTCCGAGTTCTTCAATTGGAGAATATTTGAAATCTAATCGACGTTGAACACCGATAGCACGTTGCAGAGGTTAAATTGAGTGTATATATATATATATATATATATATATATATATATATATATATATATATATATATATATATATATATAGAGAGAGAGAGAGAGAGAGAGAGAGAGTAAATAGATATGCATAGACTGAGATATGAAAAGATTCACATATATATAAATATATATATATATATGTACATACATTATATATATATATATATATATATATATATATATATATATATATATATATATATATATATATATATATATATATATGTAAAGAGAGAGAGAGAGAAAGAATGACGGAGAGAGCTGAATCGATATTAATACACCAAGAAAGATAGATAGATAGATAGATAAGAATATACTGAGATGTAAAAAGATTCACACACACACACACACACACACACACACACACATACACACACACACACACACATATATATATATATATATCCATTTTTAAAATATATATATATATATATATATAGATAGATAGATATAGATATAGATATGGATAGATTAATATTAATAAACTGAGATAGATAAATAGATAGATAGGATATTAATAAACTTAGATGTGGAAAGACTGAGATAGCTGTCACGAAAGCTTCGACTGAGATAGAGAAAATGTGTTTCTTCTGATTGCAGCAAAGAAGTTGGTTTGCAAACGAATCAAACGTCGAATAGAAAATTGCAGAAGAATTCCATTAGTTATCAATTATAGAAGATCAGATGTTAATTTAGTAAGAATTACTTTACATGCAACAAGTGGTATGTAATGTTTGCCCAAGTTCTCTGCGGGAATGATTGGTGCGAACGAAACCATCTTCATGTCACTGCAGTAAAAATATCGAGAATGTGGAATAATAATAATAATAATAATAATAATAATAATAATAATAATAATAATAATAATAATAATAATAATAATAATGATGATGATGATGTGATAAATATCCAGAAACAATAGATCATCTTGTATCAGGTTGTACGTTACTGGAAGCCACTGAATATAAAACCCGGCATGATAGAGTGGGCCAATATCTGCACTGGAAAATCTAACAGCAAGAAACTGGTATAAACACCACCCAGACCCGGTTACGGAGATAGGACCTATGTTACAATTATATGGGACTACACAATACACACAGACAGAATAATCAACTCTAACCCAAACATTGTTATTAGAGACCGCAAACAAAAAGTGCCTCCTTATTGACATGGCAGTCCCTGCAGACTGCAATGCATCTTTGAAGATCTTTAAAAAGTTATCAAAATACAAGGACTTTGAAATCGAAATCTCAAAAATGTGGTACATGGGAACATCAACAATCCCTGCTGTAGTTGAAGCCCTCGGATTGGTTGGAAAAGATTCCAATAGACTAATTGAAGGGATCCCTGGAAGCACATGCCCTAAAGAAATACAAAATATTGTTCTCAGCAGGACAGCCCACACCTTACGAAGGGCTTTATCTATGTAAAATATATGTGTGTGCATTTTTTTTCATTGGTCAGTGGAAAATGACATAATGCCATTTCTAACCTTAGGTCTCTGGGCGGGACCCGGAAAGAAATGTGTCCACACCAGAAATCAAAGGAAATAATAATATTGATAATAATAATAATAATAATAATTATTATTATTATTATTACTATTATTATTATTGTTGATGAGAGTGTTGGAGATTTGAGAAGATTTATCACTTCATCTTCAGTGTGAAGCATTAAACAAACATCGTTTTTGAAATGTCTGCCAACGACACCATGTAAGAAAGAAGACCAGATTCGATGGTCATAAACAAGAAAAAGACGAAATCTAGCCAGACGGTAGATGCTTTGGGTCTCAGTCGATTACATTTTGAAGACGAAAAGAAGCGAAAAGCTGGGAAAAATAAGGAGTTAGTTCGGGAAATGAGAAAATGTGGAACAAGAAGTAACCATTTCAAAAGGATGAATTCGAAAATGGATAAAGCGGGAGATACTGTTGAGTCCATAGTGAGACTCTAGATGGAGGATTTGCAGATTACTAAGAAAAGTGTAAGAGGTATGACTTGCTGTCACTTTAAAATGGCCACTAAGCATCTGATAGGTGATTATATCAGAATATAAAAATAACTTTAAAGGCATAATCATTTTCTTTCTGATATCGAATGTTTTTTTTAATTTATTACGGACACACGAGTCTGCATATTTCCGCCAAAGACCAGGTCAAGCAAAAAATAGAGACTATTAATATTGGTGTTTTTTTAATCTTTTCCTATGAAACTAATCAAAAAATGTATAGTGCTTCGTCTAAGAAATTCAGAAAATTCGAGATAATTTTATATCAAACAATCCGGATAAAATGACATCAGCAAAAAAAAAAAATAATCAAAAAACAAACAAAAAACAAAAAAGAAAATAATTGAAATACATAAAAACTAAATAAAAATCCCAATAACGAAAAGTATTTATTGGCCAACGTTAAGGAGGGTTGATCGGAAATCTCAGACGCCATCTTTGTGAATTGAATGTTCGTTTGTATTTTAGAAAGTGTTTTGTTTATTATTTTTTCTAATCATTCTCTAAATATATTTCTTTGTTTTTTTTTCTTTTCTTTTACCTTTTTAATAAAATTGATTCTTTGATCTCGTTTTCGGTTTTTGTTTTTTTATCTTTCATTATTTCTTAATTTTTAAGCTTCTAAAATCTATTATTGCTCTCTTTCTTTCTCAAATTTGTCATATCTGATCATCTAGCCATAAAAAATATATTTTGTTCATATCGGCAATGTTGTTTTTAGTGCCATTTGTAATTATTTTATATTCGCCTTTGTTTCGTGCGACTGGTAAAGTTGAATATTAATGCTACATAGATAAACAGGTAAATGTGTCGGCACTTTGAAGGTCGACATCAAAGAACCGATCCCAACCAAGAAATAAAACATATTAACGTCAAATGGCTGCGTTATTTAATATAATAATTGGCCTGAACCGACAGTAAGCGAATTCTATTTTTGTGAATTTAATCTCTCTCTCTCTCTCTCTCTCTCTATCTCTCTCTCTCTCTCTCTCTCTCTCTCTCTCTATCTATCTATCTAACTATCTTCTCTATATATTTACCAATAACCACCTGGGAGCTATACATATCAATCGCCTTCTACTTGAATGTGGTAAATCGGGCTTTGCGCTAACGAAGAGAATAGAGTAAATATTGATTAGCCAAATAAAAGATAAAATATAACCTTATGTAAAGGTGACCGAAAAATTCACAGAAAAAATAGACCATTTATTTTTTAATTTATAGTAATTAAAATCCTGTTTTAAGAAACTGGTTTGTTAAAATATTATTTTTTATTTCTACAATATAAAATCCTTTATTTTATTAAAATTATTAAATTAATTAAGATATTGCTTATTGTATATATCGAATATTACCTACTTTAAATGAAAATATTTTCACTATGACATTTTCTTACAAATCGAATTTTAAACTATATTTTCTTTTTCTCTCCTAAGAAAGTTGACCTTATGTTGACTTTTTCCCTATGAGTTTTCATTATTATTTTTTCCTCTTACCGTTCTCAAGTTGAGTTATATTTCAAACGACGGCGCCAAATCTTAAAAAATACTTGAATTAATAAAATATTCGCAATACATTCAATCTACATTTTGAAAGATTTGCTTAAAAAACTTGATTGGTAACGAAGTTTGCCTGCAATTTTTGTAGTTATGTGACTACTATAAATTCTTAGTCACACAAAACCACAATATGACTATCAGTAGTTTTAAAGAATATATAACATTAAATGTAAAAAGAAAACTCAAAATCCATGAAGCTATTTTGGACAAAATAAACAATTAAACATTAAAGACACGTTTACCAAAGAATAAAGTATTTGAAAATGTATTTAAAAATTTCAAAAATGAATAATATCTTTGTCCTTAGGTATTTTCAAGTTTTGTGACTTCTAACAGAATAATTCAAAAGAAAAGAAACTAAATATAAGATAGAATGTAATTAAAATGTGAATCATTTTGTATAGTTATGAACAGTTCTACATATGGTGTTACTTGCATTGAATCCATACATTTTAAAATTAGAATTATATTTCTAAAAGAAAATAACCGAATGAAATTAATAATAAGAAGAAGAATGATCTCTATCGTATCAGATAGCATTTAATGATAATGATTACAGATAGTAAAAAAATACATGAAAAATAAATTTATAAACTGTTGAGAGTTTCTTTATGCATTTGATGTGCACTAGGATTAGTACAATTCGTGTACATATCAATAATTGTATCACAAAAAGTAAACATTCAACTATCAACGTAAGACAAATAATAGTAGATAATACCAAAATACTATACAGTACTCGCTACAAGGAAAGACACTACATTCTAGAAGCCATTTTTATACGAACGAAATTTTCCCCATTAAATAAACTATTTTTCACCACAAGAAATGGCATTTTGACGTGTATATAAAATATTTAATAAGTTTACAAAATAATCAAAATCAGTATAAGCCTTTGATACATGCTTTTTTTCCTGTGCCGTCTAACTCACATTAAGCATGTTTTCATTTTAGACTGATTCAAATTCCAGCTCTGATGGGTTGTAGCCAACAGAAACCGCCTGGTTCTTGATAACGACTGCGACGGTCAAAAGTACTTGAGTAAAACAGAACTAACATAAACTTCGGACAATCTACAATTTTGATGTACAATATTTTATATGAAAATTCGAAAAATGCAATAAAATGTTAAACAGAACCTTGTCGGTTGGATTTAATAAAAGTTGATTGTATATATATATATATATATATATATATATATATATATATATATATGTGTGTGTGTGTGTGTGTGTGTGTGTGTGTGTGTGTGTGTAACATAAAGACGTAAATGGTCAGAATTAGACCAGGGAACAGCTGTATTAAAAAGTGCTTAATATACATATAAAAAGATAAAAATTTAACGTGCAGATCTTTTAAGTATAGAAAATTAGGAAATCTGCCGATTCCGCCATCTTGGTTTCAACTTTTCGATATCTTCAGGCGATTTCGGTCAATTGATTTCCTAACGCTTTATTTTTTAAAAATAAAAGAAAAATTATGAATGCTATATTAAAAAAAGAATTAATAAGCGCACGACGTGAGGTGTGGTAGAAGGTGAGGATAAGGAGGAGTGAGGAGGAGGAGGAGGAGGAGGAGGGGAAAATCAAGTGCATTGGAAATGTATCGGGGGGGGGGATTAAATTAAATTTACATAAGTTCTTTTTATCCCAACTCAAAAGGAACTTTTTTTTGTATTTATAAAAGGGGACACAATTTCCGATCTCTGCTTTAAAAGTTTTTTTTGGGTCTGGAAATGTTATTATGGCTAATTTTTCTTGTTGACAAAAGTTGCAGATGTTGTTATGATTGTTGTAAGGTTTATTTTTTTTTTTAATTTTCCAGTTTACAATCGTATCTTTTTTTAAATTTTTCTCTTTTAATTTCCACACATGTTTGTTTAGTAGAATTTCTAAGGCTTTCTATCTTAAAAGATGACATGATTGTACCACCTCTTTCTAAAATTATCATCAGTAAACACGCTATGTATATTTTTTAGCTTGCTAACCACGAAAAGAATATGCTTGGTATGATAGACAATATTAAATTCACAAAAGTTAATAGTAATTCCCCCCAAATTATCTACTGAAGTAAAAAAAAATAAAAAGAACTAAAACCAACCTAATTAAAGGCGACAAAACAAAGAAAATTTATACAATGAACCTGGAGACTTACCAGAAAAAAATAACCAAAGAAGACATTAAAACTTACAAAAAAAGCACCAAACTCGTACATTAAAAGTATAAACGAGGAGGCGTAAAATATCACAAGTAAATTAGGTATAAGTGAGAGGGTCTATATATTATGCTGTAAGCAAGCATTTCTTACTATAAAGGGCCATAAAGACTAATTCCTCAATAATCCTTCTTTTAGACTAATAAACCCAACCAAAACTGAATTGGGTAAAATAAGCCAAGAAATACTCAAAACAAAAAATGAAAAAATGTGCGACGTATTAAGGATCGCTAGACAAGCCAATCAATGGAAGGATACAGGTGAGTGCATTTCTTGTTTCTACAAAATTACAAAGAAAGATAAATATGTATTTATAAAATACAACATAAAAACCCAACTTTTTATCCATCTATATCTAAAAAAAAAAGCCTGCTTTGTAATTCGTCAAAGGCTTCGTAAATATAACACTTGAACAAATGGACATAATTTTACATTGCCATAAATCAATTTTATTCCACAATGGAGAAGCTTGGATTAAAAAAAAGAAAAAGAAAAAAGGGCGACATCGATGTACTAAAAGGTTCGTTTGATGGTGCTGGGGTTTCAGAATTAATACGCCTACATATTTTATATGAAATTAACAAAATTGTACATATAAACAACCGTGGCCTATATAGGGATGACGGGCTGAGGATAATGCCAGACAACAGAACAAATGACAATATGAGAAAAGCGCTTTTGAAACTCTTCAAAAGTCTCGACTTTGAAATAAAAGTCGATATGAATAAGACAATTGTAAAATATTTGGATATACTTGATATACAAAAACTTGATGGTGTGCGCGCGCGCACCCCCCCACATATACATATATATATGTGTGAATAAACACAAAAGGAAAACTTATCTTAATAGGCTCAATATAGCGCAGCTAGTCCTAATTCCGCTGGTCCAGTTGTATGACACTTGCCTTGTATCATAACGGTCTGGGTTCGATACTGGGTAGTAGATGCGCATTCTAATCTCTTTTTAGTCACCCCCATACTTTGTTCTGGCGAAACGAGCTTGCTAACCGTTATGTTTCGAGAATGCTTGTTTGTACCAACGGGCCTCGGTGACGAAGAAGAAATTGAATAGACTCGATAGAGCGCCGCTACTCACAAATTTGGTATGCTGCTTGCGTTGTATCGAAATATGCCAGGTTCGAATCTCGGTGGTGGATGCGCACTGCTGATGAGTACCAAAATAGGATGAAACGGCCATCCAGTGCTTTCTGCATTCTGTTGAGGTTTCTTATTCTAGGCTCAATGAGTTATAATGTGAAATTAATTAAATCTCCAATCTCTCTCTCTCTCTCTCTCTCTCTCTCTCTATATATATATATATATATATATATATATATATATATATATATATATATAATAGTAATAATCTTACAAATATATGAAATTATACTCGTCCTGAAAACCTTTGGCACCTTGGTTTGTAAATAAACAAACCAATACACAAGTGAAAAAAAGGTACAAAAAAGAAAGAACAGAGAACATGTACGTCAGGCGAAAACAATCGTCTAGCATCCAAAATAACACGAGAATATATATATATATATATATATATATATATATATATATATATATATATATATATTCTCGTGTTATTTGGTCATTCATTGAGACTTTAAGATAATCAACACCATCACTTGATAAGACATCAGAAGTGTTGAAACAAAATGGCTATTTTTGTAGTGATGTTATAACATGCTTATGTTATAATTTAATTTTTGAATAAATATTATTTGCTATTATTGAGCACTTTTTAAAAATAGTGTTTTTGGTTATCGGAATTTTATTCCATCTCTACCAAATTTGTATTCGTGTATATATATATATATATATATATATATATATATATATATATATATATATATATATATATATATCATTATAGTAATTCATTGAGTCTAGAAGAATCTTCAACAGAATGCAGAAAGCACTGGACGCCCGTTTCGTCCTATTTTGGTACTCATCAGCAGTGCGCATCCACCACCGAGATTCGAACCTGGCATATTTCGATACAACGCAAGCAGCATACCAAATTTGTGAGTAGCGGCGCTCTATCGAGTCTATTCAATTTCTTCTTCGTCACCGAGGCCCGTTGGTACAAACAAGCATTCTCGAAACATAACGGTTAGCAAGCTCGTTTCGCCAGAACAAAGTATGGGGGTGACTAAAAAGAGATTAGAAGAAGAAAATTCGAGAAGAAGAAGAAGAAGAAGAAGAAGAAGAAGAAGAAGAAGAAGAAGAAGAAGAAGAAGAAGAAGAAGAAGAGAAACAGGAATAATAATAATAATAATAATAATAATAAGAAGAAGAATAGTTTGACAGGTTTCCATCAAACCGCATTTTCCTTTGTATCTTTTACAATTTGACAAATGTTTCGTTTATACCAATTAATATTTCCTTTTTTGTGGTTCGTACATTTCTTGTGCGTTCCTTAGAAGCGCTGAAAATGACCTGAGATCATTCTTTTTGACCCTCAGGCGGGGTTGTATCTTTTTTTGCTTTTTCATATTCCCGCAATAGAGCGATGTCAAGGATCGGCGTAGGATTTACCTTTTGTTGACGCGGCAAAGACGAGTTTCATATTTCCGTGTTTTATTGCCGTTGGAGGCGGAAAAATAGCACAAATAAAAAATTAACAGCTTTTAAACGCCATGAATCTATTTTCGAACTTTTAATGGAAAAAGGCATGAACTTAAACCTATCATTCATTCATATATACACGTTAGAATTGATCACTCACTTGATACAACAATGGAGTGAGAAAAGTATGAGCTCAAACCCATGCCCCACAACACCAGAGAGGCAGATATTTATTAAGCTGGGCTTCGTCTAACACAAAGCCACATTTTGAGGGGTTTACCGAGGATCTGTTAATGTTGTCTGAAATTCCAAGATTATTATTCATTTTGTTATTTACACACGTATCCTCTTTCTTTGTTGATTTTATCTACGTTTTGATCTATGCTTTCTTCAGCCTTCTTCATGTGTATAATTCGTCTTGTTTTTTCTTTTATAGATGGTTCTAGATTTAGGTGTCTAAGATTCAGAAATGTAAGGATAAAAACGGCACCAATGTGGATATTCCGAATTTCTGCAATAAGAATATTGACTGGTCTCAGATTTTCAGCCAGTCGAGAGATATGTTAGAGAGATTTCTTTACCTGGACACACTTCATATTGTAGTGCATCTATGAAAGCTATCGATTTTAGGATTCAAATAAATATAAATATTCAGTTGGATTGTCTTCGGTTGTTTTGGGTTCAAGCGAAGGAAACAAGAGCCGTCCGGTTGGATAGAACAATTCCTTTTGTACCTTTATATTCTTTTTTTTTCTCTTTTTTCACATTATTGCATTTTTATTTGCCTTTATTCTTTCCTTTCTTTCTATACTTCTCTTTAACTTTTTGTTTTTATTTCCATTTTCTTTCTTTTTTCTATTTTATTCATTTTTCCTTCATTCTTTTTTAACATTCTTTTAATAGTAAGCTAATTATTATGGGCTCGACTTTAATCTTGAGGTTTCTCAGTTTTCCAATCTCTCAGGCAAGGTCCTGATCCTTTTCTATCTTATTCATTTTTCTTTTTTGTTTGTTTCTTTCTTTTCACTTCCTTTTCTTTCATTTTTTCTTTTTTTTAACATTCTTTTACTTTTGTTCGTTATTTTTTCTTCAATGGTATTTTTTTCTATACATTTCTTCTTTTCCTTTCATTTTTCATCTTGTTTTCTTTCTTTTTTATATATCTCCACCTCTTTCCTTCATTCACAATCTTTCTTTCTTTTTTCATTTCTTTCTTTCCTTTCTTCTTTCTTTTCACTTCCCTTCCTACTAATTCCGTTTTTTCATTTCTTTCTCCTCCTTCCTCTCTTAAGAAAAGAAAGGTATTTGCATAAAAAATTCGCCCGCAGATCCAAACAAGAAAGAAATGATCAACAAGATAAGATAAAATCAAGTGCATACTAATAACTTGGAGGCAAGGGGCTCGTCACGGCGCAGCCAATCAGAAGTGACCTTCATTTTTTTTTTGTGTGCCTTTTCTCTTGTTCGTCTGATCCGACTACGCGCCCTGGTCTTTTGCTTTTTGCTTGGTTTCGGTCCTGTTCAGCATTTTTCGATGCTGTCTCCAAATTTGTTTAAAGCAGAAAAGAAAAATGTTGGGTGCAGATAATATAAATGGAAAACGAATAAACTGACAACAATAACGACTAGAACAATCGATAATGATCTTATATAGAGTCAATCTTGAAGTTTGAAAAAATAACTGATAACAGGGGAGGACATACTTCAGTCCGGTTTACTTAATTTTGTTTAATAAAGCGACTGTCGTAATCAGAAGATCCATTATCGTCGCCATCATCATAATCTTATCTAGTTTTCTTGTTTTTTCCTATCAACACCAGATATTTATCGTTGGAAATCCAATGACAACATGTCTTTTCAAATCTACAGCACTTTGCACAGTAACCAGACAGAACGAAGCAACATCAAACTTTTGGTAGTTCCAATTCTTCCTCGATTTTCTGATGAATTTCGATTCTAGTATTTTGGGAATTGTTACAAGTGAACTAATTATTATGAACACGACGCTAACCTTGAGGTTTCTTAGTTTTCTAAACTCTCAAGCAAACTCCTGATACTTTTCCAATATTTCGCTTTTTTCATAATCACCTTGTGGTAAACTGATATAATTAGGTCAAATTGTTTATTAAATCCGGTCGTTCTACGTCGGTCGAGATCTCAGATGAACAGAATATTTTTTTAGGGATTCATTATTATAATTTCTTTCCATATTTAACAGATTTTTACGCAGCAATTGAATCCTGACAAGAAATTCCACTTTAGGTGATGAATTCTTTCAGGATATTAACAGTGCGATCTTTTATAGTTATCTTCGATATGGCTTTATGCGGAATCTGCATATGATAACTGTTAAATACATTATTTATTTCTGTTTGACTTTCTGGGATGAGAAGTTATCTACATTATTTACATAATTAACCAACGCCTTTATCCACTGTGCCATGTGTCCTTGAGGACACATGGCACACTGGATAAAGGCGTTGGTTAGATCCAGTGACAGGACCCAAATAGTGTGAGTTCAATACCCGGTTAAAGCAGTGGAGAACTTCGAGAGGGGAATTAACAGGAGATAACTGATAACTGACATCCATTAAACATGGCACGTGGAACTAGAACAGTCTACCCCAGTGAGCGAAATAAAGGGTTCAGTTCGACATTCCAACCACCTGAAGAAGGCCGGAGCGTATAACGGCCGAAACGTTGTAATAAATATGTCGACAAACATGAGGACAATAGTCCAAATAATGTACATAATACCTCATCTCAGAAATATAGACAGATAGAGAAGTTATCTTAATTAACATTTTTTACATTCGGACATCTTTGCTGTTATCATCACAACATTTCGGCCGATGTACACTCTGGCCTTCTTCAGGTGCTTGTCGAATCGGCTAATTTTCGATCTGAATACATTACTTAATCTACGGGGGTAGATAGTTCTCGTTTCCGCGGTGCATGTCTAGGGACACCCCATTGTTATTTAGCACTGCTCAGTTATTTGTAACTTTAAGTTTAATCCCTGGGCTCGGAAGAAGAGACTTAGATTCAGTGGAAACAGTGCAAATCAATAACAGGACATTTTTGAAAAATCTTATTAAAGAAAAATATGTGCTCTCCGGCAGGAAGCGCATTTTTTTCTTTTATAAGAGATCTCGAGGTCAAGTAAAGGAAAATAAATAAATATACTGTTTAATAAATAAACAGAGCGTCTACTCAAATATGGGTGTCCACTAGAAATAACGTTAAAACTGTTAAAAGCTATCGTATGAGCGAATAAAATTCATTACTTCTTTAGAAAATTGCTATATATATATATATATATATATATATATATAGACAAGGTGCTTTGATTTAGTTTTTTTCACAAGTGATCTAATATTTCTTTTCTTTTCAGATGATAACTTATATAAAAACTGTCCGAATGTTCTTTTTTTCAGAGCGGTTTCGGCTATACATTTAGCCATTTTCAAGGATTAAATATTTTAACTGTTAAATAAGAAATAGTTTGTTGCATGTATGCATTTATATAAGGTTTTCATTTTTCAATACACGGTCAAGATATTGTGTCCATGTTCATAGTTGATATTATTGAGTATTGGTTATTTGTTTTTATTAATAAGGCTTCCATTATTTTTAGTCTTTTATTTCATATAGATGATGCTATTATATTTGGGTTGTGTTGTCAACAAGTATGTTACGAATAGTGTCCGTTAGGTCTCCATGAATATTTAAATGAGATTTAATTGAGCTATGGTCAGAAAGGTGTAGAGTGAGTCTTCGTGTCAAACATGTTGTAGTGTGGCCTATATAATTATTTACGAATTTTGATTGATCAGGAACACAATTCTTTAATGGGCATTTAAATTCGTAAATAATATTTGACCTATTTAATTTGTTCTAAGAGGTGAATTATTATTTTTAACTATTTTTTTTGCTATTGTCAACTGATGATGTGCATGTTTTATAATGTTCTTAATTCTACTTTGTTCTTGTTTATAAATTTCATTCATTTGATTTTTATAAAAAATATTAATGTTATTGTTTATGTTTCTATTCACGTCGTTGCTTAGACAGAAAACGCCTTATATGGAAATCCAACAATTGATTAGGAAATCCGATATTAATAAGCGTTTGTTTTACGTTGTTTAATTCTTTAAAGAAAAGCGTGCGAGAGGATGAATTCTCGTGCGCTCGCGTGAGGAAATTTTTAATAACACCTATTTTATATCTAAGGGGGCATTCACCAAAGAAATTAAGATACCAAGAGTCTTTACTAGTTGTTTTTTTTATAAACAGAAGTTTTAAAAGTATTATTACTAAAATCGACGAGAACATCTAAGAAAGGAAGTTTATTTTTTTCACTAAGTTCATAAGTAAAATTTAGGACGGAATTTTGTTGAAATCTAGCTTTCAGATTTTCTATTTCTTTCTTGTTTTCAGCTAAAATAAAAAATATCGTCTACATAACAAACATATATTTTAGGTTTAATAACTTTAGTTAAAACCTTGTTTTCAACATAGGACATAATAATTGGAGAAGCACGGTCCGAGTGGGGTTCCCATACTTACTCCATCAGTTTGTGTGTAAATAGTACCATTCTGACTATAAAAGGAACTCTAGTGATGCAAACGAGCAATAGTTTTCTTAAAATAATAGGTTGGATTGATGGAGGTGGAATTAAATTATTTTTATACACCGAATTAATGATAAAATCAATAGTTTTGGAGACGGGAACATTAATAAATAAATTCTCTACATCAAGTGACGCAAGAATGCCTTGGTTTGTTTTTACTTTGTATTTGGAAGAATTCATGGGTAGATTTCATGTTAGTAGGGAGATATCGAGGTAATAATATCATTATATATATATATATATATATATGTTTATATATATATATATATATATATATATATATATATATATATATATATATATATATATATATATATATATGATCGACTCTCCCGTCGAATTCGACGTATGAGGGTCAGGCAGATCAGTTCCTAGAAACTGAAAGCCCGACACCGACACATGAGATTTGGTTATAGACGTGAAGGCTTTGTGCAGGGCAATCCACACTTTTTGGAGGGACGAATACAGGGACCTGATGCAGCGAATGCCACAAGGTCCCCAAACGACCCTCCGCAGGTTTTGAATTCAGAGTTGTCCTTCTCCTAGACCAGTTGCCATCCAAGGCTATAGAACCCAGTCTGTCCTGCTATTTACCCATAGTTGGAGGGAGAAGAGGATTCACACCTTTCCCAAGGGTATTAGCACGTAAGTGAATGTAATGGATTCGACTGGAATTCGAACTCGGCTCTCCGATTCCTCAATCCAAGCATGTCAGGTTTTATTATACAAATTACTGTGAACCATAGACTGTTTAAGTTTAATCTTTTTTCTACCATTATTAACTTTACTGTTAATAACTTGTGGGTGTCAGTTTTCATTATAATGTAATATTTATTTATCTATAAAGAAATCTTAAATATATCAACCAGAGCAAAACATATATTTGATTAACACATTATTTTATTTCTCTGAATAAATTCGTCCTGGGTATGACGATAAACTACATCCGCGTCCTGGGTATGACGATAAACTACGTCCAACCAAAAGGCCGTCGATCCGATCAATCGGCTGGTCATGTCATGCCCCATCACATCTAACCCATCCCAAAACAACTACAACTTACAATTAATTTTCCCTCCCAAACCCTACACTAAATATACTAACACCTTACCCCTAAAATGTGATGGGAAACAATGATGTTACCAGCTATACGTTTTTGAAACGATGATGTTTCCAGCTATACGTTTTTGAAACAATGATGTTGCCAACTATACGTTTTTGAAACAATGATGTTGCCAGGGATACATTTTTTTGAAACAATGATGTTGCCAGCTATACGTTTTTGAAACAGTTGCCAGCTATACGTTTTTGAAACAATGATGTTGCCAGGGATACATTTTTTGAAACAATGATGTTGCCAGCTATACGTTTTTGAAACAATGATGTTGCCAGCTATACGTTTTTGAAACAATGATGTTGCCAGCTATACGTTTTTGAAACAATGATGTTGGCAACTATACGTTTTTGATATATCTAGTAAATACTGGATCTGGCATTAAATAACCCATAGTGGTTGATATGCCATAAAACCCCAAACAAACAAACAAACTGAATAAATTATTATTTCGTATGTTTGAACTCCGACCTCTTCTGTAGTCTTTATTAGTTTTTCATACAATGTTTTGGGGGTAACGATTTTATTGTTTCGACATAACATTACTTTTTATTGCTTTCTAGATATCTTTACTCGAATATGTTTACCATTCATAAATCTTTTTTAATGACCGACGACAACTTTTCTATTGTTTTATTATCAGGCTGGATACCATTTAATTAATTTGCTTTCTTTTCAAACATTTTGTAAGGTGACCATTGTGAAATTTGTAAAATTTAAAGTAGCATTGTCTTGCATAAATATATTCGGTTGGGTCATAAAAAAATGTCCGTTTCTGTTTATCAATGTTATTCTTCAAAAATAAAATACAATTAAATTTTATTCAATTATATATTCGTCATTATTTCCCGTAAGATGTTGCTATTTATAAAACATCTCTGCGATTGTTTGTGAGTAAACTTCCGCAGGTTTTTATTGTGAAAGGTTTTTGATAAATTTTGGGAACTGATTTTTATTGCAGAAAGTTTTCCCTAACAAGGCATTTTGAAGCGACCAGCATCGCTGGCTAATAATTTTGCGTAGTCAGGTGAATGCTTGTTGGTGGCGAAGAATAGAACATGAGCGGCCCCAATGTTTTCCCTGTGTTCCGCTTGCTGTATACGGCCCTGCGTTGTTATAGAGAACAACATCTTTTCTTTCATTCACTGTGTACGCTGCCACGATAAGCTGAAACTGATATTAGTGTAGCTCAAATTTATTCTTAGCTGCCACGTATGTTTAAGAGTTAGAGTGTTAGACACGTTATTAAAATTGCTTCCCCAAAACGGAATTTATTTATGACTCAACCTAATGCATTTTTGCATAAAGCTTCATTTAAAAAGCGTCTTGTCCAAGAATTTACAATAACTCTGTATTTATTTTGATAACATCACCAACTTTGAAGGGACTTAGAATATTAGTGTCAACAATACCAGCCGAAAACGTCACAACCCATCTCACCTTGTATTAGTAGTATGCGTGAAGGACACACCCTCCAGTCCGGTCATTAGGTTTATTTGGTGTAGCTCTACTTTCAACACTAAACTTATTCTTTTTCATGTACGACTTCGTCTAACTTACATGTTCCTCTTAGTGATATTTACTTAAAGCTGATTGTTTAGTTGCTTTCATATATTGAGCCAATGTTTTGAATGTTCTTCATTTTTTCTATCTGTTTACATCATCATCATCATCATCATCATCATCATCATCATCATCATCATCATCATCATCATCATCATCAGTTCACCTTCTTTCTTGCTCATTAGCCTTTAATTTCCTTCCCCCCACCCTCGAGGAGAAAAGAAAGAAAATTGACAGAAAAGAAAAGAAAGAGAAAACTTTAACGTTCATTCGTTGTATGCTATTTTGGTTTTCGCCAAATCAAAATTGTGGACCTGAAATGAAAGTAAAAGAATGAAAAGCCAGGATGTCTTTTAATGGAACTGCCTCCACTTGATATTCCAAAGAAAATATCTTCTCATTTAGAGTTAAGAACAAAAAATAATCGATTTCGGGCACAGATCGAGCAAGATTACAATTTTGAAAACCTCATTGGAAATATAAATATATTTTACTTCGACTTTGTTAGATTTTACGTTTTCTTCTTCTTCTTTTTTCTTCTTTCTTTTTCTTTTCTCCTTTTTTCTTTATTTTCTTCTTTCCTCTTTCTTTTTCGTTTCTTCTTTCTTTCTTTTGTTTTTCTTTCTTTTTCTTTTTTCTTTTTCTTATTTCTTTTCTTCTTTCTTCTTTCTTTTTCGTTCCTTCTTTCTTTCTTCTTTTGTTTTTCTTCTTTCTTTTTTCTTTTTCTTATTTCTTTTCTTCTTTCCTATGTCTTTTTCGTTTCTTCTTTCTTTCTTCTTTTGTTTTTCTTCTTTCTTTTTCTTTTTTCTTTTTCTTCTTTCTTTTCTTTTTTCCTCTTTCTTTTTCGTTTCTTCTTTCTTTCTTATTTTCTTTTTCTTCTTTCTTTTCTTCTTTTTCTTCTTTATTTTCTTCTTTCCTCTTTCTTTTTCGTTTCTTCTTTTCTTTTTCTTCTTTCCTTTTTCTTTTCTTCTTTTTCTTATTTCTTTTCTTCTTTCCTCTTTCTTTCTTTTTTCTTTCTTTCTTTTTCGTTTCTTCTTTTCTTTTTCTTCTTTCCTTTTTCTTTTCTTCTTTTCTTCTTTCCTCTTTCTTTCTTTTTTCTTTCTTTCTTTTCTTTTTCTTCTTTCTTTTTCTTTTCTTCACTCCATTCAAACTTTTTGTTTATTCTTCCTTCATTGATTTTCCTTTTGCCTTCCATTATTTCTTCAGTTTTTATTTTCTTCGTCTGTTTCTTCATAATCTGTTATATTTTATCCTTTTCTTTCATAATATTCCTTTCTTCTCTCTTTTCATTCATTTTCTTCACCAAAGCAGCCCCCCCCCCTGTATCACTTGTCTTCTTTCTTTATCGTTTCTTTATTCCAAGCTTTATTTCTGCCGGTCAAACTCATCGTCAATCAACTGCTGACTACCTCCTCTTACTTTCACAAAAACAAATTCACTGTCGTTATTATTATTATTATTATTGACTGATGTTACAACGTGCTAAAGAAAAACATGCTGTTTGCAGCTCTATGACCCCTGTTAATGTCGATAGTCTATGACTTCTCTTTATATAGGAAATTTCATTAAACATCTCTTTCTGTTTATGCATTTTGTTTTTCGTTATTTTTTAACGATTTTTTCCAAATTCAATCCTTTATTTTTCTCATTTGTTTTTCTTCTTCCTACCTCACTTTTACTACTACTACTGCTACTACTACTACTACTACTACTACAACTACTACTACTACTACTACTACTTCTTCTTCTTCTTCTATTTTCCATTTAATTATTCTATCCAATGATCTTTTACGTTTTCTCCTTCGTTTCTTTCTTTCTTCCTTCCCAATTTTTCTTTTTCTTCTTTAGTTTACATATTCCACAAACTTCTCTTTCCTCTTTCTTCCCTCCTTTCGGCCCAAATCAGAACCATTTTATGTCCAGATCCCTTATCGAAATTGAATCTTCGGGCGGGAAATCTCTTTCTCTCTCACACCAGATGGCAACTCCCTATCGCCAAAAAAAGTCATTAACTAACAATTCACGATTCCCAATTCGCCACCATAAATAAGATTTCTTTTTTCTTTTATTTCTGCTAATGATTTCAAAATGGAATCCAAGTGGAAACGATGCCAACCAAAATGGTTGAGAATCTTTTTTTGAGGGTGGTGGTGGTGGTGGTGGTGGTGGTGGAAATGCCAAACTAGTGTTTTGTTCTCAAATCAGTTTTTTCTTAATCGAACACAGACTTTTATAATCAGCAGGTATGGATTTTGATGTAAGATTATAGACCCCCTCCAATGTCGTTACTTTTTATTCACATTTTTCTTCAAAACATTGCTGATGACACTCCTTACTAAAATTTAGAAGAAAAAAAGACACGATAACTTTATTTTAACAGTTTAATAATATGCAATAAAGTTGCCTTAGCTAGAGCTGTGTGTTTGGGGGTAGGGATAAATACTTTGAAATGAAGACTGTAGTGCGCCAAATTCCCAAATGGTGAACGTCTGATGAATTAAATAATTAAAATTCCCGACATTTTAGTTCGACTCGAACAACAGATACTAATACTGGTTAAAAAGACAATTATTTTAGCCTCAAGATTGGCTGCTTCATAAAGTAAAGATATGTAATTAGCGGTAGAATATTCAATATCTTAAATACCGTGTATTTTTTAATCTATAAAAAGTGGATTTTAGAAGCATCAAACATTCCAAAAGAAAAAAAGAAAGGCAAAGATGGAAAATAAATGGAAAATGATAATTGAATTGAAAGGATAAGGTGTAAAAATAGCTTAGACCGAAGATAGTATCCGTTCGGAAGAAAACCTTAGACATTCATACCGTTGACCACTTGTCCAAGCCTTTTAGTTAAATCTAATTTAGTTGTTTATGCATGCAAAGCATTTAATCTCTTCAAAACGTAGCATAAGGCCATGAAACATTTCTTTTCTATTTTCGAGCCGTTGTTTTTTATTTCATATTCTTTACACATTTTATAGGTTGAATTTCCATTCAGTCAATAATTGATCTACTAAAAATATGCTGCCATTTTTGTTCTTATGTTCGCTAAAAGAATTCTGACACTTCGAAAGAACTATAATGATCAGGTATTCTTTGACTCTCCCTACAAAAATGTAGAATTTAAGACATGTGACATCGACGATTTCTTTCAAATATTAGATTAATGTGTTTGAATAAACGTTAATTTATACAAGGGAGTGCTGAAAAGTTTTCAGCTTGGCCCAATTCCCAAAATCTGACCAAATGAATATACATAAGATTTTTTTTAAAGACTTCTTGATCGGGCCGAGACATTTTCTGACCCCCACCCCCATCAACGCCTCTTAATAGTTATGGGCGTGGCCGCTATATAATATTAATATGATACCGTGACTTTTTTTATTTGTTTTTTAATTTGGTATTTCATTTCCGAGATTATTAATTGTCAATATTCTTGTATAATTTCGGACTATTGTTCTCATTTTTGTTGATATAGATGTTATTACAGACACAACGTTTCGACCAAATACCTTGTGGTCATCATCAGTAGTTCATTGATTTGAATGATATGGGATATCTGTTAGTTATCGTGTTATTTTGTCCGTGTTCGTTTTGTTCATTCCCTACCTGATCCAGGTGTTTACTCTTATTCTGAATGTAAAGTTTTTATTATTTGGCAATTTTCTTTACTACATTTTGATTTCTTGCACATTGGATATTCATTCTGTAAATAGCCCCATTAAACCTGTCCAAATTAAATCCATTTTCAAAATAAACTTGTCATTACTCGGGATTGTTATTCAAATCCCGGATTTTTACACGAATCAGATTGAGAAAAAAGAGTTAATTCGATAACAATAGTGCATTTATTTTATTTTTTAAAATCAAGTGATTAACTAATTAGTTTTATTGATTGAGTGAATTTAGACATCGACTTGGTTAAATTCCTTGTTTTCTAATCAAGCTGTCTTAAAAAGGAGTTTTATTTTTTTAAATGGATTTTTGAAATGTTGAGAGTCAAATGGACAATCGAAATTGTCAACCGGATTTTAATTCATGTGTGGTTTGTTGGAATTTTACCGAAAGAAAAGATGAAGAGAACTTGTCAGAGTGTTCTTCCATCAATGCTGGCTGGCAAGAAAAGACAACTAAGAAATTGATGAAAAGTGTTTGGTTATAAAGAAACCAGTTTCTACCAGATCCACAAATACGAAGCACACGGTAAGGATGGGACTAAGTGTAATAATGTTTTACAAGATAGGCACAAACTGAAATTGTACAGTGGGTCTGTACAAAGACAATTGACACTTGAAATATAAATGAACCAAAGAGATTTTGTCGAATTTATTTATTTATGTCCACATGGGTAGCGCAATAGAACATAATGAAAAATACCGATTCAACAACTAAAAACAAAATCAAATCTTTAAGATACAGAGTATCTTCATGAAACCCCTACCCCAGCCAAATCACTTTTCCTAATTCACAAAAAAGACTTCATCGCTTTAATAATATTTCAAATACACAGAACCGCCGTGAAAAAAAAGTCAAATACACAACAATCGCTTAAAAAAGTATTTACACGTAACCACCAGAAAAGCCGAAACTATTTCCTAATTTGCATTTCAATCATTTTAAAGAAATCTTTTACATCTTAAAAGAAGAAGTATTTTATTTGAATTAAAAACTGTATGAAAAAATGTCTCAATGAGTAATTAAAAGTTGAAATGTTTTTGTTTTCTGGGTCAAAAGCGAATTTAATCCGGCTTTACAGAAATACTTTCTCCCAGAAACTTTATCGAAAGTTCATGGTCCATCTAATTTCTTTCAAAAGTTCTTTTTTCTTTTACTGACGAATTTATTGATTCAACGTTTCTTTTGTGTTACAATAACAAATCGTTTCTGTACAAACACACGACATCACATCAAATGCTTATCAGATCAGATTAAATTATATTAAGTTTTGAAAAATAATCAGGGTTATTCTTTATAATTTAGGTTTTTGGCCGACGTTTTTAAACGTTTAGGGGGAAATTCAATCAAATCAATATCTTAAATATTTTCTGGAGCAAGCTGAGATATTAGATTGCGCCGACTCGGGATCAATCAAAGAACTTACTTGGAAGAAGAAAACATCAAACGATCGTAAAAACATTATCCGTCATTTTACATTGTTCGTATAAATAAAAAAGTTTCTTTTCGTCACTGTCTTCCAGTTTATCAATTTGATCTGTACTCTGAATGATAAGCTCATCAACATGATCATTATCGTGAGATCACGTTCATAAATTACAACAGCAATGTCAACATCCCTAACAACAGCTGTACGTGTATTTTTACTTGTATCATTCTTAATGAGGTAGACATAATCACGGAACTTATAGTTAACTTCAAAGAGACTATTATGTCACAATCATTGTTATCAATCAAATCATTGGCATGTCAATCACTGGAATAAAAAGTAATTATCAGTATTTACACATGCCAGTTATTTTCTGCCTCGTCCACACAGACTTCAAATTCCTGAACATCGATAAACTTGAAGCTGGACTTAGTCGTCTCCATACTTTATACATAGAAAAACATACGTCAAACCGTGTCTAAACAATGGCGGACGCATATTCACGTGCGTAGGTAAATGTGTGTCAGCCGTATGTTGTCCGGTAAAACTTTTGACAAGATAGCATCCAATTGCTCTTGTATAGATGAAGGAACTGAGGGATAATAAGCCCCATTCGACTATCGCATCTTATCTTCCGCCAAACGTGTGTCATTGACACAAATTTGTTTTCTCTCTCTCTCTCTCTCTCTCTCTCTATATATATATATATATATATATATGTGTGTGTGTGTGTGTGTGTGTGTGTGTGTGTGTGTGTGTGTGTGTGTGTGTGTGTGTGTGTGTGGTTTAACGTGGAGAACGCCCAAATTTCTTTATGGAAAAAGAATCCGTTGTGTTTTCTTTATCAGGACAGGTCGGGACGAAATTTTTTATTGTTTCTTTTTTTACCTTATTATTTTTACGGTCAATCGTCTCCGAGCGATCTTAAACAGTACAAAAACACTTGTAACATGTCATAGTAAAACGATAGGCGGCAAGCAAAGAAAAAACGAATAGAAAAAGAAAATGGCGAAATGGAAATAAAATGCCGCTCTCTAGAGAGACAGATAAGAAAATCAAATCAAAGAAGAAACCGTAAAAATGTCGTGTATAAATGCGCGAAGAAAAATAGTGCCTTGTCGTCTGCTTCTGACAAACGAAGAGTTAGCTATATTTGCTTATATCAATGATAAGAACTTCCGTTGTTCTTGCAAAGCGTTTTTTTGTTTTTATTTTTTCACCTTTATAAAGAGAAATCTTTGTTTTCTGTTAGATCATTTTTCTTCTTTGCTTGACGTGCTTTTGTGTCCTGAATATATAAAAGCAAAAACCCAATTATTTAGTCTTCTCTTGGGTAAAAAAGTTTTCAGCGTTTGAATTTCGAACTTGGCAAAGTCATAAGTAATCTTTACTTATTTTGTTCACGGATATATATATATTTTTGTTAATAATTTCTTTAGAGTCTGGAACAAAATTCGTTTTGATAGGAGTTTTCGCGAATATATACGCATGGATGCATCTGTGTAAATTTGATTTTCACTTCTATTCATTTACGGCAAAATTTTTAGAAAAAAATGAAACTACAGCAACAAAAAATGAAGAAAACTTTTAGATATGCTTCCCCGCCGCAATAAATAAACAAATTATTAAAAAGAGGCCCGTTGTGAGTAACCGGCACATATCACGACATTGCTTTCGGTTGGAGCTCGAATCCAGATGGACGTTCGCATTGGATAACATGCACTCCCATTGGATAATGAAGACGACAAAATAGGCTCACATTTGTTTCGAAAGTATTATCTGTTGCTAATAATAATACCACACACACACACACACACACACACACACACACACACACATATATATATATATATATATAAGATCATTTCTGTAAATCTTGCGTTAAAACATGGTCACTGACAAATCCTTTCCTTTATATTTCAATGTATTTCTATAGTAAAATCCTTTTCAATGCATTTCAAATCAATTAAAATGAATTTCTATAGCAAAACCGTTATTCATACATTACTTGTAGAGGGGGCGGCAGAAATATCTCTCATATGTTACCAACTAGAAATTTTTGCCTCACTCTGGATTATTATGTTTTTGATATAAACTAATTAGCAATGTATTTGTGTTATAATTAAACTTATCGTTCAGTAATGCTTGCATTAAATTCCTGACCAAAGACAAGCCCTTTTTTTGATTTCTAATGCACAATATACAGGAACAAATATTTGGCAAAAAACATGCAAAATTGTTTTATTAATCATCAATTTTGTTGGTCATCTCTAGAAACATTTAATTTAGCAGCGCATAAATAGAATTGGTTTAACACTAAAAGTGAAAACAAGAAGAAATCTTGCAACTACAGAGTGATTGAAAAGTAACTCCCTATTTTATGTATGATGGACTCTCCCGTTTAACTATAATTTTTACAAGACAGGAGAATCCATCATACATAAAAAGGGAGTTACTCTTCAAGCACCCTGTATATGTAATCATTAGAATGAGATACGTTTGTTACCGGATTTGAATGCATTCTACTGTCAAATATCTTTTACAAACTGTTTGGCCAAGAATGATTAGAGCAATAAGCAGGAACTGAATGAGAAGGCGAATCAAGGAGAATATGTGAAAATGACTGCCTTTTTAAATGCCATCACCCATCAGGATGTAGGCGATCATGGCTCTCCACAGATTCCTTTTCTTTATTATTTGTAAATTGTCAGGACTTAAACTAGGGGAGTTCTCTCTCTCTCTCTCTGTCTGTCTGTCTCGCTCTGTCTCTCTCTTCCTCTTTCAAGGTTTTGAAATCAGAACTGTTCTTCTTGAGTGGTTACCAACCGATTGTGATGAAAGGCTGTTCCATCAGGAAGATCCTGTGCCGTGAGCGCTTGTCGGGACTTAAACTCAACCCAGATCTCAAGTGGAACGCGTGCATACGATTCATCGTTAAAGATGCTGGAAAAATGTTTCGTTCCCTGTACCACGCCAGTAAAAGTACTTGTCTCTTCCTGCTGCCTTTATTCTCTATCTTATCAATAGCCAGATCAGACCGAAAATGGAGTACTGCTGCCATATATGGGCAGGAGTTATCCAGTCTTCCCTTACCAGTCTCGATAGAGTTCAAGAGATTCTCCGCGTCCTTGTGGTTGATGAATGATTTTTCACCTATAACCCATTTCCAGCAGACGAAACGTGGCAAGCCTCTCGCTGCCCTGTTACTAATTTCATGAAAAATCTTCAAACAAATTACATTCCTTATTTTCACCAGTTCTAACCTTCACGGTGAAGACCTGCCATACCCCCAACTCGCACTGCAGCGAACCAGCCTCATTCCCTTCGTATGTAAATTCCCACTCGAGCAGCTTTTTGTCACGTCTTAACCGAATGACATTTTTGCGAAATTGAACGCGTCGATGGAATTTGAACTCTGATCGCCGATTAGATTTTCCATACTTGTAGCCACTATACTATCAACACATCTTCTATCTTAGTGGATCAAGCTTGAGACTTTTAAATTGAAACGGATCACCCAATCCGGGCCAGAAGACTTGATCTATTTATCCTAAACAAGGAAATGAAAACTTGACGGCTTTGGGAATTGATTTTCCCAGTAGATGAGTCAAATATGTGAACTTTGAAAGAGACACAACACAATTTTAAAACACAGTTTCCAAATCATGACTATTCAGAGGCCAGTATTACTGAAAACACAAATAATACTGAGGGGAGTTCTGGAGCATTGAAGATATTTATCTCTAGTGCAACCTACCATTTTCTATTCATGTAAAATCTAAACTAGGCAAGAGGCTTGTATCTTCTGGTCATATTTGACCGGTGATAGCTTCGGTCGCATCTTTCTAATTCAGAGTTGTCCTCGTCTTGCACTGATTGTCAGTCAAGGCTGAGGAGCTCACCCGGATCTACTATTTAACCCATAGCTGGTGTGGAGAACAGGTGAACCCCCGAGGATATTTAAGCGAACATGAATGTAAGGAACTCAAACAGAATTCAAACTTCTCATTTTGTATCGATTAATTTTAATGATCAAATTTTCAAATAATCCTTCTCACGCAAAGAGAGAATTCCGCCAGAAATTGTCTGAAGTTCATTTCAGAAGAAAAGTAAAGGAAATATGGCCCAAGCTTTCGACTTTCTCAAGTATATATATATATATATATATATATATATATATATATATATATATATATATTTGAATTGGACATAGTCCGACAATTTATTTAAAGACATTTATAATATATATGTAATTTCCCACAGCCGTAAGGTTGCTTCTTGTGTTTTTTCTATAAATAATTTCAATTTGGTAATTGTTCGGATGAGCTCTTTGCATTGGTACCTAGACATTTTTTTTAATTTAAGGGCAGTACTAGACTATGAATTTACAGTTAAGTAAGCTAGATGTAACCGTAAATTTTATGTTAACAGTTTCTTTTCTCGCACTTCTCCCTTGTGGAACTCCCTCTGGCTCCATGTTTTCCAGTGAGCTTTAATCTTCAAAAATTTAAATGCAATATCAATCACTATCTACTGTCCTCCTACTTGTGTTCTCCCTCCTTAGTAATGTTTCTAATTCTTCCACGCACAGTAACCCCTTGTGCCTTAGTGGCTTTATTGCCTTGCTTGGGGTGATACCGATTGATATATATATATATATATATATATATATATATATATATATATATATATATATATATATATATTATCGTCGCCAGTAGGGATGCCATTGATGGAATATGGACGTTCTACGATGTTATCAATTAACAAATTTAAGAAGATCTCAATAATGAAGCATTGGCAAATTTTACAGTTGGACATATATTCAAGCTCGACCAATACAAAAGAAATTCAAACAAAACCATGCGCCTATATTTAAATGCCTTAATACGTAAAAGGGTAATTTTAAATTTTAAATTAGCGTGAAGTTAAATCCGATTTGATTCTCCGGTTCATTTAAATTTAATTAATGATGAAGATATTACTTTTAATTTATTTCTGAATATAAATAGACAGTAACGCGCGACTTAATTAGTTTAAATCGAAAAGTAAAGTCATTTGAAAGTCAAGGTCGTTTGAAAATATTTCTTATTTTAGGGTTTTAAGTATTTATGAAAAATAAATAAAGAACAGTAATAAACTAAATCGGACTTCAAATGCGAATGTAAAAATAATTATTTAAAAAGACCCCAGATGGTCGTGTAAAAAAATGCCCCTTATCTTCAGTGTCGATGATAATAATAATAATAATAATATACCAAGCAGCAGCACAAGTCTTTGCCTACTGTTCCCAATAAATGAGGTTGTAAAAGTAAGAAGTGTTCCTCTCTGAGGATATATCGGGATGAGCATTCACGTATCCCCAAGGCGTCTTTCGAGGCAGAAAGATTCTTGGAAATTGTCCCGTGATTGTATCAACCACAACAGGGACAAATTGCCTTTTTCATGGCAAAATGTTCAGACGAGCTAAATTTCATAATTCCACCAAATCAGACTTTCAAAGCTATTATCCGCCATGCCACAAACACAGGGTCATCCTCATTCCTTGAGTTTTCAGCTCCATTCAGACAGCTTCTTCGCCAGAACTGTTGCATTGTGGAACGGATTCCCGAGAGGATGCTTTCCCTACAATCTTCAAATCTAAGGTCAACTGTCATCTATCCTGTCAGTCAAGTGCCATACCCGTTTGGGCGTTCATGTTTGCCTTGGTCAATTTAGATGTGCCACAGTAAATAACCGGTTCAGTAACACAGTTGCCTGACTTTAAACAGTTAGGCATCTCCTCTTGTTTCGGTCGTTCATGGAACATTCTTGAGATATTTCATGGAACACACACACACACACACACACACACACACACACACACAAACACACGCACACACACCCAAACACACACACACACATACACACACACACACCCAAACACACACACACACACACATATAGTAGAGTAGATAAGTTGGTTAATAAAACAAAGACAATGGAAAGGGTATCGATGTGATCAGTTCGAAAAACATTTATTAATATTAACCACACGACAGAAATGAAGCACGGAGATTTAAGGTTACAAGTTTTAAATCTTCGGGCAATCCTGTGTTCTTCATCAGCGGATGCAAGAAATAAACAGAGAAACGGTAGAGGCTCACCAACAGTAGTTGTTGAGGCTTGGGAGAATCCTGTTTGTAGATGGAATTATTAGTAAAAATCCCATTTATGTCTAATTTCAGCTATGCGAAACTTTTTGTGAATATATATATATATATATATATATATATATATATTGAAAGCATAAGTAACATATATTTATGGCCAGAATAAAACGTAAATAGGATGTATTGAAGGTTCTATCAAACGAAAATGGTATAATCATAGGTCGTCATTCACGCTAGTAAGTCATAGGTGCTCTACCAAACTTGCTGAACATGTGGGGAATTTAAAAGAAAAATATATCAGTGATCCGAATGTAAGCTGGTAAATTTAAAAAAAAAGGCGAAGCCTTTTAACAACCACAACAATATTTGCAACCTCTGCCAACAGGAAACATTAGCAATAATGACATTTCCGGGTCCAAAGAACATTGATGCCAATCGAGTTTCATGAGTCCTTGCATACATATTAAGAAATTCCTCTTACGCACACACGAGACTGGATGAAAAAAATGTAAATTTCAATTACCCCCCCACTACCGATACTTTTATAATACCCTTGCTTTCTTCTTCTTCTCTTCTTCTTCTTCTTCTTCTTCTTCTTCAAATCCCCCTCCCTCTTTCTATTAATCCCAACGTCGTTCGTTTGTTTATTTATTTTTAAAAATAATATAGCGCTCATTAGTTTCTTTAAACAAAAAAATAAAGCGTTAAGAGGTCACATGATAAAAATCGCCTGAGGAGACCGTAAGGTTGAAACCAAGGTAGCGGATTCAACTGATCTTCTGATTTTTAATATATATATATATATATATATATATATATATATATATATATATATTATGTTTAAAAGTAAACGTCAGGTTTGATAATTGCTTATAAGCATGAAAGAGACTATCCCTTTTGAGTGTTGATTTCAATATCCACTTTTAGATTTACATAGGCTCTATCTCTGATATTGAGGACTTTAACCCATAAATATAACATACCTTAAAACTATATCATATATATATATATATATATATATATATATATATATATATATGTGTGTGTGTGTGTGTGCGTGTGTGTATGATAAAGACATAGATAATGCCACAGACAAATACACACACACATACGCACACACACACATATTAATGTGTGTGTGGTGTGTGGTGTGTGGTGTGTGGTGTGTGTGTGCGTGGCATTGTCTATAGTTCTGATCAAGTGCAAAAAGTCCGGATTTGCTATCCTAATTAATTGCGAGCGTTTCCACTGAGGCGCATTGCAAATAAGCCTTAATTTTTAGACCAAACCATTTTCTGTCAGTGGCAAAACGCCACTCCATTCTTACAGGGAATTTAATTACTACAGTTATCCAATTATTTAATTAAATTATTAATTGCAATTTAGCCTCATTCACTAATGAGAAAACAAATGATGGAACCGCGAGTAAAAAGTTTTCTCCGATGATTTGTGAATCTAGGAGTTTACTAATTGAAATGCTGAACAATATTAACTAAAAGGGTTCAAATCTCATCGAGTCGCAATTTACGTCTCAAGACAATAAAATACTTTAAAGGGATTTTAATTCAAAATATCGGTTTAGTATTTATGATGAATTTATGCTAAAAGTGTTTAATATTGGAGAAGATCTGAGAATCGACGGTGTTGGTTCGAATGGCGCCGTAGAGACATGGTAAGTATTTTAGATCATTTTTTGGGGAGCACGCGTGAACATGAATCTATCTGGGGCTGTTTAACCTGGGCGCTGTTATTTTGCCGTTGAATGAAGTTGATAACGGGTAGCAGAAATTGTTGATCTAAGGTGATCAATGTCAGGGATAGAGAGTATATAGCCTGGCGATTTCATTTACCATGAAACAGACTCACGCCTCTAGGTGTTAACTTCAATGTCTTCTTTAATATATATATATATATATATATATATATATATATATATATATATATATATATATATATATGGTAAGATAGACACATTGAGGAGCTGTGATACACGGAAACAGTCTGTGTGTGGATGACTATATATATATATATATATATATATATATATATATATATATATATATATATATATATATGTATATATATATATATATAAATGTAAGAGACATTAGGAAAACTGTAATATTAGCCGACGCGTTTCGTTCAATGTGGAC
>OZ038500.1:103500472-103505472 GCA_964036315.1 Acanthosepion esculentum
AACGATAAAAAATGAATAAAAAATAAAAAATAATCGACTACGTTACTAAAAAATCGAAAACCAAAAAGAGAAAATATACAGTGTAACAAATAAATAATAACAAGTAAAATAAATTGATCTAAATACATCCAAATATATAAATAAACTAACAACCGATACCGATAAACTAGCCGTTAGAAAAAACAAATAAAGATAATTAATCCAAATAAATACATGAAGTAATAAACAAATTAAAATTTGTTCCCGCCAAAATAATAGTTAGAACAAACTACAAAAATCAACCCCAAAATTGAATAGCTTTAATTATCTTCCAAACAAAAACAAAACTATTAAATAAGCTATATAAACAAATTTTTACTACGTTAATAAAAATACCGATCAAAATAAAAATAAAATAATAATAAAATATAAATAAATACATAAGATAAGAAATGAAAATAAAAAATAAAAATAAAAACAAGCAAAATAATTTAACCCAAATAAATAAATAAACAAATAAACGACTTCCGGTAAAATAACCGCCAAAATAGACTACCCACAATGCACCACTGACGGGTATATATAAATAGCCGAGAAAAATAACAGCACTCGTGGCCTGACGATTGCATCTAGCATGAAACAGACTGTCGCCTCTAAGTGTTGACTTCTGTGTTCACTTTTATATTTACACACACTCTATCTCTGATCCCATAAATATAGCACATTTTAAGACTATATTTCTTTATATATATATATATATATATATATATATATATATATATATGAAAGGTTAATTTTCAGAGTTGAATCAGACCAGGTAACAGTAGCATTTAAAAAGTGCTCAATACACGTGTGAAAAAAAAAGTAAATATAACATGTAGAGCTGTTAACTTCAGGAGATCAGTTGACTGACATATATATATATATATATATATATATATATATATATATATATATATATATATATATATATATATATATATATGTATGTATTGACCATTAAATTGTATTTTTTAACCATTTTAGACCGTTCGAAAATTTTGTTAAATAATTTTTTTCTTGCGTCAGCAGGTGAACCAAATATCAGTATAGTAAATTCTTTCGACTTTTTCGGGTGGTAAAAATACATTGATTTGGAAATTCTTGCAAAAATCAAATTTCTTAAATCTGTTACAGCCGACTGTTCGATAAATTCATTCTTAATGTTTATATTACTTATACGTAGAACTCTTTAAAAAATCATACAATAAAAAAATGCTATAATTCTAAGAGAAAAGCTTTTAATTACTTTTATGAATAAAATATATAATGAACATTATTGTATTAAGAAAAACATTTTGATGAATATTAAAGTTTTACAAGAATTGTTTTCACGTTTAAAATTTTTAATTAGAACAATTTATAAGGTTTTAAATCTTTTAAAATTCTGTCTTAATTTGTACCTCTTAGGTGATATTTATTAAGTAAAAACTATATTTTCTAATCATAAATAGAACAAATTTCTACAATTCAGCAAGTACTAGTATTTTACGAAGAATTTTGAATATTTTTTATGTGTATAAACGTGCCGATTTTTGTAAATATCCACTTTCTGATATTATCAGAGAGTAAGAGCGATAATTATAGTTAATTTCAAGTCAAAAAGGTAAATCCAATAAAACATTTGATTACGGAGAATATTTTCCTAAACTCTAAAGATTACTGGGGATAAAAAAATTATATAAAAAGGCGCTCACGTTATATTCCTCAATTAATTTTTATAAATATGCACCACGTAGAAAAACATGGGAAAAACTTCTGGTTGTCAACAAGTTGCCAAAACGTAATCAAAATATCTATCTCTGTGTTAAAAAAGTGAATTTCTGCAATATTTAAAATTAAAAGTAAGCAATATTTATTTCGAATCTGATTGATTAAACTTTAAATCAGTCAATATTCCTCAAATAAAGTTTCAGAAAAATATATTTTATCTTTGAAAGATTTTTAATAAAGAGATTTACATTGTACTGAAAGGTAAAAATGGCTAAATTCATCGATTTTTAGCGATTTAATGAATAAATAACATAAAAATCCTTTCAGTCAATTTAAATTCGTTTTGAAATACAGCAAAGTATTTTGCTTATTGGAAATATTAAATTTGATCTACTAGCTCGAAATTAAAACTAAAATAAATACTCTATGAAAGTTTTTTCATTTAAAAAATTATTTTAAACCTTAGGTATCGCGTTTCTTTGGAGGTATTATATTGCATATATATAATAAAAATTTTGGAAAATTTACACTTTGACATGTTTCAAAGATGAATTTTATTTAATAAGAATAAAATGTACATTAGCAAACAAAACGTGATACTGAACGCTAGATTTTTCATGCAGATGTATCGATATAGAAATGAGATTTGAATCAATTGAAATAATTTGTTTTTTTACTTATTCTATACTGTTACTTATTCTGTATATTTTTGAAATTATTTTGTATTATTATAAATAATATTATTATATATATCATTATATTTTTCAACGCTAACAAATCTGACATTGTTTCAGTATTAATTTTGTATGAACAGGCAATAACCTGAAATAAGCTGGGCGCATATTAGTAGAAAAGGGATATATGTAAACGATGACAGCTTTTAATGTATCTTCGTTTAGGTAAATACTATTTATTCTTTATTCAAACGGAATTTCACAGGTTAATTCAGACCAAGAAGGTTTCAGCTGCACACATTTACACTGAGTGTTTTCATTTAAATCACTCTTCTGTCCGCATATCCCTTTCTTTAATTTTCGAGAGGTTTCACCAATGTATATTGGGGGGCATTAATTAGTTAAAATTTAATTTCTCCCGAGATGCCATTGAGGTAAAAATCAAACGTTTAGCCGTTTAACGGGAACCGTGTCTGATTTCGCCAATGTAGATTTTGCTTTTGAAATAGAAAACTTTTTCTGATGACGCCTGTTCCAATATGCTTACAAGTCATTCGGATTCTCAGTGAACATCGTACACGCACACACACACTCACACACACACACACACACACACACACACACACACACACACACACACACACACACACACACACACATTTTTGTCTTCAATTTAGCTACATATGGGTTTACCGCTATAAATCTATCCACCAACTTATAGACAGAATTATACATTAGGCAATTGGAGGAAGAAGTGGAAAAATACAGCGTAATTCGTTTCGTCCTCTCGAAGGACTTCCTCGGACTAAAGTAAAGTTTTTATTGATGGGATTATATTATGTGTAAATTGTGGAGATATTAGTGCGAGCGTCGATGACAAGTATGTACCGAGGGGAAACGCTGAAGATGTGGAAACATTGAATTTAAAATTTTTGAGTTTTAATTATTTTTATCAAACGTGTCTGGACGCACAGTCTAGCCGATCTCATTGAGTTTTTTTAGGCTTTTATTTTTGTTTTTAACATTTTTGTTTTGAAGTATCCCACATTACGATAACAGAATATCTGCCAAGAACAGTGAAAAGTTCTAAGAATCAAATATACTGTGGATCATTTAGCAATCAGTGCATTTGCTCGGTATTTCCACCTTTAGTAAATTGCTTTCTCTTTTTTATTAAAGTAGCCTTTCTAAATAGAAATGTCCAGACTCATTACGCTGAGCGACTAATCCTGAATGTTTTGTAAACCATCACCTGTGTTCATATATTCTTTTATTTGAATTCCTTGAGCTTTCTCCTATGCATTCCTTGTGGTAATTATTGCTTTAGAAGTCATTCTAACAAGTTTTATGTTAAGCTTACATAAATTCTTTTCAGTTGTAGCTGTGATACTGTTGTAGAATTGGTAGTTAGTGTAATGTATATGGTTTCGTCTAAAACGTAATAATTATATATATACGCATTATAGACATATATATATATATATATATATATATATATATATATATATATATATTGTGTGTGTATAAAATGCATAGTATATGTATATGTATATACATATACTTACATATATTGGGTGTATTGGGTTTGTAAATTTTTTATTTATACAGTTTGGTTAAAGATCAAAGAAATATCTTTGTTGGTGAATTTTTAAATTATTTTTCTTTTTCTGACACCACATTCATGACTTCCAATATATATTTAAATATACATTGTCTAGTTTCTAAATAATTTACAAAGAATTTTCTTTGGTTGTAAGCAAACGCACAAACATATATATATATATATATATATATATATATATATATATATATATATTATTATTATTATTACTTCAAATTTTACTGTTTACTGGACACCTGTGTTTGAAGTAGACGTCTCATTTTTTCTAATTTTTTATTTCAAACAGTAATCATTACGTTTATCTATTTGTCTATCTATCTATCTATCTATCTATCTATCTATCTATCTATCTATCTATCTATCTATCTATCTGTGTGCACTCAAGAAAACTTTAAGAAAGAAAATGCACGTTTTAGTCATTTACACAAAAAACATTAATATAAAAATCTTTTCTCACTAATTCATAGAGTCTTAGTGGCTTTATCGCCTTCATTGAAGTGAAATGATTAAAAAATGGCTGCACGAGGTTGAATCAAGTATTAAATTTATTTTTGAAATAAAAACATTAACTCATTATATATTTAATATATTTTATTAATTAGGTTCAATGAAGAAATTAGAATAAAAACTTAAAAATGAACAAATACGAATGACGATGTACATTTTGCGCGCTTCATGACAATAAAACGCAAACAGAACATTTAGATTCTGTAACTTCCACTATGGAGACGAAGAACTTAAATATATTGAAAACACATTGAAATCACAACAATAACCTACTGAGTTCATAACAAACTCACTAAAAAGCTGTAAAAATACACTTTAATAAGAAACACCAAAACAAGATACACATCAATAGTAAACGTGAAAAATTCTCATGAAGATTCTATAAATCTAAAATTTTAACCGCAAATCCATCTACTTAAAGAATAGCTGAAAAACTCAAAGACCTTAGAACTAAAACCAACCCACAC
>OZ038500.1:103507972-103527972 GCA_964036315.1 Acanthosepion esculentum
TGTAATATATATATATATACAGTGTAATATATATATACAGTGTAATATATATATATATATATATATATATATATATATATATATGTATATATACAGTGTAACCCGGATATAAGAGAAACCTGGATATAAGAGAGATTTCCTCTGGTCCCAAATTAGAGCCTGTGGTAATGTATATATAGTGGACCAAACCCGGATATAAGAGAAACCCGGATATAAGATACTTCTTCTCCGGTCCCGACAACTCTCTTATATCCGGGTTACACTATATATATATATATATATATATATATATATATATATATATATATATATATATATATATATATATATACAGTGTAACCCGGATATATATATATATATATATATATATATATATTAAAGAAAAACAGACCACTTTAAGGCTCCATTGTAATAGTTTATTTCACTCGAGAACTTTTAAGGTACCCTGGATCTTCAGATATCACTTTCAAAGGTGAAAGGAAAAATGAAATGAAAATTTACACCTTTGACGGGTAGTATTAAGTTTATGTAATTTAACAGAGAAGGTAGAGAGGGGTTGTGTGAGAGATATGGTCGAGTTTAGAGAGGGTTTATTTTTATATTTCTTTCTCTCTCTCTCTCTCTCTCTCTCTCTGTATATATATATATATATATATATATATATATATATATATATATATATATATATATATAATTGCATTAACAGACTGTGATGCATAAGTAAATCCATTTAATTAAGTTGAAATAGTTATTGATACAACATGATAATTGCAATAGTATTTCTATCAATGGATTAACCAATTACACTCGCGTTGGAAGATAATGTAATAATCTCTGGATAGACTTTGTCTATGTCATAAATAAATATTCGAAATCTTCATTTGTACCTGAAGAGTAGTGAAGGATTTTCTGCAAAATAAGACAGACGGAAATGGAATTGATAAATAAACAAATGGGTAAAGAATCACATGAAGAGAGGAAATAAATGAGCAATTCGTTTAATTAACAAACATAAATGTGTAAAAAAAGGAAAAAAATTGAACAAAAAATATAAGCAGTAAATTGCTGATATCCCCTGACGAGTGGACGGACAGGTCCATCTACAAAACTTTTGAGTCGGAATGCTGAAGTTATCATCAATCAGCTATGTAACAAATTTTACTAACATTAATCTTCTCTCTCTCTCTCTCTCTCTCTCTCTCTCTATATATATATATATATATATGATAAAAATATAGTTTAATTGTATACTCTATTTATGGATTAAAGTGCTCAATATCAGAGACAGAGCGTATGTAAATATAAAAGTGGACATTGAAATTAACACCCAGCCGCGACAATCTGGTCACGCAATCGTCAGGCCATAATTGCGTTTAAGCATGAAACAGACGGTCGCCACTGCGTGTTGACTTCAATGTCTACAATGCACACACACACACAAATACACACACACAACACACACGTGAGTTCATTTTACATGTAACCAATTTTTCAGCCTCAACCTGAGTCAAATTTTTTAATAGATATATCGATTATGAATAAAAATAGACATGTAGTTATTAAACCTGCATATAAAAACTTATTTTCTCTTTATTATAAATTTTTTTCATGGTTTTCAATTTTGCATGGCTTAACATTATTTCATACAATAATAATAATAATAATAATAATAATATTAATAATAATAATAATAATAATAATAATAATAATAATAATAGACGTATTTAGAAAAATCCTAGGAAATCTTTTTTTATCTGAAATTTAAAAGATTGTGTTTAATGAGTTTCCACTGCTAAGATACTTTGAAAAATTCTTCCAATCGCGAGTATAGTGAAAAAAATGCCCAGAAAATCCGTCATTTACCCGCGGTGAAAGACTTTGGTAAATGATTGGATCAAAAACCGCAAATGAAAAGAAATAATAACCTCTGATGGTGGGCGATTGTACAGTTGAACAAGCGACCGTCTTGTGCTTATCTTAGCCCAATCATATTGAAGAGAACTTCAAAAGATCTCGACATAAATTCGCTATGAAAAGTTACACCTGCGTCAAATTTACATGTAGATGTTGCTCTTCCAGCAAACTGAAATTGAAAGAATGAAAAACTTACCCCGTCAGAGAAGTGAGAAACTTTCGAAAAACGAAAGTTGATGATAATAATAGCTTAGTGGATAAAAGAGTGGATTTATAAAAAAAAAAAATTACTGACATAGTAATTGCAGGTTCAATCCATGGACCGGGCAGTGTATCGCCGTCTGCAGTACTGTGGGTGAGAGAAGTCCGTGGAGTCTGTTATTGTCAATCGTTCGGAGTAGAGGGAAAGGTTCCTTTCTTCAGGACGACATACGAGGCGGGATTTGTTGTTTAAGTTACCTTTTTCGAATCTTTTGCCTTAGGTGGACAGTAGGTGGTTTGAATTGAGAATTTCCCTTCCAGACTAATTGCCAACCAAGGCTATGGGGTCACTATTTCCTGCTATTTACCAATTGTAGGAATCCATCTCCTTCTATTGGCACTCCGGTTCCTCAATCCAAGCCGTTATCCACTACTCCTCCGAGCCTCCATCACTGGAGACTGGCGAGCAATAACTGAACAGCACTAGACGAATATCGCTAAACATGACAGCGAAACATGAACAATCTCCGCCCGTAGATTAAATGAAGGGTTCAGTTCGAAAATCCCTGAAGGTTATCTGGATCGAAAATCATCTAATGAAGGTCGGAGGTCACAACAGCTGAAACTTTGAGATAACAACAACAAAGATGGAGACAATAGACTGCTTGTAAATAATGTAAATAATGATAAATCCTAATCCCTGAAATTCAGACAGGAACATAAGAATTGTGCAAAACCATAAAAACCAGGGAATGTTCGAGCCATGGGCAAAACATTGTGATAACAACAAAGATGAGGATAATAGTCTGAGTGTAAATAATGTAAATAATGATAACTCCTCATCCCAGAAAATCACACAGAAATAAAAAAAAATTAATTTATCGATTTATTTGTTTTAATTATTAATAATTATTATTGTCCAATATTTTGATATTGAGTTCGGGATTTGAAAAGATTGTTTGACTTGAATGTGTTGCCATCTCCTGAATTATTATGAAGCTTATATATATATATATATATATATATATATATATATATATATATATATGAATGAAGAAATATAGTTTTACGGTGTGCTATATTTATGGGATAAAGTGCTCGATATCAGATAGAGAGAGCATGTAAATGTAAAAGTGAACATTGAAGTCAACACTCAGAGGCGACAGACTGTTTCATGCTAGGCGCAATCATCGATGATTGCGTCTAGCATGAAACAGTCTGTCGCCTCTTAGTGTTGATTTCAATGTTCACTTTTGTATTTATATATTTATGTGTATGTGTGTGTGTGTTTGTTAGTGCGTGTGTGTGTGTTTGTTAGTGCGTGTGTGTATGTGTGTGTGTGTGTTTGTTAGTGCGTGTAATTGAATCAGAATTAATAAACTTCAATATTTATCGATGTCGACTCTGTATTTCATAATTTCTTAATCATCGCTTGCCAGGACTTTAGATAAAAATAGTCGCAAAAAAGTCTATTTTATAAAATATAAATTAGACTTTCTGTAATCAAAACAACCATTTTTATCGAAAGTCCTAACGAGTGAATGACTGAGAAATTACGGAAGGGAAATCGACATTGGTGGAGTAATGGATAGCGGCTCGGATTGAAGAATCAGAGAGCCGGGTTCAAATTCCAGTCGAATCCATTAAATTCACTTACGTGCTAATACCCTTGAGAAAGGTATAAATCTTCTACTCTCCCCAGTTATGGGTAAATAGTAGAACAGACCGTCTTCCTAGATGGCAAGTGGTCTACTGCAGAAAGTAATGGCAACCTACAGCGGGAAAAGATCGAAAGATACATGATCGCCTAAACGTGTATCACGCATGGAATATGCGTGATACACGCATATAACTGCCTGACTGAGAGTTGACATTAATAAGTATTGAAGTTTATTAATTCTGATTCAATAATTATTCCTCTTAATAAATATTAAACACTTTATTTGCAGAAATTCTGATGACATTCATACGTTAAATTATATAATTTTAAGTATATCAGTAACTACCAATATTATTTTATTTTATGATATATGAATACATATATATATGTGTGTGTGTGTGTGTGTATGTGTGTCTGAGTGTATGCGCGCGTGTATGTGGGGAGAGAGAGGGGGGAAAGAGACGTACGGTAAATCAGTAACTTAATGATGGAAAAAAGTCCTTTATTTTTTAAAATAATCCACTTTCTTGTTAATGCCCTTCATTCATTGGTGATTGTTAATCAAATATCAATCAAACATTAGATAGTTTCTAATTTTTATTTGATTTCGCACAACGGCAACAAGCATCGGCCGTTTTGAAGCTTCGGATTTGCACTTCGCTGCACAACAACCTCACCCACCAGGCAGACACGACGGGCCTGAAAGTTGTTCAGTTTTCATTTCATTTAATGAAAATCTTACAGTTTCTTTTATTTTTTGCGGCTATTTGTACACACACACACACACAGAGGCACACGCACACACGCACACACGCACACACACGCACACATGTACAAGCACACACACACGCACACACACACACACACACACACGCTCACACACACACACACACGCGCGTGCGCGCACGCACACACACACACGCACACACACACACACATACACGCCCGTGCGCAGATATTTGCATTTTACTTTTCACTTCACAGGTGTGTGTGTGTGTGTGTGTGTGTGTGCGCGCGCGTGCACGCGCGTAGTTTAAATTGTCCGTCTTCTATCTCTTTTACTGTTCACGTCATGTTGCCAAGCAACGAAGAGATATGAGTCACACAATCAGAGGAGTCATTATGTTTTTATTTCTACAAATTATCTTTGCCTTTAGGTATGTAAAAAAAATTATATCTCCGATATTTAAACACACGCATAAGGCGTTTATGGACATATCTATCTATCTATCTATCTATCTATCTATCTATCTATCTATCTATCTATCTATCTATCTATCTCAGTCTTTTTCATATCTATCTATCTATCTATCTATCTATCTATCTATCTATCTATCTATCTATCTAAGTCTGTTCATTATCTATCTATGTCTCATTTACTCTATATTTGATACTAATGGAAAAAGAGAGAGTTGCATATAGTAAATATTGTGTGTTTATGCAAATATGTATTTATATACATCAAAAATTTAAAAAATTAGGAGATCATTTGAAAAGGAATTAGATGAGTTACTTCCACGACCTTCTAGCGGAAGCAACCTATCTAATTTATTCACTTAAAAGTTCTACGTATTATTTTTTAATTTAATTTTTTTCACAGGTGTGAAAAAAAATAATACTACTGCTTTCTGGTCCAATTCAATTCTGGCCATTAACCGTTTATGCATTCTAGGTATATATATATATATATATATATATATATATATATATATATATATATATATATATATATATATATATATATATATGTATATATACACTAATTTACCCAAACAAAAAATCAAATTAATTATCTACTTTATAAATAATAAAAAGAAAAACCCAACATTTAATAATATTAACTACGAACACGGCCACAATGTGCTAACCGTGTTCGGAAAATAAAACATCTCTATAACTCTAAAATCATACAAACAATCCATACAATTAAAAAGCAGAAATAAAATCATCGTTGATAATGTCTAAAAGTATAGCCGAAAGCTCTCGGAATTATAGAACATTTGGACAGTCTCTACACACTCTGTGTCCAAAAAAGAAAACTCTTGTTCGAACACAAGAAAAAATAAATGGAAAGGTTAACCGCAGTACCTTGTCTGGTGTCTTTAATGGAACGTGTATAAATGAAGGATTGCTGCCTAAATACACAATATATATATATATATATATATATATATATATATATATATATATATATATATATATATATATATATATATATATATATTAAAAAGAAGAGAGGTACCGCAAACTTTTTTGGTTGTAATGTGGGTATTTTAAAAAAAAATATTATTTTTCATAGTTTTACGTGTTTAATTTTACGTGTTTCTGGTCTCACGACCGTCTTCAGGTAAAGGGTGGAGATTTCCACATATTATTAAAAATAATTATTAAAAATAATTAATTATTTTCCTTTATGTTTTTCAATGTTAAATCTTCTCTATATGAGACATTTGTGTTGGTCATTCCAATGTCTTTCTTTAAATGGTAAGACTGGACTACCATTTAAAGAAAGACATTAGAATGACCAACACAAAAACAGAGAATGTCTCATATAGAGAAGATTTAACATTGAAAAACATAAAGGAAAATAATTAATTATTTTTAATAATTATTTTTAATAATATGTGGAAATCTCCACCCTTTACCTGAAGACGGTCGTGAGACCAGAAACACGTGTGGTAAAACTATGAAAAATAAAGAATAATATTTTTTTTTAAAACCCACATTACAACCAAAAAAGTTTGCGGTACCTCTCTTCTTTTTAATATACACACTTTTCTCTCGTTGGAACCATTATAACCTCTTCATTTTATATATATATATATATATATATATATATATATATATATATATATATATATATATATATAGCGTTCCTATATTCTCACCATTTTCCTTCATTTCGTAATTCTAAACGACATATAATTCCATGAATGAGAATGTTACTTTTATTTGATAAATTCCTTTTAGAAAATCTAACGCGTTACATGGAATTTTTCCACCTTGTCATTCAAATAACTGAAACCTCCTGACGAGTGAATTGAACGATTACAAAATGGGTTCGTCTACGAAACTACGGATTTGTGGTGCCGAATCAACCAGCTAAGTGACAAATTTGATATTTGTATTAATCCCCTCTCTCTCTCACTCTCTCTCTCTCTCCCTCTCTCTCTCTCTCTATATATATATATATATATGTGTGTGTGTGTGTCTGTGTGTGCGTATGTGTGCGTGTGTAGAGAGAGAGAGAGAGAGAGAGAGAGAGAAAGAGAGAGATGCACTTATATTAATAGAAGCATTACATCTGTTCATTTGCGTGAGTGTTCGAAATCATTATACGTGTAAGCATTTTTTGCATCTACCTGTGGGGTTCTGAAAATAATGCTTCCTTTTTTTAAAAATTCCCACAGAGATTCCAACAGATACCAAAAGCACAACGACACATTTGCATAAAGCAAGTTGTCAAGTGTTAAAAAATATTTTTCTACATCGTCAGAAACATTGGCCCTGCATTTTTTTAGGCAATTGCTTATTTTGTAGGTTCGGGCTGTCCGCGACTAGACGTGCACAATGTAGAAACGTGTTATACACCGTCTGTGATCACATCCCCTTTTTGGTCTCTGTAATCGTTCAGTAAGTGTCTATGAATGACAGTGTATGCGGTTTTCTGCATGAAGGAATTTAACGAAAGGCTGTATTTAGTATGCATTTTCATGTAATAAAATATTTTGGGATATTGTCGGGAAGGTACAACATTTAGTGCCATTCTAAAAACACCAGCTCTGAGGATGTGGGTCAACAGAGTAAAATATGAAGAATCACTTCAAAGGGACCATTTTATACACACGTATACACATATCTATCCAACTAGCTATCTATTTATCTCAGTTTCTTCTTATCTATCTATCTATCTATCTATCTATCTATCTCTCTCTCTCTCTCTCTCTCTCTCTCTCTCTATATATATATATATATATATATATATATATATATATATATATATATATAATAAAAACTCTTAAACACTAATATTCCATCGTTATAATTTATTACATTGAAATGGTAAATACGATTCCAATGTAATAAATTATAACCATGGAATATTAGTGTTTAAGTCTTTTTATTATATTCTTACTCTGACATTGAGTTCTACCTGGATTCTATCCACTTGGAAATTTTATATATATATATATATATATGTGTGTATGTGTATGTATGTATATATATTTATACATTTTAGATATATATATGTATATGTGTATACAAACCACTCATATCATCTATATATATATATATATATATATATATATATATATATATATATATATATATATATATATATATATATATATATATATATATATACTGATAAATATGCTTATATCCACACATAACAGCACTGGCATGAGATGTATTCGTAAAATTTGATAATATGCACCTGACACACATACACACAGAGTTGTGTATATTTTTCATAAAATAACATGGACTGTAAATCATAGGATATATATATATATATATATATATATATATATATATATATATATATATATATATATATATATATATATATATATATATATATATATGTATGAGTTAACGATATATAATTTTATATTTCAAGAACAATCTTAGGGAAATTGTATGACAAAGTAGAAAAAGTGTAAAAGGGGTGTTGGGAATTTAGAATTTTTCCTCCAGTCCTCCTCTGTCGTTCGTATGTGTCGTCCTACCAATATAACAAATTTAGTCCGATGACATCTAGAAGGACGAAACACGTCACAAGTAAAACTTTTCTGGTTTGTCATAGTCATACATATATATATATATATATATATATATATATATATATATATATATATATATATATGTATAAAGAATTCATGAATTTTTGAATTATTTTATATGATAATTTATTTTTAATTCGACATGTTTATTACTTCAAACATTATTTTTAGTTGATACCCTTGTTTGAAATAGACGTCCCGCTTTTTTTTAAACAGTGTGTATTACGTCTACCTTTCTGCGTCCTTCTTTGAAGGAGAAACATCCGTTTGATCCCATATGTTTTAGCTCGGCCACAGCCTGCGACATACTCCAGAACGCTTAGGTTACCCTTTGTATTTTTTTTCTTTGTTTCTGATGCGAAATCAAGCAGATATGTGCTTTACTTTGCTGAATGAGGAGGAAGTGCATTCCTTAAAAGGGTAACTAGAGACTTGCTGTAGCCGAGCGGTCTAAAGCAGGCCGGATCAGACGGTGCTTTCACCTACAAAGGTGGACACAGGTTAGGGCACTGTCGAAGAGCTAATTTTCCTTATTAATTTTTCGCAGGTGTGCAGGCTAATAGACGTAATAAATGCTGTTTGAAAAAACGTGGCGTCTATTGAAACATTGGCATCCACTAAAAATTACTTTTGAAGTGATATATTCACAAACGTATGTATGCAAGACAGCATCAGCCTTCTTTCTAGTAAAATTAAAAATTTCTTCTGGATTTTAGAAGTACTGCCGATTTGTACTTTTACTCTCATTATTTATAGTCGGACTAATTTCCTCAGCTTAGTCGTTACAATCACAAAGTTTCGATGGTTGTGCTCTTCGGCTTTTTTAAGGTGACTGCTGCTCAGTTATTCTACTGAGTCTGTGCAAGCCCTTCCTAGGGAGTGAACTCACGATTACTATGTCGCTAAATGCACAAACCAATACATTTTAATCCCGTAGTCTAGATGATTAAGACACCCTGAGACCCTTTTAATTTTACACATGGACAGCGGAACGAGAACAGTCTGGCCTTGTACATCAAATAAATGGATCAGTTAGAAATTTCACGAAGGTTATCCGGAGCGTCGCCTGAAAAAGGTTGGAAAGCACAGCGGTCAAATGTTGTAATAATGGCAAGAAAGATGAAGATATTAGTCCAAATATAAATAATAACACTTCATCCCATGAACTCTGTTAGACAACTACTTTTGTTTGAAATCACTTTAAGTATTCGTCCATCTTGCAGACAAATGATTTTCGACTGACGAACAAAGGGATGTTTACGATCATATCTGTTTAGTTTAAAAAAACATTTTAAAAGCAATGTTTTTAATGGAATTTATCTCGCTATTTCTTAGCGTCTTTATGCTTTACCACTGGGCTAATACAGCGAATGTCTGTCAAATCTGACAAATTTACACGTAGGTTGGGTCACGGAAGGTAACGGGAGAAATATGTCGAAGATTATGAGAAACGACCTATTGCCATCTTGCCTGACTTTGGCTATTTGCAAAATGGAAAAGGAATAATGAAGAATTTCTTCGGTTTTAGTTTTCCGTTTCCGTTTCTTGAACCTTTTCTTCCTCTTCCGTAAACGCTTGAGGAGAGGCACTCTTTCGCGGGTAGTAATTCCCATGAGGACATTGTTGTGCCAGAAGTTGTAAAAAGACAAACTTGACAAGGATAAGAAAGCCTTTTTTTTCACAAGTTCGCTTCGGGCACGAAAAGGCGTCGTGGATAACCTTTTTGTCAAAATGATTTTTGGATGATTTTTCAATCCTAACCCTCACTCTTTCTCACTTATACACATACAAACACGTATATATATATATATATATATATATATATATATATATATATATATATATATATATATATATATATGCGGAGAGAGAGAGAGAGAGAGAGAGAGAGAGAGAGAGAGAGAGAGAGAATATTTAGATATTATTAAGCATGTCGTGCAGAGACATGAAGATACTCATATATATATATATATATATATATATATATATATGTATACATACATACATATATATATATATATATCAGTATATATATATATGTATGTATATATATATATATATATATATATATATATATATATATATATATATATATATATATATATATATATATATATATATATATATATATTGTCTGCAATTTACATTTTCTAAACCTTCTTAATGATGACTCGGAATGAGAAAAGAGAGTCGAGTTCGAATTCTAGTCGGGCTTGTTATATTCACTTACACGCAAATATCCTGTGAAAAGGTATTAATCTATCTCCTCCCTAGATATGAGCTAAATAGTAGCACTTGTAGTTGTGAAAATCATTATTAGGCTCCAAAACTTGTTAATAGAAAAATCACTGACAGAAAAAGAATTATTCTTACAATCCAAAAAATATATTTGGGATTTAAATACCCCCACCCCAAGAGTTGATAAGCCATAAAAAGACAAATGAGTCAATCGAAATCCTCCCTAATGATGACCGACAGAATGGTCGAAAGTACTGGGACCTATGCGTTCTTCCAATTTAACTATGAACTCTTCATTCACGGATATCAATCTAATTTGAAGCGTTAGTTTCAAAACTAATAAAAAGGAATTTAAAAAGCTTCACCATTTTCATTGTCTTTTAAATTCAATAATATATGGATGAAAGGAAACGAGCTGCCTAAATAGACCTTATTCAATAAATATATATATATATATATATATATATATATATATATATGTGTGTGTGTGTGTGTGTGTGTGTGTGTGTGTGTGCGTGCGTGCGTGCGTGCTTTTTCCTCGATAATGAGCGCACTCTTTCCTCGATAAACAGATACTAAGTGCCCAATGAATTGGATAGAGGGAAATGTCAGCTATAAAACACTCTCTATTCTCACACATCGTCGCCCCCCTCCCATTTGCACCAGCGATAAACAATTGATGGAGATTTCGCATGTCGCCACACCAAAAGCCGATCTTTTGATTCCAGTTTGTTGTAGTGACAACACCCTCTCGTCACTGATGATGAGGCGGTCTAGGAAATTGTCACCATCAGGCTCTTGTAGCGGGTCAGCAGCTCATGACAGACTTGCCTTCGGTGGTGCCTCTGTTCTTGTGTCAACGTCTATCGGATCAACTTGAAATCAACTTTGGAATATCCAACAGTTGCCAGCATCATTTCCAACGCGCGTTGAAGCCGTCATTCAACGCAGTACATTGTTCCCTGTTCACAATCCGTCGGATGAACGCATCAAGTCATTCTACACTTCAGGGGTTAACGTGTGTGATTAGCTCCGTTGGCTTATCGCACACATCACTGTCGCCAAATTCTGAAATACATTACCTACTACCTAACTAAATGCGCTCACATCCACTGTTTTTGTTGGGAGGGGGCAGCAGTTTTTCATTGATGGAAATTTATTTATTAGATTTCTTACTTTTTTTTAAGTAAACCTTTGGCAATCTTTAACGTTCGTGCATGCAAAAAAACCCTCTATTATTTTAACGACCTTCACCCCTCGGCAATGTTTATTGTTTTAACAAGCGATGCTTATAATTGTAATAAAACCTAAACATATGATTTACTGAATTTATACATTTTTGTTCTTAGAGTTTGCAACAGAAATATTAAACACTATTTATTTGTTAGATTGTTTATTTACAAGAATAAATTTATATTTACAACACTAAAAAACTAATAAAATTGTTATTAAAACTATTGCAATACATTATTTATCATTTAACAAATTATAAAGAAATAGATATGAAAACAATTTTTATTCATAAATTTATAGACATTTACTAAATTGTTAAAATATGTGAACCAACTATAAATAAAACCTTATTATTTACCATTTTATAAAGTTCGAATTGATTGGCAATTAGTCGATGGTAATTAGCCAATTGGCAATTAGCCAATCGGCAATTAGCCAACTATTCCAATAAACAATCTAACAAATAAATAGTGTAAATAAACAATCTAATAAATTGTGTTTATTACATTTTGTCAATTCTCAAGAACAATGAAAATTTATAAATTCACTTTCATATGTATAAGTTTTATTACAATTCTAATCATCGCTTTTTAAAACAATAAATATTACCGAGGAGTGAAGGTAGTTAAAATAAAAGCGGCGTCAATGGAAAAACCGTCCTTTTGATACTGTTTTTTTTTGCGGGCTCAAATGTTAAAGATTGCCAAAATTTTCTTGTTCACATACAAGAGAGTGCATGTGTGGGTTCAATGACATATTGTCGTATTGTTTGTGATCGGTCGCTTCCAGCCATTTTAAAAATCTGTGTCGTCTTTTTCATATTCACTTACTTTCACTCCTTATAGTGACGTCACAAGCGTATGATAGGTGGGAGAGGTTCTTCATTCACTAAATATGTCCTTAACTATTCAGTGCCTTGAAGAACCACTGTTCCAACATTAAAGATGAAGACAAAATATTTTTAGATTTTGATTTTATGCTGAGGGCTTCTGCCATTTGGAGTATTTTTTGTAGATAATATTATGTAGTATATATGTATATTATAATATATGTAATATATTATATAGTATATATGAGCTGTTTATGAGTGTCTTATGTTAGTTGAAGTGCTTTTGTTGTGTGATATATATTTCCTTATCTGCTCATAGATATGGGTGTAGATTGCGGTGGGATGGCAGGTTAATCTACAGAATAGAGTAATAGTAGTATGCCCGACGTAAGAATTTGATGTTTGCCCATGATAGTGAATGCAATTCCACAATGAAAAAGATGGCGTTGATGTGGTGCCGCGGGGATTTTGAAGGCTGGTGTTATTAGTGATAATAAGGTGAGATGTTTTAATCTTTTTATTAAATTATTAATCTAATATATTTATCGACAGATAATACTTCTAATGGGTGCTTCGTCCGAATTATAGTTTGAATGCATTTCGTTATATTAGAAAAGGTTTCTTGCGTTTTTATTACTATCTACGATTTTGTTTTTGCGGTCTTTCTTTTTTTTTATTTGTGATATAATTTGAAAATCCGTTTTGTTTACGTCTTTCATGTTGTTATGTTTTTTTTTGAGGAAAAGAGAACATTTGTATCGATTGATGCAATTTTCAGTAAGGGCCATTTTATACCTGTGCTGACATTCGTCATTATTATTGCTTTGGCAAGCATTTGATGTAGAAAGAAACGGAGAAAATGTGCCTCTTGGAGTCGACTAACAAGTTCTTAGAAAAGGATTCTATTTTCAATATCAATTTCGTACGTAAAATGAAAGACTGAATTTTTTTCAAAGGTGGATTTCAACATTTATTATTTATTCATGTCATTGGCAACGATAAATATACCATCGGCATGTGAAGGTTGTGTCGTTCGTTGAGCGTTACGTTTTCATTCTACAGTTTCTGAAACATTGTAATCGGAAAATCTCCGACCTCAAAGAAACCCCTTCAAATCGCAGTCAGTCTGGGTATACTTGTTGCCGTTGTGGTCATACAAGGAAAATATAGTAGTAGTAATAATAGTATCCAGTAGTAATTTATGCAGTATAGTGTTTTTTATTTATTTTTGTGGAAAAGTTTCGATGGTTGTGCGATCATCAACTGGACATAAGTAAAAAGATTTTCGGCATCGAGCGAACGTCATATACAGTTTCTGGATTTTACAGGTTGAAGTATGTGTTAGAATTTCGTAGGTGAAATGGAAGACTGAATTATTTCAAAGACGGATTTCAAGGTTTCTTATTTATTCATGTCATTAACGACGATAAATATACCCCATAGATTATGTGTTGAGCGAAGGTTTTGAATACATTATTTTCTAATCGAGACATATAATAATTGCAGAATTTTGGCCCTAATATAAGGGCCAAATTTTAAAAGTATCTTAATATGTGAAAGACAACATGTCTAAACAAGGTCATATCTTGAAACTGAACTGAACTATCGTTGAAAATGCTCGATCACAAATATTCAGTCAACATTTCCACTCATTGGACACAAACACACACGTCTTGCTTATTAAAAAAAGACCTAAAAAGTAAATAGAAAACAGTCATTGAAATCAATGTGTGCGTGGGTGGTTGGCTGGAGTGTGACTAGACAGACATATGGAGAAATAAGAGGAACACATGTGAAACTTGCAAACATTCTATTTCTTTGCCTCTCCATTATTATTTCTGATCTATGCTTCAAATGTTTCCACAAAGTGTCACAGGGCAGAAAGTGGATAGTGATTTACAAAGCATAGCACAGATGTGGCAAAAGGCTGAAAGTAAAGTGATCAGTGATGATGGAACTCATTACTCAGTCGTAATTGATCTAGAGAGAGAAAGAGAGAGAGAGAGAGAGGCATTGTGTAGTGCGAACAGACATTGTATTTCGACAAGCACTCTTCCTAATCTAGAGAGAGAGAGAGAGAGAGAGAAAGAGAGAGAAAAAGAGAGAGAGATTGTGTGTGTTTTGTTGATTCATCCTATGACAAAACAAAATATTTTTTTCACCAATATTTTTTGTATACGTACATGAGAATGTGTATGCTTTGAATTGAATGAGGATATATATCGTTTGAATCTTAATAACTGAATGTTTTCAACCAGGCTTCTGGAGTTTTTCAAGATCCAGGTTTATGTAAATGTGTTGTTTTACCAGATACAAATATTTGTTGTTTTCCAGATACAAATATTTGTAAATACTGGATGATATATAGGCATTCAGAAAGGTGGTATTTTAACGATTCGTGAGGATTGTGAATATTTTTACATTAAAAGTAAAAAAGGAGGAAAATGAGATGCATTTTCATCATTTGATGCTGTTTTATTTCTGGAAAGGAAAAAAAGGAAACGTACAAAAAATATATGTTCCGTTTATGGGAAAAGTGCCATAGTTGAGGGCACTGTCTGGCAGTGTTTTGCTTGGTTCAGAAGTGGAATTTTGGATCTGATAGCCCAAGAACGTTTTGGGAGCATTGCAGTCGTTGATGAACCAATCGAAAAGATGATTAAAAATAATCCAGATTACACGACACGGGACATCGCAGAGATATTCCACATATATCACATGAATGTGAAAAGACTTGGATACATTAATTGTCATGATGTCTGGGTGCCTCATGATTTGCTCAAACACAACAATAAGGAGCCATTTTTCAAAGAAACCATCATGGGCGATGAAAAAATGGAATGTTGACAACGTTAAAGAAAGAACGACCTGGGAAAAACGAAATCACGAGTTACAGTTAACCATTCCAAAAATCAGTATGCATCCTAAGAAGGTTGTACCGGGTAGTCAGTGGTATTGGAAAGGCATTGTGTAGTGCGAACAGACATTGTATTTCGACAAGCACTCTTCATAATCGAATCAATTAAAGGAAGCACGAATATACGAATTTGGCTAATTAGAAGGTGTTGTGACCCATCAAGGTTAGGTGTCTTTGCACACCTGGCAGAAATTGGTACAGCTTGTCTGGTGTGTCTTAATAAACACACTGTAGTCACCTGAACTTGCCCTTTTGGATTACCACTTATTTTGACCTCCTACAAAATTCTCTTAATGGGAAGAATTCAATCGTTTGGAAGCTTGTAAAAACCAGTTCAAAGATGCCAAGTTCGGTGGGGGTGGGGGGGGGGCCTTAATCATGAAGCTACCTCAAAGATGGCAAAAGTTAATGGAACAAAATGACATATATGTGATTGAATATGTTTAGATAAAAATATCTAAATATTGTCTTTGAAATTCCCATAAAAACGCCACGAAATTTGTTCCAGTCCAATAGTAGATCTCTCGACTTGACATTTTTGAAGCTGACACTACGTGATAAAAAGTTTGTTGTTATCCTTAAAATCACTGTCATCACCCTCTCTCTCCCCCCTCTCTCTCTCTCTCTCTCTATATATATATATATATATATATATATATATGTGTGTGTGTGTGTGTATTTCATATGAGGGAATAAAAAGTCACATAGAGCGAATAGGGTTTCAGAGTAAAACCGTCAGAATGTTTTGAGCTAAAAACGTTTGGATGCTCAAGGCTGTGTGGGTGTGTCCTTTTTGTTTAAGTTTAATAAAAAAGGACACACCCACACTTTGTTTTTGTAATCCATTCACGGCCACTTCTACATTTTGTCAAATTCCTTCTTCCTAAATTGCTGATTCACCATCTGACCAGGAAAAAAAAATTCTTTTTGCCCGATCACATTTACATCAAAGAAACAAATCAACATGATTTTGACACTGGATCGTGCCACACCCCTTGGCAGTTTCTTTTGGCTGATGCTTCTTTAGTTTTCGGGTCGTAACCATAGCATCAATTCTCATCCCAGGTCACCGCTTAGGAAAAAGAAATAACTGTGTGTCATTTCGAACTTTCCCCCCAAATTGTACGACATATTCAAGCGATTCTATTTTTATTCTTAGTAAGCAAACGAGACACGATTTTTGTAGACACATTTTATTTTCTGACAGCATTCATTGGAATGAGCAGCAAAATGAACCTCAGTCACTTGATATGAAGATGATCATTACTGAACCTTTTTTTTCTGGACTTCAGCGATATTTACGACATTTGTGAAACGTGGATAAAATTTGAGCACTTATGAGTTTTACCAAAAGCTACTTTCGTAAAAGCTTCTCGAACAATTACAACATTTTCCACAAAAGAAGACAAAAACTACGTTATTTTTTACGTCACCGCGAAAGTTTCCAACGTACTCATACACACACACACAGAGACACACACATACACACACACAAAACAAAACAAAACAAAAAACCACACAAGTTAATTCAGAACCATTACACGTGGCAGAAGAATAGTGTCGACTCGTGAAACTTAGCGGCACAATCTGCAGTTCAGTTCAATTTGCATTCGATTCCATTTTTTTACGTCCAAATAAAACTGAATTTGAAAAAAAAATCATTCATAAAAAGAAATAATAACGACAACAAAATGGCAAGAATTCGTTGGATCTGTGTATGATTCGTCGTGCCTGGTCAGCAACTAGATTGGTGACCGCTTGGAAATACCAGGTGTTGTCAGCTGGCATGTGAGGGTGGGGCAATGAATAATGGCTGGGAATTGTTAATCGGCGTAAGTAAATACAACACAACCAATTCCAGTTGGTTGTGTTGTATTCACTTACGCGCAAATACCCTTGAGGAAAATATAAATAAACCTCTTCTCCCCCAGCTATGGGTTAATCAGTAAGACTTGTATCAAGAAATTATTATTATCTCAAAAAATTCTTACAATTTAAAAATATTTTCTGACTTTAAAGAACCTGCAAAAGGTTGATAAGAGAGAAAACAAATCAATCAAAATCTGGCGTAATGTATTTTCATTATTACTTATGTTCATTAATAGTAATTCTTAGTAAATAAGCTTATTTTTCTTTTTTACCACAATAAATTTCAGTTGATCCATTCTTTAGACCGAACAGCACGAAACCCGAAGAATGAATTTTTAATTCGCTTCGTTTGTCAAGAACTCGTCTTTCAAAGACAATGTCTTACCAACTGAGTATTTGAAAGTCAAGCAGTATTCTTATCGTTTTTAGTTTTCTCCCACCCGTAATGAAAAATACAACACAAGAAAGGAACTGTTAAAAAATAAATAATGGAAAAATATGTATAAATAAAAATTCTTCGCCTTAGAATCTTAAAATAACTTATTCTGTAAGGAACAAACGAGAGAAAATAAATGAAGAAACATTTAAACATAGTTTTATTTTCACTTCATAATTATAAATCATGATACCTTGCAATCGAAAAACAAACTCGGATATTCAGCAAAGGAAGCAAACAAAGACATTTTTGTAGCTGCCTTGCAAACAAAAGACATGTATTTGATATTAAAGTTAATTAGGGAACTGGATGTAGTGTTTTCGTTATTCATTTGGATCCGTTTAAGAATGTTGCTATTTGTTAAACACGAATCCCTCCATTGGCGTGGAAGTGTTTAATTCGGGATTTACTAGCATTGAAAATTAGAGCGTTCTTCTGAAACACATATCGGATACCAAGACGCGTCCTTTAACTGGAAATCCAGTTCAATATTCCGTAAAAGAAAACCTCAAAGAACACTGTTTGAAATTAAAGGCACACCAATAAGCAAATATAAACGCGCCTAAATACTTCAACATTTCGCAAATTCGTAATCACAAAGCAACACTGCCAGTGAAGTGAGTTCGATTTTTACTGAGTGACCCTTTACCTGGTGCCAGACAAAGCAGTATTCGTCTTCTGAAATATTTAACTCACTTTTTTGTCTCGACACACATTTCAGTCGAGGGCATCTTCGAAGGTCAGTCGAAGGCATCTTCGAAGGTCATTCGAGGGCATCTTCGAAGGATGCATAATTGGTTGCCATTCGGATAGAGTAAATAGTGTTAATTCTTTTCCTACCTACCGGGGTTTGGTGATAAATAAAAAAATAGCAAATATAAGGTTTCATATATTAGAAGATCAATTTTCGGGTGAGCTGATTTTTTTTCTACTTTCCATTCGGCACGATTTTTTCTTTTTATCCTGGAACCAATTAAATGCAGGTACTTCACAATTAAGTGCAGTAGTTCACATTTAAATGCAGGTACTTCACAATTAAACGCAGGCACTTCACAAAATGTTGGTCGCAATTACATCATCATAATCATCAAAGCACATAAGCAGACGCCAAATAATGTCCAGTTTATTTATTTTTATAAAACACCACGAAATAGTTTTGGCACCGATCAATGGCATTTCATGAGAGGGCGTTGAAAAGTTCTTTAACCAGACTAATATGGGATACACCCGTCAAATTCTGATCTTTGATATTTTGGCCAAATATTGAGAAAAGGCTTAAGTCGAGAAATGTTCGCTATTTGATCGTAAAATAGATCTATCTATCTCTCTTTCTATCTATCTCTCTTTCTATCTCTCTCTCTCTCTCTATCTATCTATCTCTCTTTCTATCTATCTCTCTTTCTATCTATCTATCTATCTATCTATCTATCTATCTATCTATCTATCTATCTATCTAATTATATGTGTGTAGTGAGGCTGTGCACTTGATATTTCATATTTGTTCTTTCTTTGTTTTTATCCTCCCAAGATACAGTGCACACACACACACACACACACACACACACACACACACACACACACACACACACACATATGTATATATATAGGATAAAATAAGGAAAAAATAGGAAGTGTTTATAAATTTAACATGTTCCGTTTTTATTTAAGCTTCATCAGAAATTTTGGAAATAAGTTATGGAAGGTCTTCTATAAATCATTTTCAAAAATTCCAATGAAACTTAAATAAAAACGAAATATGGTGAATTTATAAACGTTTCCTATTTGTTCTTAATCTTACCATTCTGTCAGAAATTTATTCATATCTGATCCCAATTCATATATATATATATATATATATATATATATATATATATATATATATATACACACACACACTATGAACTTATTCAAATTTT
>OZ038500.1:103532972-103540472 GCA_964036315.1 Acanthosepion esculentum
ACATTTTAGATTGGCGACAAAAGTTATATCGCCAGTGATCGGTGTTCGAATTCAGTCGAACTCCACAGTTTTGAATGCTGCTTTTCAAGGCAGGCAGACCGTTCTCATTTTGAAAATAAGAGCAAAAATTTTGAACTAAAATTAGATTAATCAATTAAATATTTCTGTTAGCCAAACAACAAACATGATTTTAATGGAAATGGATTGATGGAAACTTTTAACCTGTATCATTTTAGGAGTGTGCATCATATATATATATATATATATATATATATATATATATATATATATGTGTGTGTGTGTGTGTGTGCACATACAAAAGTGGGTGCATATATATGATGGCCGACCGTCATTTCGATGCCGACTATGATCATCGCATATAGAATATATTCACTCTGTTCTATGGTAGAAAATATCTACCAAGAAATCCACGTGGAAAATTAAGAATTCTGAATTCTTCATTTTACAACATAAAAATCATTTGAGATTTGAAATGAAATCTGGAATTTAATATTTTGCAATTGCAGAAAAATCATTTCTTTGGCAGTCGAAATGGTAAAAACAGAAATAGTCTCAAATGAATCCCTTCTCCGCATGTAACAAATGCACAGTTCCAGACATCTAATTCTTTTGCCTGGGGTAAACGAGAAAGTTTTCGTTATGCCTGATGATGGGATATATCACCAACTGTGCGCTTATTCAAATTTCTCCGAATTCATTTTTCGACCAGTCTTTTTTTACTTCAATTTGTTTTGATTTTAACCGATACTTGACTAAGCTTTCAGATGAATGGACAGTTTACAATAAAAGTCTAATGACATTTAATTAAAATAAAATAATATTGTTTGATTGAAATTATTCTTAATCATCGCTTGAGAAAATTATTTGAAATAATTGTAAAATCAGTTGTGAAAATCGTTTAAAATGACAAATCACTTAAAAATCTTTTAAAGACACTGAATTGGCTTATGAAGAAAATTGCTTGAAAAAATCATTTGTAATACGATTAATTGGAAAATTCCATTGTAAAAATTACTTGAAAGAATCACTTCGACAAAAATAAATTTCAAAAAGATAAGATTCGTTTATCATTTATATTTAAGCTTATTTTAAGGAATGGCGGTGGGGAGTTTGGAAATGCGGATTATTCCAAATCGGGGCAGGGAGGGGCTTACTTTGCTTGAAAGTCGGCATCCAAAATCTTAACTTTTGTCAAACCGCGCCCATTGGCGATGGCGGGACATTACATCTAATTCAACCCAAGAGGAGACAGCTTGACAGAAATAAATGAATCCATAAAATGGAATATTTAAATAAATTCTCATATGTACTTTAACAAATAAACAACAAGGATTTAACAAAATACTAACAAATATCTTTATTACTTCAAATGTTATCTTTAGTGGATACTCGAGTTTGAAATAGACGCACCATTTAAAAAAAATAAACAGTGTGTATTACGTGTGCCGGCCTGGGCACTCGAGAAAACTTAATAAAGAAAGAGTGCCCCTCCTCAACAGATTTCGAACTTGCGTCAACCTTTGTAGGAGAAACCCATAGTTTGATCGAGTGTGCTTTAGACAGCTCGACTAAGGACATCGTCACAGACCGTCACGATTCTATTTACCCCTTTTCAAGAAAAAATTGCCAGATTAAAAATAAATTCATTAATTATATATATATATATATATATATATATATGTATATATATATATATATATTATATATATATATATATTATATATATATATATGTATGAGATAACGATATATATTTTTATATATCAAGAAATGTCTGTGTATATATATATATACATATATATATATATATATATATATATATATATATATATATATATATATATATATATATATATATATATATATATATATATATATTAAATAAAAACAGATTACTTTAAGATTCCATATAATAAATTATTTCACCACAGCCCTTTTAAAGGACAGTGGATCATCAGATTTATTTCCAAATGTTGAAATGAAAATAAATTTACACATTTATGACGGACAGCCCGTCATAAATGTGTAAATTTATTTTCATTTCAACATTTGGAAATAAATCTGATGATCCACTGTCCTTTAAAAGGGCTGTGGTGAAATAATTTATTATATGGAATCTTAAAGTAATCTGTTTTTATTTAAATTATTAGCTCTGATTTACATTGAGCTCTCTGGATTTTATCCTCCTTGGGTCTACCCATACGGATTACCTAGTTTTTCGTAAACTATATATATATATATATATATATATATATATATATATATATATATATATATATATAACAAAATATAAGTAATATTTGTTCATATTTTCTGTTTAAATTTTTGAATGAGAAGTCATCATTATTTCCATTTAGGGTGTGTAATAACTGATGCGTACTAAATAAGAACTCGACGAGATATTCCGAGACTTATACAGTGGAACGTGAAAAATTACCTCCGTAGGTTAAATAAAGAGTTCACATTGAAATTCCTTGGGGGTTATCCCGATCGACAGGCACCTGAAGAAAGTTGGTGAACATTAGGACCGAAAAGTTGTGATAATACCAACGAGGATATTAGTCTGAATGTAAATAGTGTTAGTATATTTTCATGGTGACACGTTTTCATAATATTTTTTATGACAAATAAACCTATTTTTTATGTGTCTATTAATGTTAATTGACTTATTTATTATTGTTTTCATTTTTATCATTCGTTCAAGGCAGAGAATCAATTTTTATCTTTACTTCCTAATTCAGCGCAACATAGGATTTTGGGATATTTCATAAATACAGTTTCAAACTTACTCAAATATTTCACCATTTTTTGACACCATGGTTAGAGTTGTGTTAAACAAAATCGCAAATATTGTTTTTACTTGGATTACTTTTTATATTCGTCCTGTTCTTTAGTTTTTACTACCACGATAGAATAATTTTCTCCTCCAGACCTCATTTTGCCAGATTTGTTTTAGAAGTAAATGCGCCCTTTTTATGATGGATACCAGTGTCATTAAATAAAAAGTTCAGATTGAAATACAATTTTAAACTTACTCAAATATTTCACCATTTATTTTGGAAGTAAATGTGCCCGTTTTTATGATGGATACTAGTGTCATCTTCCTGATAATTACTAATTTTAATGAACTTTTAAAAAAACTATTCTCAGGTGATGTATTATTATTCAACGCAGTTTTTTTTTCTGATGAGTATTGTTTAGTTTTGTTGATTTTAACACACCATTTTGATCAGTACATTCTTCGGCCATCCTCAGATGTATCCTGCCTCAGCTAAAATATCCTCCGTACATGACTAGGTCTGTAACTTGTTGAAAATTTGCTCCTTTTATTGAAATAAGAAAGAAAAAGAAAGGAAAACTACGAAATGACATTTACAGAAAGCCTTGATAAACTTAAACATCTGAATGACGATGCTAAAAACAACAAAAATAAAGAGTCTGAAAAATTGTGGAATAATCTGAAATTCGATTTGCCATCTAAAAGCGTTGAAGAGATCAGTTACTTTATTTACTTGTAAAATCTGTATTACCAAAATATTTGGTATAGCTTTTTGCGAAATTACTCTGTGTTATCATTAACTGTTCAAGAATTAAAATGTGTTGATTGGAATAATGAAAATAATTATGATTAATAAGCGAGATGGGCGTAAGGAAGGATTTTCACTGGCGGAGGAAAAAGAATAAATCGGTTGCTAATGGATTCTGATTTGGAACGACTGAACACTCAAAAGTCGCGTTGTTTCAAAGACAAACAGAAACCATATTCACTTTATATACCCGTGTATTGGTCGAACAATGCTTTTTTTCAAGAAATCATTCATTGTCTCGTTTAGAGGTTGACCCCAGTTTTTGAGTGTAATGGAATAAACTATTGAAATCATATTTTTAAACATATTTCAAGTGAATTTTACTGAAAATCCACCTACAACTTCAAATAATCTGAGAATCGGTTTCAAACATCAAACATAAAACTAAAATATTTAAATTGCAATTTATAATAAATATATTATGGCGTCATTAAAACTTTTCAAGTTTCAATCAAAATATATTTCTTTATTTAATTTATTTCAATTATTTATGATTAAATGTTTTTTTTTGTCAAGATATTGGATTTGAAGGTAAGAATTATTTTTAACGTTGCCTGTCGTAAACAGATTCTTGGATAAAATAAACTGCAATATTTTGCTTTTAATTAAGTGCGACTGGTCCAGGAATATTTGATTTGTATTTAATGTATACAAATGTGCAATTTAAAAACGTTTTCGTAAGATTTTGCCCACCTTGTACAACATTATAAAGCCCAATGACATGGATGCCTTCAGTGGGGTGGGTTATTGTGGGGCTCACTTTGCATCCTTGCTGTTAACGTCACAGATGTCTGATCGAAATAAACAGACAACTGATAAAAAATAAATTAGGAAGTGACCCTTGTCAGAGAAAAATTCTGAACGATTTGTTCTGCTACATCAACTTAGCACAAGGTGAGATACATCAGGTAGATCTATAATAGTAAACCAACTGGGAGAATATGATATTCTATATAATTCTATATATCTGCTTAAAGGTGGGTAAGTGAATGATAAAAGAAAACTATGTAACACGTTTCGGCCTTCAAAAGGACTTCTTCAGAAACGTTCTTTGAAGAAATACTTCTGAAGGACGAAATGCGTTACATAGGATTTTTTTCAATTTTGCCATTCAATTTATTAATACATTTACTGGCAACAGCTTTCGAAATTTCTAGACCAGCCATCGAAATTCAATCAGTTTGCAATTGTAAAGCTGAAGAAAGACTTTGTAAGAGAAGAAAATAATTATGGAAGGCGAGAGCAAATAGTTGTGCCCATCGGTATAAAGAGCATACATAGAACTGTCTCAAACGACCTAGCAAATCTGCACAAGATTTTTAAGATCGTCCTGATGATGGTATTAATAGAAACAGTTCGAATTCTGGGGAGAATGGAGGTGTATTAAGAAGACTTTCTATCATTTGATCTTGAATAAAAGTTACCAGTTATTGTATAAAGATAAAAATCAATGACTACAAATAATAATAATAATAATAGTTAAATATCTGAGATATACACGAGCCTAAAAGCAAAAGAATAAACCTGATTATAGGAAACAATGACAAAAAGATCAAATAAAATATTCTTGTTTCACTTGATTAGGGCGTAATTGGAAAATATGGGAAAATATAAACACTTTGTTCGAAAATAAAAGAAAATGATAAATATGAAAGTGACAGTTGTGTCCATAATAGTTGGAGCACCGGAATGGCTCGAAAGACTCTTGCAAGAAAACTTAATGGAGTAGAGTTCCAAGAAAGAAAGAAAAAGAAAATATATGCTTTTAAAATTAGCAAAAATACTAATGAGAATGTTGAAGGTTTTAGATTTGCTGTCACTTGATCCCCATCGATAACTACCAGTGATTTTTAGGAATATATATGTGTGTGTGTAGGGAGGGAGGGGGAGAGAGAGAGAGAGCGAGAGAGAGAAAGGAAGCGAGATATTAGTGAATAATATAAATATATATTCTCTAATATATATATATATATATATATATATATATATATATATATATATATATAAGTGTTGAAAAGCTCTTAGCCTAACCAATAACGACTTCTGAAAGTAAGCCCTACTAAGAAACTTACAGCGGCCCCTCCCTCTCCCTCTCTTACACACACACATGCGCGCACTCACAAATTGGTGAACTGCTTCCACTTTCTTTCTCTTTCGGGACTAAATTAATTTTGGTTTGACTTATTAAATGTTTTTAGTGTTTTCTTCAGTGTTTTTTTTTAAGGGCCATATTTAAAAACGATGTAAAAATGTTTAGCAAAATATTGAGAAAGTCAGTTGATCAGTAAAACCAGAAACGATGAGGATCACCAGACATGCGCATATTAACAGCAGGAAGGATTTGCGAAATCTGTGCGCTATGGAAAAGGGTAACGTCAATAAAGTTATTGAGACAATTGAGACAAATATTATTGATTATAAATCGATATTTTCATTATTTCTTGTATTGTATAGCTGCATATCTATCTATCTATCTATCTATTCCTCATCTTTCTTACCAAAGTCAATGTTTTTTCGTAATAAAATTGGTATTAAGAACCCAATGTTGCTAGAATGTTCTGACTGTGCTTACATTAATATGAACAATATACTATATGTCATTCATCTGACAATATTTTATTTTATTAGAAATATTTGCAATAATTTATTTAGTGATAGGAAAACTTATGTAACACGTGGGCTACTTGTTTCGTCATCTTGTATATATATATATATATATATATATATATATATATATATATATATATATATATATATATGTATGTATGTATGTATGGGGGACTCTCCCGTCGTATTCGACGTATGAGTTCTTAGGAACCGACGTATGATTTGATTATAGTCGTGCAGAACCAACCACACTTTTTAAGGACTGAATACAAAGACCTGAAGCACTACGTGCCACAAGGTCCCCAAACGAACTTCCGCAGGTTTTCAATTCAGAGTTGCCCTTCTTCAAGAACCGAGTCCATCCTGCTAATTACACATAGCCGGGGGGGGGGGAGAAGAAGAGGGTTCATACCTTTCCCAAGGGTATTAGCACGTAAGTGAATGTAATGGATTCGACTGGAATTCGAACCGAGCCTTCAGCCTATATATATATATATATATATATATATATATATATATATATATATATATATATATATATATATATATTTATTAAAGGTATAAAAATGGCCGTCTTTCATAACAATGACAATCTGATATCAGAAACAAAATATTGTAAATTTGCATGAGAAAAATAGAATGCTGGATATTTTAAAAAATTTAACAGAGATCAAAGAACATTGAAAAGAGAAATGGAAAACATTCGCAAGATAGTAATAAAAGAAAAAGCCGGCCTTAAGAATGTCACCAAAAAATTTGACAAGTTTTAAAAGAGTAATAATCATAATAAACAAGAAAACTGGATTGGTTGATGTTTTGAATTGGATAAAGGCGTGAAAGCAACGAAACTATCACCTTTAAATAAACAACACAAATAGAAATGTATAAATTATGCGAAGAAGTACATGAAAACTTCTTTCTCAACAGTGATGAATATAGAGCTACATTGGATGGACGTGTGAGTTTTGGGTAGAGACACGATTATTTATGAAAACTCTCAACAAATACAGATTAGAAGAAAACGGCGATTTGGTGGAGATCATTTTATAAGGTCTGTTTTGTCGTCAGTATAATTATGGGTCCCTTTAAAGTTGATCAATTTAAAAATGACAGACACGGTAAATGTACACAATTATTTCAACATTTTGGACAAAATGTTTTCTTTTTAATCGTACTTATCACAAGCAAGAAACACTAAACTAAAGACGACATTCACGAATGATTCTTCATATTCTGCAAAGTTATTGCCCATCTTGCCCAAAAGGTCTTAATGACACCAATTAATG
>OZ038500.1:103552972-103567972 GCA_964036315.1 Acanthosepion esculentum
TTTGCATAAGTCTGCTATTACATCCGGGTATGCTATCGCAGAAAACCTTACACAAAATCGGGAGTATGTTACGATTTATTGAGAGGATATGTTTTCAATTCTGTGCAGGTCACATTCAAATTGTTATCTAAAGACCCTAGAAATTATTTTTGATAAGCTAAGGCAATCTTCCTTATGTCAACAGAAGGAATGGTTGCTGAGAACAGAAGGAATGGTACATGCGTTCTTTCAGTGTGTTGTGCACGACAAAAACTTTCTCAATCGAGAAGATTGAGAAGCGATAACCGCTTTCTTTCTTTCTTTCGTTCTTATTAAACTACTGAAATCGTGCTCCTCTTTTTTTACTGTCTTCTTAATTATGACCGTACTGCTTGCTATCATTAATATTTGTACCTGCAACAAAATCTTGCAAAGGGATTTGTTAAACAGTCCATTCTTTTGAAGAATTTTTACTATTTTTATCCCGATAACCCTGCATACTTCGAAAACTAATTTAAAATAATTTAAGAAGAATTGAGATAATGGTAAAAGAATGGCCTTCTCAGTTGCTTGAAACTAATCCAATTGAACATTTCTATTCATAAATGGAAACCATGGACACTGAATGGAATTTGGAATAATTCTGCATTGAAGAATGGTTGAAATTAGCAGTCGAGAACTGAAGAAACCCTATTGAAGGCGGAAAAAACGTCTTTGCAATTATCAGTGTCAAAGAAGCTTCAATTAATTTTTATCTGTGGAGGTTGAACTTGCGCAAAAGTAATTCTAATAAAATATTGACAATTAGAAAATAGAATAATAATATTCCCTCTTATTTATTACCAATTTACATATTAAACTATTTTACTAGCGTTGAGGAGATAAATGTCATTCTATCAACTTCGAAATGAATTGTACATACATTCACATTCACATTCATATTCACACTCACATTCACACTCACATTCACACTCATATTCACACTCACATTCACACTCACATTCACACTCACATTCACACTCACATTCAACTCATATTCACACTCATATTCACACTGACATTCGTGGTGTCTGGTGTTGGAATGTACCCTTTAAAAATACGCAGATCCTAATAAAGAGGATTGACGCAACACATTCTTCCTATCCAAATTTTAATTGCTGGAGGAATAAAAAAGACTATCATTTCAGTCTGATAAGTGGGAAGTGTATGCTAGTCTTGTACAATCAGCATTTGACATCTTGGCCAGTCATTGATTATAGATTCTCGAAGCAGCTCACCAAACAGACATTTTATTTAATTTTTTTTTTATATTATTGATGTATATCACAGGAACTCAGTAGCGTGACCCACACTGAAAATCGAACCCACTACAATGGGTCTATGAGATTAGCTTGCTAGCCAACATACTATGCTGGGCACACTCTGAAATGATTTTAGCCAGAATCACTCCCCTCCCATGTCTGAACAAACAACAGAATTATTTTCGGGCCAAAAACCTTTCAGCACCTCTCATATATATATATATATATATATATATATATATATATATATATATATATATATATATATATATATATATGCGTGTGTGTGTATGTGCGTGTGTGTGTGTGTGTGTGTACTAAGATTACACTGGCGCAGGGCTGTATTAACGAGGAACCAATTGATGATAGACCGTAGAATATTAGCTAAATACTTGTAAAACAAGTTTGCAAAAAAAAAAAAAAAAATAAATAAATAAAAAAAATAAAAAATAAACGCACTTCATCAGGCTCCTAAATAAACAGGAGGATTTTGTTAGAAACAAAGAAAAAGTGCTGAACTGTTATGTAATATCAATCCACCTATATGCCAATAGATGCAGGACAAAGTTCTCACAGATTAAAAGAATTGAAGCAACAGAAATGTGGTTCTACAGAAGGATGCTGAGAATTCCATGAACAAAGCGTGTAAACTTCAATGAAGTTTTAAGGAAAATGGAAACAAAAAGGACACTTACACTCGGTATCAGAAAAATACAGTTGAAATTTCTGGGTCATATAATGAGGAAGGAGGGCTTGCAAAATTTGACACTCACAGGATATATCGAAAAAGGAGAGAGTAGTCAGCGGAACAGCTACCCTGACGAGTTTATATGAGTCGATAGTGAAACAGAAGTCTGGAGGGATGGTAAAAAACAAACATTACTACAAAGGATAAAAAGTTGTGGAGACACTTAATCATCCATGTCGTGAAGGAACAAGGCACATAGAAGAAGTCTCGAACAATCAGCTTTGCTTTAAGTGGACCAGTTAATAGCGTCAGAATTTGGCTTACGAAACAAATGCACTTAAATTATAACTCTCGATCATGGCTCTCCACAACTTCCTGAATTGTGTTACTCTCATAATAGCAGAACAAAAAAATGTAAATTGTGAGTTATTTAGTGCGACGCAGACCTCACACACTAAGATAGATAAATAAAGGAATAATTAGATAGAAGCGATAAGTAAACAAATAACGTATTAACACGTGCGTCACGCATGGACGAACACACAGAACTGCACACACACACACACACACACATTCACCAAGTAACATTGGGGGGTTAAATTACTTCTACTACGACGACGACGACTACTACTACTATTTGATGCTGTTGATGCTGATGGTGACGTTGATGATTCTTGAAGAGGACTCCTATTTCGACTTTAAAAATATATTTAAATTTTTACTAAAATTAGGCGCAAAGCCAAATTAAAGAATAGGAAGATTCTGATGCGCCAATTTGCTAAATGGGTATGATTTGCCTGCCTATAAAATCAGCACTCGAAATCCTTGCCTTTTATCTTAGTTCTACCAGCGAAGGGAGATAAATAAACCACGACCCCAGCCACAGAGCAACTCCCACCTTGAAAAATTCCTGTCGACATGGCAACGTCGTCGTCGTCGTCGTCGTTTTACCTCTTGTTAGGTTCGATTGACTTTTGTTTATGCAGATTAGAACTGAATATTTCGCATTCACGTCACTTATGGGCGTTCCAGACGCGGTAACAAAACAGGATTTCAAATGCTGATTTTTTAGGCACGCAGACAGGCCCTCTTCACCTGTGAAATTGGCAGAACGCAGTGACAATTTACCTTGATTTATCCGCGTGCCTAGAAGTGTTAAAGAAAGATTTTGTCGGCATTTTTATGATAAATTATCATTATTATATATTTTGCTATTCGAAAAAGCATGCAAATCTCAGTTGTTACGCATTAGGTTTAAGGTTCTGGAATCGCATAATGGATTAAAACGTTGCTTTTCTGACAGGTATAAGTTCGATCCTTAGGTCTGGTAATGCTGAAAAGCCCCATTCTTTTTCGGTAAGAAAATAAAATGTGTAAATTTCATAAAAGTGTCTAAAACTGATGAGTATTAATTATTAAAAGGAATTATCTCAGAGTCTGTCTCCTAAGCGTGGAAATCTAAGAACGATTCACTTCAGCCTCGTGGATTGAATAAAGGGTTCGATTCGAAATTTCAACAAGGTCATCAAGTACGAAGGCAGACACCTGAAGGAGGCCGGAGAGTACAATGGTTGAAACGTTGTGACTATAACAACAACACAAAACATAAAAGTCAAAACATAAAGACGTTAAGCTTAAAATATCACATATGCGAATATCAGGCATTAAGTGTTTACTAAGCTTAGTAAATACTGATTGGTAGATACTTGTCGCCTGTTTCTGAGTTGTTTTCCAAGTCCACCCCACCCCACCCCACCCCAGCCAACCAGTCAAGCCCAGGGAAAAAACCACAATTTCCAATGATAATTGTCAAAAACTCTTATCTACCGAAAAGTTCCGTGCAACAGTTTAATGATTCATTGCCTTGATTCTTATTTGCGGATATCGCAAGCCATTGACAGTGCGTTCTTATTGCACTGAGTGCTCTTGGAATTTGGCCTTGTGCCAACAAAATTTTTTATTGGGGAAGTCATTCAGTGCTAGAGTACTGGTATGACGTTTCACAACAACTATTGTAAATGAAAAAGATGACGTTTCTACTGACCACACAAAGTGGCTAAATTGGTTTGTTGGGTTCAACTTCACTGACCTGAGACGTGAAACATTTAAAAACCACTTAGAATTATCGGGATGAAATGATCAAAAATTGGAGAAAAATATAAAAAATATTATTTGTCATAGAAAAGATGCGTTCGCATACAAAAATGACATTGTTATACTGACCGGCAGGAAGTTAAAAAATAGAAATAGTAGGAAATCTAAAATCGATAAGGAATCATTATTGATTAATTTCTTTCAACATTTATATCTGATAGTTTTTGCATATGTAAGAACAAAGACTATCTTTAAAAAATAATAGGGTCTCCCTCTCTTTAACTTTTCTCTCTCTTTCTTTCTCTCTCTCTCCCTTTCTCTTTCTCTCTCCCTCTCCGTTTATGTGTGTGGATTAAAATTTACTTATTTAAAGCTATTATCAGTTTAGTTACGGGTATTGAGATCTGAACTCACAAGACGAGTAAATCTTGCAACACATGGCATTAGAACAGCTACCATATATATATATATATATATATATATATATATATATATATATATATATATATATGAAGAAATATACTCTTAAGGTGTGCTATATTTATGGGATAAAGTGCTCAATATAAGAGATAGAGCGTGTGTTTAATTTAAAAGTGAACATTGAAGTCAACACTTAGAGGCGACAGGCTGTTTCATGCTAGACGCAACCGTCAGGCCACTAGTATATATATATATATATATATATATATATATATATATATATATATATATATATATATATATATATATATATATATATAAGTTGATTAAACATTAAACTTATTGACTATTGCCGCTCTAGTTTAGTGTAAAAGGCTGAGGAACAAAATCTATCTATCTATCTATCTATCTATCTATCTATCTATCTATCTATCTATCTATCTATCTATATATATATATATATAATTATAATAATATTTTTAGTTTTTAAAAATATGATTCCTCCGCTACATAAGAGTTCTCATGTTTCCAAATTCTCGCTTGACAAGGAAGCGGGTCCAGACAACTTAACTCTTCATAACTTAAAAAATTATGTTAGGGGTCTCGGCTCTCGCTTTTGAAACATGAGAACTCTTATGTAGCGGAGGAATCATATTTTTAAAAACTAAAAATATTATTATAATATAAGCTCTACTTCTGTATGGAGCACTGTCCTTTTGAAAATAAAGCTAAATATTAAGGAACACCGGATTATCTACCTAACGTGTTCTTTCCTATTTCACTGCACACCTGCATACATATATATATATATATATATATATATATATATATATATATATATATATATATATATATATATATATATATATAATATAAATGTTTGTACAAGAATTGTTAAATTTTAATTCATATGATTGTGAAAAAATGAAGTATGAAAATTTGTTCCATGTCTTTCAACTGATTCATTCGGGTTTATGGCGATATGAATAATGAAAAAAATTAATGTATTTTTTTGTTTGTCTTTCGAAATTTTGATTAAAATAATTAATACAATTGCTGGGTGTTGAAAGGAAGAGTCCCTTCTTTTGATATTTAAATTTTAATCGTACACCATATAGATATATTATTATATATATAATTATTTTAATTTTTTATATATATTTATTTCAATCGTGCATATATATATATATATATATATATATATATATATATATATATATATATATATATATATATATATATATATATTTATATATATATTGTATTAATACTGATATAAAATTTTTGTCATTAAGCAGATTGATGTTATGTTGCAGCATTATGACTTTCTCTGTATATACGCAAGAAAAGGTAATCTATATAAAACAATTGCTGTTTTTACAAAGTTCTGATCAGTTTTGAACACATCAAACTCAAATAATTAGATGGAGAAGTTTTTCTGACAGACCTTTGATATTCGATCTTATATACACAGACACACACACACATATATATATTTTGTGTATTTTGGTAGCAACCTTTCTTTTATACACGTTTGAATGTGACAGACAGAGAAAATCTTAATAAAAAAGTTTTATTGAGTTTTTCTAAAGTGCTTAGAGTTTAATTCGGTGCAGAAGCTGTCCATAATGGCGATTTGTTCCAAGTGTTTTTGGAGAATTCATTAATCGTAGTCCTTCAAAAAGAAAACTTAAAGAAAAACAAAAAGAAAACTTAAAAACACTTTTTCTTTTCTATCACATTTAATGAAATATATATATATATATATATATATATATATATATATATATATATATATATATATATATATATATATATATATGTATGGGTTTCGTCAAAAGTTTTCCCCTCTTCTTTTCGAATCGAACCCTAAATTTATTTCACGGGAGCAGATTCTCCAAAGTTGCACGTTCCATGGCTTTGGGTACCTTAGTTTCTGTCACGTGGACTAAATAAAGGGTTCGTTCAGAAAATCCAACTAATATCTCTTGAAGAAGGCCGCAGCGTAAAATGGCCGAAACCTCGGTAATATGACAACAAAGATCAGGACAACAGTCCGAACAATGTAAATAGTGTAAGTAGCTACATAACTCATCTCAGAAATAGAAATATACATATATATACATATATATATATATATATATATATATATTTATATATATATATATATATATATATATATATATATATGTGTGTGTGTGTGTGTGTGTGTGTGTGTGTGTGTGTGTGTGTGTGTGTGTGCGAGTATCAATACGAGTGTATAAAAAAAAGTAAAAGTTGTCATTTTAGTATAAATATTTATAGTCGTCGGTATGCAATAAATTTATAGAAGAGAAACTCGAACGTATGAGTCGGTTCAATAAAATATTTTAGATGGCAAATTGTAGAATTTAGGAAAAGTCATATTCGAGAGATTAATCTCAAATAGAAGGAAAGAAAGAAGGAAAGAAGGAAAAAAGGAAAAGGAAGAAGGAAAGATGGAAAAAAGAAAAGAAGGAAAGAAGTAAAACTCTGAATAATATTTCACCTGTAACTTAAGAAGTCACCTGAAACATATAAAAACACCTTCTTAGAATTCGTCGAGTGAGATGAACAAATACATTAAATGAACAAATTATTGTTTAAATATCAGCCGAATAGTTATGAAATCCTTCTGTTGTAACCTCCCCACCTCCCAAAAATAAAAAAAACAAACGAAACTCTACAAATATTAAAATAGACAATTTATGTGTATATAGGAACTTATTTGCTTTAAGTACATCTATTGATCTGGCATTGTAACTCGTAGTCTCACCTGTTTGACGCCTTATCACTCACTCTTTCTCTCTCTCTATTCCTTTCTCAGTCTACTCATGTCTATCCATCTATCTATCGATATATATATATATATATATATATATATATATATATATATATATATATATATCAGTCTATTCATTATCTGTCTTTCTCTCTCTCTCTTTCTCTCTCTCTCTCTCTCTATATATATATATATATATATATATATAATTATATATATATCAGTCTATTCATTATCTATCTATCTATCTATCTATCTCAGTCTGTTCATTTATCTATCTGGGTTGTTTAATGTTCGATATAGGTGCTTATTTACAACTGTTATATTTGTTCAAACCTAAGAAACAAACTGTTAGAATTTCGAATATTAGCTTTTTCTTCTTTCTCGCTTTGACAATTAACATGAAATATTTAAGCCTTTTTTTTCTTCATTCTTGAAACACTGACAATTTACGTAATAACCTCAGCAAGTCAAGACATTTTGCTCATTTTGGCTTCAGTCGGATTCGAACTCACAACAACAGCCAACGGACGGATTTGCCAATTATTGCTTAGGACCAGTGACGTGCAGAGGTTTGGTGATGTTTGGCGGTGCCTGGGGCCAACTTCTTGATTGTATGCCCATAAGACTCAAGTAGGTCCGGGGGCGGGTGTGTGTGTGGCTAGCGTTGAGAAATGTGAGAAAGGAAGACATTTTAAATACGTAAAAATAGATGAAATATAAAATAAACACTTTATTCTAATTAAATATATGTTAAACTTTTACTTCACTCTTTGATTCGATGCCTTCTTGATATAGATGCCCGGGACCGACACATTCTCTGCACCACCCACAAGGAGTTTTGTTGGTCTCTCGCTCAACTGTGCCCTACCCTTAATAATCAGGGGGGGTGAAGTCTGGGGAGTTAGGTGGTCACATGTAAGGGGTGATGTGGTCGCAGAAATTGTCTGACAGCCATGACTGGATTTTCCTGCTTTTGCGCCATGGTACCAGATATAGGATCTTCCAGCAGCCACCCTCTTGACCCAGGGCAGCATTACCTCCTCAAGGCACTTGATGCAGGCTTCCGTGTTGAGTCTGAGACCCTGTGAGAAGATAAATGGAGGCATAACGTTGTCATCATTAGTGATGACTTCAAACACCTTCGTAATCACCATTAGACTCATCCAACTCTTTCCGAATCGTTTGCACTGTCGCTAGATTGACACCCAAACACTCTGAAATGTTCGTATTGGAGCTTCCGGCGCGAATGCCAAGGAGTACAGCATGCCGTTTCCAAATTTCTGGCGGAGTGAATTGCGTCATGGTGATCCTTTTTTCACAGACGGTAGCCAACTGACCCGACTATAAAATGCAGTGGACAAATAAAAAATAAAACAAGGTGCGAAATTAAAAATATAAAATAGCGACTATTTACCCATCGCACCCTGTATATATATATATATATATATATATATATATATATATATATATATATATATGCAATATATATATATATATATATATATATATATATATATATATATATATATATATATATATATATATATATATATATATATATATATATATATACGCGTGCGGGTTTGTGCTTGTACATCTGATCGTGTCTGTGTTCGCTTGTTGACGTTTCCCGCTCTCGGATGCATAATGTGTGTGAAATTTATTTGATTGTCATGTCGGAAAAAAAGCGAATATAATTTACTTCAAATCGATAAGCAAAATAAATTGGAAGTCAAAGAAGTTGAAAACGCAGAAATATTGCAATGGAAAATATAAATAAACCTGTTGAAAGCTTAAAGATTGTTTTTCATTTTAAAGTTGAAAGAAGAACTGAATTTCACAGAAATTAGCAATAAGTGATCGCTGGCAATTGGTAAATTGGATGAGAAAAATAACCAAATTCGAAAATATAATTTATTTATGGGAAAATTATGAAATAATTGAGAAGCAACAATTATTTTTATTAATACTTTTGGTTTTATATGCAGGAAGAAATGAATTAAAAAGACATTTTATGGCTTTAGACGATGTGAAATTCCTTTCAGTTATTCCAAAAGATTCTTACACGAATAGAAATTATAATGAAATAATCCTGTGAAATGTGTGTTCTGCAGGTATTTGATTGATTTGTGTATGTCGAGATTATTTTACAAACTGAAGAGATTGTCTATCCATCAGCTAAAATCAAAATTTACCTCGCCTGAGAAATTAATTGCTATTTCTTTTGGGGATTCTTGTATAAAAAAGTAAGCCACCCGATTAAATAGTTTGTAAAAGTTAGCCGATGTAAACACTGGAATTGATCACAACTCAAATTAAATTTACCCTCAATATATATTCTCAAGAATAGATATATTTAAGATAATTTTTGTTTTCTTAGCCTGGTTTTATCCATTTATATTTGTATGTAAGGAATCGGTCTGAAGAGTTGAGATCTCTCAATCTTAACCGAATAAATATCACCATGTTCTTTTAACAGTTCGTTTTCTTTATAATAAGAATTATTATTGCTCTGTTTTTGGACATTGAGCTCTCCCTGGATCGATATCCTTTTGAAATTATCCTATGGATTACCAAATAGTATATATATATATATATATATATATATATATATATATATATATATATATATTGAGTGATGTAAAGACAAAGATTAACGCGTATAGAGTAGGACCAAGTTCATAAATAAGGACCTTAGTCATTCTGTTAGCCTAACACAGACAATGATATATAGCATACAAATAATCTCCCACACATAGATATGTACACATACATATATTTATATAAAGGTAGATAGATCGATAAACATATTGGTAGACACACAGAAAGAGAGATGGTAGCCGGGGATATATATATATATATATATATATATATATATATATTGACTTGCTGAGGCATATGTTCTCATTTTAATTGTTATATTAATTTTTATTTTGTCAAAATGTTTCAGTAGATAAGCCCTCCGGCCTTCTTCAGTTGTCCATCGTTGTTGGTAACCTTCCAGACTCAAACCGTTTATCCAGAACCCGAGGGTAGATTGTTCTCATCGCGTATCAGTAAAATCTCGTTATTGTCGCTTCCAGTAAACCGGGGTATAGGACTTTCTATTTTCATTAGCTGACTCAAAGATTGAACTCGCCACTGCTATGTAACTCCATTTCCTTAACCACTGTTCTTCTCCAGTACAAACACACACACACACACACACACACACACACACACACACACACACACACACACACACATTTATATATATGGATGTTAATTTACTAATAAAACCTGCAAGACTCCATATATCAGAGTGTCTGTGTTGTGTCACTGTAAAATATAAATACACAAAATAATTGTATATATATATACATATATATATATATATATATATATATATATATATATATATATATATATATATATATATATATATATATATATATATATATATAGGAAAAGAGATATTTCTTATATACTATATATAAAGGAGATATATATATATATATATATATATATATATATATATATATATATATATATATATATATATATATATAGGAAAAGAGATATTTGTTATATACTATATATAAAGGAGATTATAAGGATATATTTGAATAAATCTGGGCCGAAGATTTATGTTTTTTCTAAGACTCGATAGCGCTACTCTCAAGAATTTTCTGTCTAAGTTACTTTCTCTTTTAATAAAAGTAACTTACTTAGACGGGAAATTTTTGTGAGTACTGTTATTGAATCTTACCAAACACGCACACACACACACACACATATATATATATTAATTAAATTAGTATATTGGTTGTATTGTTTTACGTGTATATAAGATACATTTTAGTGTCACAATATTGAAATACATGCACTTTACCATTCAGTTTCGCAGATTTTATATGTAAACTGTTATTTTAGAGAATATTGTTTCAGGTTTGCAAATCAACATTCGAAATATTTTAGTCATTTTCTTTTGTAAGTTATGCACTAAATTCGGAAAACTGAAGTCCCATTTTTACTGACTGGAGCTAAAACTAAATTTTGTCGCATTATTATTGCTACTTATTGCTTAAATGAAGTTCATTGACTATGAGAAGATCTCGTCAATGGGAAACAATTACTTGAATGAATCGTCGTCGCTTAATGAAGAATGGCTATCGAAATATGATATAAAAAAAAACAATAAAATCTTCTTTTTCCCATTTTACAGTATCAATGATTTCTTTATCCGTCCCCCACCAATCCCAAATCTGATTTTGGTTCACCTGATTCTTCATTTTATTCCATTTCTTTCCACGTGTTTGGACGGCTGCGAAACGCGGTCTATTTACTTGGGTTACGTTACTAATTATTTATTATGTTACTAATTATTTATTATGTTACTAATTACTTATAGTTATATCTCCATAGGCAGAAATTCCCTTCACTTGTGAGTCAAAATAATAACAAATTACTGACGTCTCTTTTTTGTTAATCAAATATTAATCATTTCATTTTTATCTTTTATATAATTATGTAATCCTTTTTTTTAATTAAAAAGAATAAAAGTTTTTTGTTAATGAAAAAAGGTAAAACGATCACATTTTCTTTCCATTTTCGCAATTCTCGACGATGAAATTTATCCCTACTCTTAGTTGCCTAATACAAAGAGGATCTTAATAATCGGGGCGGGGGCTCGTAATAAACGGGGTGAGATGTTAATAAATGGTGCGAGTCTAAGAGCCATTTAAAAATGCGAAATTTAAACATGCTTTTAACAAACTCGTAGTGAGGGTTGGAAAACTTCCTCAAACCATTATTATTATTATTATTATTATTATTATTATTATTATTATTATTATTATTATTATTATTATTATTATTACTACTACTACTACTACTACTACTACTACTAATAATAATAATAAATTTAACAATAATAAATAAATAAACCTTCCCAGTGTGTCTATTACGCTACGTATCATGTCATCAAATAACGAGAACTCAATATTTTTTCTTGAAAAGTGATGATCAACACAAAGACAGCAGACTAGAATGAGATCCATAATTCGTTTCAGTTTAAAAAAAGCAACTAAAAAAATAAAAAATGACAACATTCATTTTGTTTGGTATCTGGAAATATGAAAATCTTACTACAGGAATTTTTACAGTAAAATAAACCATATTTTTAAAAATATTTTTCTTCCTTTTTTATTACTGTAATATTTTTTTTTTTTTTAACTAAGCCATTATTATTGTAATGTTTTAATTAATATCTGAATGGTACGTTTAACTCCACCCCTTTCAACCCCAGAGATTCCGATTAATTTCATTTGAAATTCCCTTGGCCCCTTTGTAATCATGGACGAGAGAACTGATTTTCAATTGACACCATTGTTGTTATAACTGTCTCTCCGATTTCCTCAAAATTGTTTTTATTTATTTATTTCCGTTTCGTTCTTTAGTTATCGTTTTATTTTATTTTATTTTATTTCTATCGATCTTTTGGGATTTTCTGATTAATAAAATTTTGTTTCAGAAAAAAGAAAATCCAAGCTATTATTATTAATGTCTTTCCCGTACATTTTCTGGAATATCAAACATATTAGCGAAATCATCCCGTAAATAATTTCCTCGCCTAGAAAGAAGCTATTAAAAAAAGTACTCTAAAAAGAAAATATTTGAAAAAGATTAAGTAAGAATCATGTGTTTCACATTTGTGATTTTTTTTTTTTTAATAAAAAAACAAAATGGAGATGTACGTTAAACATAAACATTTGAATGATCGAAGCAGTCATAAAAAGATTATTTTAGATATCTTGCGTGTTGTAAATATTTCAAAACATCTGTAGACTAAGCTTTCTTTATTTTACATAATTGTGCAAAGGTTTCAGAGGTGAAAATTGCTGGGAATTTTCGGCAATAATGGAAAAGAAAAAAACTTCGAAGAATAAAAAAAATAAAACCGTGGATCGAATCCAGTTCACGTTCACCGACGTTTAATTGTGATATTGTTGTTTATTAATTAAAAATCACAATTGACCGAAGATTAAAATATTCTGAAAGATTTTGGAAAAAGGAAACAACACATTTTCCACAAACTGTTTTGCTTTATCCGACGATTCGATTATAGGATCGGATTTTGGCGGAGGGATTGGGTCGAATTGGAAACAAGCCAAACAAAATGTGACAGATTAAAACGAATACAACAGAATGTTAGAGAAAATAATTAAATCCAATCTCTTATCTCCTAAAATTAATTTCAAGCCATATACATATATATATATATATATATATATATATATATATATATATATATATATATGTATATATATTACACTTTATGTGGTATAGGTAATTTTGTGATCTATCTATCTATATGTATATGAGGTGAGGGAAAAAATCTCGGTGATATGCACTTTCCAAAATTTAACCAAATGACCAAATCACAATTTGGGGTTAAGAATCACTTATATATATATATATATATATATATATATATATATATATATATATATATATATATATATATATATATATATATATATATATATATATGTCTATGTATATAGCTAGCTAGCTAGTTAGCTATATACATACATACATACATACATACACATATATATATATATATATATATATATATATATATATATATATATATATATGTATGTATCCGAAAATTACTATATCACATAAACTGTAAAAAGGATTACAAATACCAAAAGCCTTAAGCATAAAAACAAACGATCAAAAATCAGAAAAATGTCATGAAATTTAGGTACAAACAAGAAAAAAAACTAAAAAAACAAACAAAATAAAAAAAACGACGCGATAACGCTGTCACATGAAAACGCTATATTTTAAAATGATAAAACAGACATGGCACAAAAGATAATGGGCTTGATAATGGCTTACGAAAGCCGAAAGTACTCATATATATTTAAATGTGTACCGGAAACCAGGAAAATGGTCCGAAATACAGAAAAATATGAATAAAAAATTCCTTAACAAAGAACTCGTCTTCAACCAAAATTTATAAATGAAAAGTTACTGCCAAAATGCAACTTATATGTAAACACACACACACACACACACACACACACACACACACACACACACACACACACACACACACACACACACACACACGTATTGAAAACATGAAAAAAACCTGTTGTCTCTTGATCTCGAATAATATTTCTCAACAACTTTTAGAAAAGAATGTTATAAGGGCCAAACGTGACTAAAGAAGAAGAAAAAGAAAATCAGTTTAAAAAAGAAGAAAAAAATGTCGATCGTTTGACTCAGGAAATGAGGAAAGTTCCATTTTCCTGAAGCCATTGTCATTCGGGGGTATCGTATTGTGAAGAAAGGTTTCTTTGCGGCAAATCAAAACAAAGAAAGTCCAAAGTCAATAGAAACGAAAACTATTGTAAATATAATGACAATTATTTGTTAATAACGAAACAAATGACAAGAAAAGCGATAAGGAAAAAGATGAATGAAACAGGCTAACTTAAATCTCTAGAGAAATTGGACATCACATTTTAATTTTTAAAGCTGAGCAACTTTGGTATTAAACGTTTCGATGAAATCTGTATTTCTCATTTTTCCTCCTTTTTCTCCATAAGACGGATTCCATCAATAAAACTGCCTGAAGATCATTCACTGAACGAAACGCGTCACTAAGAGATTTTCCCTATTTTGCAATTCACACACACACACACACACACACACAC
>OZ038500.1:103575472-103577972 GCA_964036315.1 Acanthosepion esculentum
CACTCTATGGGTCCTGTCACTGGATTTAACCAACATGGCGACAAAGATGAGGACAATAGTCCGAATAATGTAAAAAATGTACATAATACCTCATCTCAGAAATATACACACACACACACACACACACACACACACACACACACACACACATACATATATATATATATATATATATATATATATATATATATATATATATATATGTGTAAGTATATAAATGTAAGATTATATATGTGTGTATGCATGTATGTATATATATATATATGTGTGTGTGTGTGTGTGTGTGTGTGTGTGTGTGTGTGTGTGTGTGTGTGTGTGTGTATTAATACTTAAGAAATGGGTATTTTCCTGTTGAAAAAAATACTTGGGCCGACACAAAATCTGATAAAAAAATCAGAATTGTAATTTGAGGGGGAATCCCATCAAAGTTTTACTGAGCACTGTGTGTGTGCGTGCCTGTGCGTGTGTGTGTATCTCTATGTGTGTGTGTGTGTGTGTGCAAAATGAGGCCAGAGAGTCACTTATAACGAAACATCTTATATCTGTGTGTTCGGATCTTAAAAAAGATTTCTCAATATGGAGCCTGCGACACCCGCCCCCCTCTTTCCTACGCGTTTATGCGCGTGTAAAAATGATTCGCTGAATGCCTGTGGGATATTTTCTTTCAATTTGACACGGGCCTATATACTAATTTTTGTTATGGAAGCGAATTATTGTAGAGTTGAAAGGAAATTTTGCCTTAAATCTAGAAATTCGTACTGAAAATAGTTTTTTTCCGAGTTCGTTACGAAAAACAAAAATGAAAGCATTTTTATCTTATTTTTTCCTAAAGAATAAACATTTTTGAAGTGTTCACTTGTTTTCATCTTTCAATGCGAAAACAACTTTGGCAATTTTTGGCATTACAGTAACATAATGGATTCTACGACATTGGCGTTTGTCCAAGTATTCCGTGTTCCGAGAGTAAAATAAGTGAAATAATTCCGGAAGAAATTAACTCGTGTTCGAATTGAAAACACGAGGAAATAGTCGGATGGAACACTAAAAGGTTGAGCAGAAATTTATATATTAATCGACAGCTGACCGAGCACTCACCACAGAAACATAAATGCATATATTCATATTATCTATCTATCCCTGTCTGTTCAGTATTTATCTATATATCTCTCCACCCCGCACTCTCTCTCTATTTATCATAAGATATATATAAATTTTACATAAATAGACAATATGTTTGTATATAGGGTTATATTTATATATATATTACAATTCTTATATTTTATCATTGATTCAGATTTTGTGTTGGCTCAAGAGGTTTTTTCAGTACCTTGTACATCCAACTTCAACAGGAAAATACCCTATATATAAATACCATATATATATATGAATACTTAAGAAATATATATATATATATATATATATATAAATTTATTCGAAAATTATAACATAAATGTTATAAATGATTATACACCAGACCTATACTTATATATATATATATATATATATATATATATATATATATATATATATATATATATATATATATATATATATATGTATATATATATATATGTATATACTTACATTATATATACTTACATATGTACTATATATATACGTACATATATATAGTTGAGTATATATACATACATACATACATATATATATATATATATATATATATATATATATATATATATATATATACAGAGGAATATAATGCAGAATTAGATTATAAAATAATTCAAGAAATGAACCAGGTCTACATATAATAATAATAATAATAATAATAATAATAATAATAATAATAATAATAATAATAATAATAAACTACAAGGAACTTTAAGTGGAAATCTCAAATATGTGGCATATGAGGGCATTAATAATTCTAGTTGTAGTTGGAGTTCTTGGATTAACTGGAAAAGGTTCCGATAGACTCATTGAAGGGTTTCCTGGTAGTCCATGCCTTAAAGAAATGCCAAACATTGCACTCACAAGTACAGTTCACACAATATGAAGAGCTTTATCTATATAAAATGTGTATGATCTTTAGGGGGGTGTTTTTTTGTTTTTTTTACATAAATGATCAGTGGAGAATGTCATGACGCCATTTCTGACCTGATGTCTCTGGTTGGGAAGAAATAATAGTAATTATAATAATAGTAATAATAATAATAATAATAATAATAATAATAATAATAATGATAATAATACAAGTCAGTCATTTGTACCCATGTTAATAGATACAAATGATAGAATTGAACAGATTTTGGAAATCAGAATTTTTTGTCAAAAAAGTGTTCCGTAGATAACTAGAGAGACAATAGTGAATAAATGAATAAGAAATTGAAAAAATTGTTCAATGAACTTTTATCTCTTTGGCCAAATCGAGAGTTTCGCGTAACAACGCTTATCAAAGTCCGGGGGTTCGATAAATCTATTGGATTATTAACAGATATGGAAACAGAATAAAATTTGTGATAAATTGGAAAGATCATTA
>OZ038500.1:103582972-103585472 GCA_964036315.1 Acanthosepion esculentum
TGTCATTGTTGTTGTCATTGTTGTTGGTCATACTGTTGTTGTTGTTATTTTGTTTAATTTCTCTCTCTCACTTTAAGAATAAGAAAAGAAACATTATTTGCTTTGTGAAGTTCGTTCCTGTTGGACAAATCGTTATTTTTCGGCAGCTTATTTCTTCAGTCTAAATAGTTTTTTTTTTTTCATTTTGTCCCATCCCTGATGACATCGTTTAGCGTTTACTCTTATTTATTTTTCCGCGCGTGATTCATGTCTCCACCCCGTAAAAAAAAAGAAGAAAAATAAAACAGAAAAAAAATGCATTGTTGTTGTTTTTCAATCAAACTGAGTGAAATTGGTGTGCACTTACCTGATGACCTTTGTGGACTTCCCATCGGTAGACTGTCATCATTATTGTGGCCGACATGATTTGGTGATGATGTAATATTCCCTGAAGAAGGTGAAAGTATATTTTCAACACTGAATCCTATTCTGTTGTTTTGGAAGCCCTGGTAGTCACAAGGGCAATGCATACTTTGTCCCGTAGAGAAATTTAAGGGTCCATAAGAACCAGATGTAAGTTGATGGGCCACATACCCCTGTAAGTGATGTGCAGCCATCGAATAGCGAGAAACGGGTACATATGGCCCAGAGTCCAATAAATCTAAATGTGCATTCATTTTTTAAAACTTTTTTTTTTTAATAAAAAAGAAATTTCATTGACTTTACAGCCTTATTCGTTTTGTATTTTTTTTTTTTTTTTTTGCAATTTATCTGTTGTTCGTTATTTATTTTATCTCGGTGTATTTTCTGTAATTCCTGTTTCCTAGACGACAGTCTGGATTAATGCTCGTGAACTAGTGGCTCTATAACTGTTTTAAAACATCGGGCAAATTTCGCTGTGATTTTTTGTGCTTTTTCTTTTGTTTGTAAATATACATATATATATATAGATAGATATATATACATATATGTGAATCTGTATGGCATATGTACGATTTTTATTGCATTAAATAAATTTGGCTAATGGATGTTTTGTAGAAGTGAATTGTCTTTCATCGGCGGATGAATGTTTTTTTTTGCTTCCTTACAAGGATTTCGTGATGGCAGCTGCAAAAATTAAAAAATAATTTATTGTAAGCAAGAAATTGAAAATTAAAAATTAATAAAATATAATAAATAAACATGTTGTCATAAACAATTCACACAGAACATATAATCAATAAAGAGCAATGCAATCTTAATTGCATAAAATATTCCCAAGTTTCAAAAATCAAAATCTTTCTTACACGTTATATATATGAAAGCATAATTAAATGCTTTTGCAATGTGAGTGCGGGAAAAAATGACATTAGTGTTGTGAGGAGTTGGCTTTTTACGAAACAGTTTTATATATGAAGGAAGAAATAATAAGTTGTCTAATTACCAGAAAGTTTAAATTGTCCACAATACAATCCTTTTGTATCGTAAATAAATGAAAGTAAATCCATCTATCTACCTAAAGAAAGATGGACCTAAAATATTATCAATCAATTGTATTTTAGTATTAATTAGTTCGCCCTCGCCATCACTTGAAAAAATAAAATAAAAATAAAGTATGAAAAAAAAGATGCTATGCAATATTTGATAAAATATGTATGTGAACCCCGTGAAAAAAATTTTGAGGGTACTTTGAAGTCGAGTGTGGAGAATTAATGCCTTCAGGATCCCGAATAAAACACATCCATCCCCACCCCCTGGTGTGTTTGTCAGTAAATTACCAAACGGGTGGATTTTTAGAGACATAATTAAACAAATAATTACATCAATTTCTCTCGTTCTGTTTCTCTTTCTTTTTTTCCCTTCTTTCTTACTCTTTCCCTTTCTCTCTCTCTCTTTCCCTTTTTTTTCTCTCTCTAAATTATTGATTAATTGTATGGATTTCACAGTTTTTGTCTCCCCCATAAAAAAAAATAGCGCAAAATTAAATTCTCATAAAATCTGTGAATATTGATATTTGTACTTTAAAGTTTTATAAACATTATTTTGCAGAATAATTACGTCCATCACTTGTCAAAGAATATCATATTTCCTTTTTATTATTATTATTATTATTATTATCTGCCACTGAATTTCCCTATCAGAAGTAACTGGTTTGTTTACATGGGAGGAACCTAGTTTAAACAATCGTCCTTAATTCTCTACCACTCTTCTTAATCGGCATTCTTCCAATTTTCGGTAGGATTCCAGACCATCAACTAATTTCCATCTATTTCCTCTAATATTTTCTCAACACTCCGATAATTACTGGTACGACTGTCAACTTCATGTTCTACAACTTCTTCAACTGCCTAACATAGTCGAGACTCGTGTTCATCCTTACACTTTCAGACGTTTTAGTTCTCTTAAATATGACTTAGCTGGGGGTCTGTACAGGAGGTCATTCAGTCCAAATTTTCTTTCTTTCTTTCTTTCTTTCTTTCTTTCTTATAAACTTTCTTATGATTTTCAAAATTATTTTTCTTATTTTATTCTCATATTTTCT
>OZ038500.1:103600472-103612972 GCA_964036315.1 Acanthosepion esculentum
TGTGTGTGTGTGTGTGTGTGTGTGTGTGTGTGTGTGTGTGTATAGCGTTGTGTGCACTGGAGTTGATGTTATTTTTCTTTTTTTTTTCTTGTGTTATTTCCTGAACAAAATGTAAAAAACACTATTACGTTGAACCCGATGAGCTGGTATCTTGATTTCCTGAAATCTTTTAGTACGTAATTTAACGACATACTAATGTGCTAAAAGTCATGTGATACGGGATTAGTATCGTGTAGTTCCTCCTCGCTCGCCATAGCATCGTTTGCACAAGTGGGTGGAAGACCCTTGGAGAGATGTTGCGCCATGATGTCTAGTTAGCTGTCCACAGTCGACACTAATGCCTTCCATCAGATATTCCCAGTACGCACGCGACACCGTAGTACGAGAGAGGTCAAATGTCATTACACTTTCAGAAACGGAATGTTCCACCCGTCTGTCACCCGCTATCATAATTCACGTCGCCTTGTCATGAACAACCTAGCCGGTGTTCATATTGACTTACTAAATGCCAGAGTACAAGTGATATAGGATTGGACATTTTCATGATATCAAGGTACGGTGGCGCTACCTACCATTACTTTTACATACTACCACCCCATGACTTTTGACACGTCAGTGTAAATTTTATGATTCCTGGATGATGGACATCCTTTGGTTTTGGTCTTGACCTATCTATCTATCTATCTATCTATCTATCTATCTATCTATCTATCTATCTATCTATCTATCTCAGTCCTTTTCATATCTATCTATCTATCTATCTATCTATCTATCTATCTATCTATCTATCTACATACAGTAGATATTGGTGGTCATTTTTTTTTCTTATTTTGCACTGCCAGAAAAGGAGATCTATACGAAGTGTATCACAGATGAAATCGAATTCTTTGTGCTCACAATAGCAAAATAAAAAAGAAAGTAAGAAGAGACTGAATTATTTGAAAACATTGTGCATGTTAATGACTCTTCTCAAATTTATTGAGTATAATTATCTTCTAATTTGTCCATATCTTTACGCGTTTCAAGCGTTTGATGTTATTTTACCGTCTTTTCGATTAATTAATTTCAGCTTCCCGTTTAATTCTTGCATAAAACCACTTCGACGATATTCTTTTGTAAGTAAATAACATCAAACGCCTTCTGTCGGTCAATGGGCAAACGTCAGATATCATTATTTTCCGAGAGGGGGGAAGAAGTAAATAATAACAGAGATGCAGCAACTCAATATAAAAACGTTCAGGCGAGTATTTGTTATGGAGAAGGGGCAATCTCCCCCCAACCCCCCAAAAAAAGAAAGAAAGAAAAAAGAAACTTGAAATTATTGATAATTAGGAACAGGAACTTTTGGGATTCTTCATATATTTTGTAGTCAAGCAGGATTAAAAGTGATCTTACTGCTCACCGATTCATTAATGATCCGTAGCTAAGGTATACAAAATTTTTTTTCAGTGTTACCTTATCTTCTCTGATTCGGATCGGGATCGAAGAACACTGTGCTATTCATTATCAGAAAATACGGAATAATCAAGAAAAGACTTTCAACAAGATTTTAACATAAATAACCAAAACTGTATTTAGCCACTGACAACTTTATTTTGCAGTCAAGTCTTAAATTACTTTTAGAATTTAAATGAAGAAGGAAAAAGATTAAATATATTTTAGTAATTGTTTATATGTGATTGTGTTCGACTAATTATTCTTATTTAAGAAAAAAGAGGAAAGGGCAGAAGCAGAAAGAGTCGTGGTGAAGATGCTATGAGATTTATCATTTGGTGAGGTTTTATTATTGTTCTTCTTCTTACTGCCTATTATATGTTTACTACTACTACTACTACTACTACTACTACTACTACTACTACTACTACTGCTACTAACAACAGGATCTCGCCCTGGTACTGAAGAAATAAGAAAGTAAAGGTTGCACCCATAATAAACGTCGCACTGGTAACTCTCAAACAACCTTAGAGACTAATTTAGAGAATGTGGAATTTCGGTGAAGGTTTGGTGTTTTCTAACCTGAGGAGGATTCGATACGACAAGAATAACGAAGAAGATGAGGAGATTTTGAAAGAAATGTCATTTCATCTCCAGTGATAAAGAACAGACACCTCAAACACTAATTCATAAAAAGTAAGAATTTTGCTGCTATTATTATTATTATTATTATTAATATTATTATAGTTTTATTTCTTTTGGCTTTTGGTGTGTACTCATTTTGTCCGGGTCCGGACCAGAGACCTAAGGTCAGAAATGGCATCATGACATTTTACACTGAGAGTTTTGAAAAAAAAATCACACGCATTTTACATAGATAAAAACCTTCGTAAGGTGTAGATTGTACTTATGAGTACAATGCTTTGTATTTCATTAAGGCATGAGAACTACCAGGGACTCCTTCAATAATAATAATAATATTAATAATAATAATAATAATTATTATTATTATACATACACACATTTGTATATTCTAGTGGCCATCGCTAAAAATTAAGTGACAGCAAGTCTGCATAAATTTCTCATTATCCCCATCGACCCTAGCAGCGCATCTTCTTAGTTCTCCTTAGTTAGGAGTACAACGATGAACTTCATATTTCATATCAAATTCAGCAAATTACATATATATATATATATATATATATATATGTATACGAAAAATATGGAAAAGATTTTCATCATACCGTCGGATCGACATCCACATATTTGCTTACACACACACACACACACACACATACACACACACACACACACACACACATATATATATATATATATATATATATATATATATGGTACGGTGGAAAAATTGTCGTCTATATTATGCATAAATGAAAATAACACTGACATCTCATTTTAACAGATATACTTACTAAAACTAGACAAAAATATCTAAAGAGTAAATTTATTCAATAAAATCGCCATTTGCTTCAACAACGGCCTCCAGACGACTTCGGAATCTCCTGCAACTCTTCTGGACGCTCTCCTTATTTAAGTTGGTGAATGCTACCATAATCATTGCCTTCAGTTCACCGTTGTTGGAATTTTGTTGGTCTCTCGCTCAACTGCGGCCCACACATAATAATCAAGGGGGTTACAGTTTGGGGAGTTAAGTGGCCGGATGTGGTCGCTCAGAATGACATCCAAACACTCTGAAATGTTCGTATTGGAGCTTCCAGCACAAGTACCAAGCAGTACAGCACGCCGTTTTCAAATTTTTGACAGAATGAATTGCGTCATGGTGATATTTTTCTCACAGCCGGCGCCCAACTGACCCTGCTATACTGTGCAGCCGACAAAAATCAAACACAAACAACGTGCATGCAGGAAATTAAAAATATAAAATGGCGACAATTTACACAGAGCATTATATATATATATATATATATATATATATATATATATATATATATATATATATATATACCCAATAAAACTATCAAAATGACCAAAGAGGGAATTATTAAAGTCAGTAATCTCCCATTCTCTATGTTAAAAAACATTTTGAATGAGGGCGTTTGACCAACACAAGGACAGACCAAAATTTAACGCTAAAGTCACCCCTCTCCTTTAACGAAATTACACGAAGTATTTCTTTCATCGTTCATATACGAGAGACTGGGAATAATTCTTTAAGAGAGAATTTGGCCCGAGCAAGACGAATTATTCTCTCCATCTCCTTGCAGACCGGAGAGGCAGACGGAAGAGAGAGCCAGTGGAGAGTCGATTTGGAAACTCGTGGGGGAGAGGAGGTGACGTCAGAGAATGGAACGAAGCGTCCGCTAACATGTACCGTTGATATAAGTACCGCTGTTCTGCTACCACGAAGATTACTACTACTGTTACTACTGCCGAGGTGGAACGTAACTATAAACTTTAAGCCGCGCACAGAAATCTTTATTCCTCCATCGCAAGAGTAGTATATCGTTCTGAGACGATTTAACAACAAGTTAATCACAACCCACTTTCTTTCTGTCTAGAATCCAATGTATGAGTTTTTACGTCAATTACTTTTCTTTTCTGTAACCCGTTTCTTTTCTATACTATTCTTTTCTGCTATATAAAAGACATTAACAGTTCAACCATTGAATAGTTGTTTGTCCGGCTTTCTGCAGATATATAACCCTAACCATGCTTTCTGCAGATATATATATATATATTTGGTGCATTCTAAATTTCTTAGCACAGACTCTCCAGCCGTGTCTACATCTTCAGTCGACCGTGAATGGATGAACATCCCTTCTGCTTTCTGTAACAAACCAATCACAACGTGGGCAGGAAGCAGGATTAAACCAGTGGACCAGTCGAATGATCTACGGATGCTCAGGGGACCTACGGTCACTCCCTTAAGTTCCGTTAAGACCGAGTAGACACCTCAACCCAGAGAGCAAGACGCCGGAGGTTGAGGGGCAGCGGCGAAAATGTTAGACTGGTGGCCGTGACCAGGATAGACCCGTGGGAATTACCACGGCCGTCTGAAAGAGGAAAGAAGGTTGCGTTTGTTTTGTCCAGTCGGGACCAAGTAAGAACAGAAAGGACTCTAGTCTTCGGACTATATTGGTCTAAAAGAGACATAAGGAGGAAAGAAGAAGGAAGCAAAAGAAGGAGGAAAAAGAAACAAAACACGCAGTGGCGGACCTCAGGTAATTCACTTTTCGGTTTCCTTTGTTCGCTCATTGCACTTAGATCTGCCAGTAATATTGTTGATCTTGTTTTGACTTTGTCGACGTTGTACGCAGTTGAAGAGCCACCACCGTGTTAAGAATTTTTCCTTTCGTTCTGTCGTTAGTCTCTCTTCTCGTGGGAAAGTGGTTGTTGACAAGACGCTAGGATGAGCATAGTAAGATCAGACGCCACAGATGACCTTGGGGACGTGGGAGTCCCCGAAATACCAATGGGTTTCAGGAGTCTGATAGGTAGCATGAAGCTACCTACTTATAAAAGAAACCCTGCGGACCTGCACGAATGGATTCTGTCCATTCAGAAGAAGCAGATGATCTATGGCCTCTCGGACCAAGAAATGTTGCTCCTAGCTTACGACGCCGCAGCGGGACAGGTGTCCAAATTCATAGGTGGGTGGTACAGAGACAACCCGGCCCTGACGTGGACCGAGCTTAAATCCGCTCTGGTGCGGCAATACGCAAGTGAGTGTAAAGCCATTGAAGCAGTCAGGAAATTATTCCGGCTGCAGCAACAAGAAGGAGAGACTAATGAGGAACTGAGGGAAAGAATCTCGGGGATAGCGGCGTTAGCTTTTCTGGAGTTGGCGACTCGGGACAGTGGTCCTATTCAGGCCTTGTTGGCCGATGTGTACGTGGACGCGATGAGTGACAGGGACCTGAGGAGCGACGTTCTGAAGTGGTGGACCGGGATAGAATAATAGGGGGTGTAGTAGGAACCCCCGTGAGGCCAAAGTAGTGATGAAAAAGAAGGACCGGTAGCAGATCCAGATACGGGACCCGAAAGAAGAGGTGGAAGAGGACTGGAAGGCAGAGGCAGTTCCCAATCGGAGAGCCTGGGACCTTCGTTATGGGTTTCACAAGCCCACGCCGGGCTGATATGGGCTGGTGTGATGGACTTGCAAGTATGGTGGGCGAGGACACACGGGAAGGAGAAAGGCACAGGTATACCGTTTGCTGAAGGAAGGGCCAGACTTCACCTGTAATGTGTTGCTGGGAGACAAGAAGGTGAAGGCCCTTGTCGATAGTGGAGCTTCAGTGTCACTGGTTAGCTCCAAGGTTTTTAGACAGTTGTGACTGAAAACGAAGCTTAGTCCCGTCGATCTACTAATAAGTCAGGTTGATAGTAGCAGGGTGAGGATAAAAGGTATGACGTGGCTACCTTTCCAGTTGGCAAGAACCAGAGGTAAACTTAAGGTTTATGTGGCACCTGACTTGTGTTGTAAGCTAATTTTGGGGAGTGACTGGCTTAGTCAGAATAAGACACAGATCCGTTTTAACCCCGCCACCCTAACATTGGACGGGGTAGGGATACTGTTGGGAGAGGATAATTATGAACAATTGCCAGTGGTGGCCCAGACAGATATAAAGCTTCCCCCTAGGACTACTGTATCTGGGAAGGGCAAGATTATAACAGAAGGAGTGCTGAACAGTGACCTGCACCAAGTGGTCCCTACTGATAGATATGAAGGGGAAATAACCGTGTGTGATTCGTTGGTGAAGAGGTCGGGGACCGTTCCTTTAGTGTTAACCAATACTGCCAATAAAACTTTTAAAAAGCAGGGAGAGGAGCTGGCACAGGCGTTCCCAGTGAGAGAAGTCGAACAGGTGAGAGTATGGAATGAGAATAGGTTTAGGAATAAGACAAGTAGCGATGAAATAAGGAATGAAGATATAACAGCCCCTGGGCGTTATAGGAGGAAATTGAGGGTAATCGGGAGGTAATAGCCATTACTGATAAGGAACTGGGACAGACCGAGACAGTTGAAATCAAGATAGACATGTGTAATCACCCACCTATTAAGTTAAGACCATATAGGACCCCAATCCACAAAAGAAAATTATTAGAGGACACAGTGAATGAAATGATGGAATCAGGGATAATCGAAAGATACAAATCTCCCTGGAGTTTTCCAATAGTGATTGTTGAAAAGAGGGATGGAGGGCATAGGTTTTGTGTGGATTTTCGTCAATTAAATGCCATTACAAAACCACTGGCAGTGCCCCTCCCCTTGTTGTTGATATTCTAGCTCTTTTAGGAAAGTCTAAATGTTTTTCCACCTTGGATTTGAGGTCGGGATATTGGCAGGTAGTCCTTAGCAAAAACTACCAGGAAAAGAACGCTTTTACCTGCCACATGGGTCTCTTCAATTTTAGAGTTATGCCGTTTGGGCTGGCAAACGCCCCGGGTGTGTTTAGTCAGTTAATGTCCATCGTATTGAATGGCACTGAGGCATTTGCCATGGCGTATCTAGATGACATCATGGTGTTTTCAAAATCACCAGAGGAGCATTTTAAACATCTGCAGAAGGTGTTCGATAGGTTAAGGGAGCATGGATTGAAGTTAAAATTATCGAAGTGTCAGTTTATGAAAGAAGAGACAAAGTACTTAGGGTTTATCATAAACAAAGAAGGAATAAAAACGGATTTAGACAAAGTTGAGGTTATATGAGCCATGCCCGCACCAAAGACCGTAAGAGAGATTAGCGGATTTATTGGAGCCATCGGATATTATCGGAGGTTCATACCAGCATTTAGTCGGCTAGCAGGCCCTCTAATAGCTCTAACTAAGAAGCATGCTAGGTTTAAGTGGACCGAGGATTGTCAGCGTGCATTCGAGGCCCTAAAGGACCAGCAGACAGCTGTATTCCTGTTGGCCTACGCAGACCTGAGTAAGCACATGGTGCTGTACACCGATGCTAGCGATAAGTGTATTGGTGCGGTTCTTACACAACCATGTCTCGATAAGGATGGACTAGTACCGGGTGTGCCTGAGGAAGTGCCGATCTATTTTTGTCTCATCGGCTCTCCGAGACTCAGCAAAGGTGGCCAGTAATAGAAAAAGAGGCGTTCGCCATTCTGTATGCTGTGCAGAAATTAGATTATTATTTGAGCGGGGCTGTGTTTACCATTAAAACAGACCACCAACCACTCAAATATTTGTTAGAGCCGGAGTGGACGAATAAGAAGATACAACAGTGGGCATTGAAGTTAAGTCGGTATAATTGCATAATAGAATATTTGGCAGGGAAGTATAATACCTGTGCTGACCTGTTATCGAGGATTCCGAGGCAATTAGAGGCCGAATCTGTCTGGTTGGAGCCGGGTGTGGATGATAAAGCATTCCAAATTAATGTGATCAATTCACAGGCGTTGAAGGAGAGACTTGGTTGGGAAGATCATGAAACGGAGATTGTTTCCGATTCCCATTGGAGAGATATTATTAGGCAAAGTCAAGAGGATAGTGAGATAGTAACTATCAGGTCCAGGGTATAGGCAGGGTGTGCCTCCAAATATATGGTGCACGATGGAGTATTGTATTACATTTCAGGAAGAGATGAGGAAGTAAGTTTAAAAATGGTGATACCTGAGAAGTTGAGAGCTGAAATTCTAGACCAATACCATAGGAGGTTAGGACACCTGGGAATTGATAAGACGTATGGATTAAAAATGGGAAATTACTACTGGCCTAAGTTGTTTAATGATGATGTGAACCATGTAAAAAAATGTGTAACATGCCAAGTACAGAGTCGAAGGAGTAGGGTTGCCCCAGTATTAGAAACGGATGTTCCGAATTATCCGTTTCAGAAAGTAAGCATGGATATTTCCGGGCCCTATGGAGAAACACATAGAGGTAATCTTTACACAGTGAGTTTTGTGGACTGGCTGACGAATTGGCTTGAGGCATTTGCCATACCGGATAAGAAGGCACGAACGGTGTCAGATATAATACTGAACGAAATATTCCCTAGGTATGGGGCCCCCGAACAGTTGGTTACCGATAATGGATCGGAGAATGTGAATCAGATTATGAGAGAGACGTTGGGAGAATTAAACATACAGCACATAACCACCTCTCCATATCACCCCCAAAGTAACGCTAATGTAGAGAGATTTCATAAGACCCTCGCTGATGTGTTAGCTAAACTAACAGAGGATAATAGGGAAAATTGGGATTTATTCGTAACCCAAGCGTTAGCAGCTGTGAGATTCTCGATGAACGAGACGACAAAATTTCCCCCTTATTACTTGATATATGGCAGGGATGTAGTCTTACCTATAGACAATCTGTTACGACCTAGGAGGAAGTATTTAGGAGAGGATCATCACCAAATAGTTTTAGAACAATAGCATACAATTTTTACGCAGGTGAGGAGGAGGAGGATTCAAAGAGCCCAGAAGAGGCGAAATGATAGGGTAAATAAAAATAGAGAAGTTTCCTTCCAGATAGGTGATCCAGTGTATTATAAAATACACATGAGAGAAGGTATATTAGACCAGAGATGGAGTCCGTACTATAGGATCGTGGAGCAGACGGGTCCGGTTTCCTTTGTGATCTGGGACCAATTGACCAGACAGGTAAAGAGAGTGCATGCGAATGATATAAAGCTAGCTGAAATAGGAGAATGGAAAGGAGCCGAAACAAAAACTCAACAGAAAAGGCTGAGGAAAACTACGTTGGTAGAACCTGAAGGGTTAGAGACTGAGAGTGAAAGTGAAGGGAGTGAGGAGAGTGAAATTAGCCCAACTACCCTTCGAAGGCTGAGGGAGGTAAGTCGGACCCCAGCGGAACATTCTGAGGAGGCAGGGATTGAGCCTAACCTTACGGAAGAAGAACTGAGTGAATGGGAAGAAGAGGATGAAATTCCGTTAGCTCAATTGCAGAGCAAATTGCGGGCTGAAAAAGCACAGTGTTAATGAGGAATTACCACTAAAACTGCGATTAAGGGGGGCGGTGCAGCCCGAGTCCAAGGATTAAGTGAAACCAGTACAGTGATTGTGGTGAATTAGTGACGGTCTAGGACTAACTGTGCATTTATCATCAGTGCTGGTGAACTGTGTGGACGGGCCCCATGCATGCACGGCGCTTGTGGTTGTGTAGACTAGATACAACCAGGACTCAAGTCGTCTGAGACTATTTACAGACTCCGGAATACCACCGTATATTATACCCCTTAGTTCAAAAATCCCTAATACTTGAGAGACAATGGAAGGATATGAGTTACTATTTAAAAGGAATAAAGTTGTTACGGACCAGGCAAAAGAGGGTAGTATTACCTATAATGGAAAAGGAATTAAGCGTGTTGTTTGGTACAGTCTCCGAAGGCGAAGTGAAGGTAATTAAGAGGAAATTAAAGGTGGTAGAACAGAGACAACAAGCAATGGCTCAGTCGGTTAGAGAGAGCGTATCTATACTCAATGTTACTCGGCTGGAATTGGCTAAGAATAGAGGGAGTATCAATTGGTTGATTTCTCACCTACAGGTTTTTAGAAAAGAAGTGATAAATGTAATCACGTCTGTAACAACTGAATTACAGAAATTAGAGGGGTTTTTGCAAAAGTATTTTCAATTATTAGCTATAATGAGTAAAGTACGTCAAACAAGTCACTCTTTAACGGTGTGTTAGAGCATGTGAGAGCACAATTAGACATGCTGTCGCTGGGACACCTGTCTCCGAGTATAATAACTCCGGAACGATTAAGGGAAGTACTACTGGAGATACAAGCCAAACTACCCCATCACCTTAGATTACCTGTAGACCCCATCAGTTATGAAGGTATTATAGCGCGGAAAGACCTGAACCAACAAAAGATTCGACAAAGCCTGTTGTGAAGGCGAGACAAAATCGGAGGGACAGATTTACGAAATAAATCGATTTTTTAAAAAGATTTTTGTAATGAGACTGAAATAATTGGTAAGGAGAGTTGCGAACTCCAATAATAAAAAGGGAAGAACACTCGAACTAGGGATCTATGTGAAAAGGTTCTACTGCACGAGATCACTACAACAGTGAACTTTAAACGGAAGTTTCATGTACATATATATCGTAAGGACAATGAAAATGTAAGTGGGCATAAAAAGCCCTCATAGGAACTGAGGACTCTACTTTTGCAGGCTGGAAGAAACGTATGTTTAAGTAGCCCCCTAGTAAGAAGCATGTTGGACTGGGTTTTCGCTTTTAGGTGATATGAAGGCTCGTGTGTCATTTACTAGTAAATGACAGATGGGTAGGGGAGGAAATGAATTGCGTCATGGTGATATTTTTCTCACAGCCGGTGCCCAACTGACCCTGCTATACTGTGCAGCCGACATAAATAAAAAACAAACAACGTGCATGCAGGAAATTAAACATATAAAATGGCGATAATTTACACATAGTATCATATATATATATATATATATATATATATATATATATATATATACACACACACACACACACATATATATATATATATACACACACACACACATATACACACACACACACACACACATACATATATATACCCAATAAAACTGTCAAAATGACCAAAGAGGGAAATATTAAAGTCAGTAATCTCCCATTCTCTATCTTAAAAACAATTTGAATGAGACCGTTTGACCAACACAAGGACAGACCAAAATTTAACGCTAAAGTCACCCCTCCCCTTTAACGAAATTACAATTCGTATGTCATTTACTAGTAAATGACAGATGGGTAGGGGAGGAAATGTGACAGAGAAGAGAGTCGGGGAAACACACATGCACACACACGTATATTTTATTTTTTTATTGAAATTGGAGTGGAGCTGAGTAGCGAAATTAGATCAGAGCATTTTTGTTTACTGATGAGAAATCTGATCTAGGCCATTGGAATTGAGTCATTAGAAAAACAATGAAAATGGTCAAAATAATTTTTATCGGTTAAAATTATAAATAGAACTTAGTAAGCTATGAGGAACTTTGGAATTCACATGATTTTGGTTGAAAGTCGCCAGAACCCGTGATAATCGCGTGCGAAGTAGTATGGCCAAGGGCCTATTATGACTAGCCAGGTTTATCTATATAAACGCGTAGTTATGCTGAAAAAAGTGATAGTTTTTGGCTCGTCTGTCTTCGAGCGCAGTCGAGCTGGTTGGAGAGATGTCGAAGATTAAAAGTGAGCAGAGTTGAATTGAAGGCTCGAATAAGTACGAAAGTGGCGTCAGAGATTTGACCAAATCGCCCGCTAACATGTGCTGTTGATATAAGAACAAAGAAGCGAATTACTCCTCCAACATCTAAGACTACTAATACTACTATTATTACTACCACTGGGAACGGAAACGTCGAAGAAGTCACCCCTCTTCTTTAACGAAATTACACGAAGTATTTTCTTTTGTTTTGTTGATCATCGTTCATATACGAGAGACTGAAGAGAGAAGAGAGAATTTGGCCCGAGCAAGACGAATTATTCTCTCAATCTCCTTGCAGACGGAAGAGGCAGAAGGAAGAGAGAGACAGTGGAGAGTCGAGTTGGAGACTCGAGGGGAAGAGGAAGTGACGTCAGAGATTGGAACAAAGCGTCCGCTAACATGTACTGTTGATATAAGTACCGCTGTTCTGCTACCACGAAGATTACTACTACTGTTACTACTGCCTAGGCGGAACGCAACTATAAACTTTAAGCCGCACACAGAAATCTTTATCTCTCCATCGCAAGAGTCGTATATCGTTCTGAGACGATTTAACAACAAGTTAATCACAACCCACTTTCTTTCTGTCTAGAATCCAGTGTATGAGTTTTTACGTCAATTACTTTTCTTTTCTGTAACCCGTTTCTTTTCTATACTATTCTTTTCTGCTATATAAAAGACATTAACAGTTCAACCATTGAATAGTTGTTTGTCCGGCTTTCTGCAGATATATAACCCTAACCCTGCTTTCTGCAGATATATATATATTTGGTGCATTCTAAATTTCTTAGCACAGACTCTCTAGCCGTGTCTACATCTTCAGTCGACCGTGAATGGATGAACATCACTTCTGCTTTCTGGATCAAACCAAACACAACGTGGGCAGGA
>OZ038500.1:103617972-103662972 GCA_964036315.1 Acanthosepion esculentum
TTGTTAAGTGGGCAATTTTCTTTGTTTCTGCATTTGCATTTAATGGTATTATTTTTTTTTCATGTTATCCGTGCAGTTCTAATTTTGATTATATTTTTGTTGATAATTTTTGATGATTTGCTCTTTTTAGGGAAGTGTTTGTCAATTATTATGAAGAATATTTTCCTTATTGTTTTTATTGTATCATTGTGGTGGGGGTGAAAAAATTATGTTTTTTTTTTCTGTTGCTTTTGTTTAAATTGTTTTCGTTTGTGTAATCTAGTTTGTTTGAATATCCGCTATATAGGGTGGATTCATATGATTTTTATTTTCATTGAAATATTTTAGGCTACTAGAGTTTGTTGAAATTCTTTTATGTATAGATATGACCATTTGTTTGAAGATGTGGGGGTGGAAGTTTTGTTAATCTATACTGTGTTGTTGTTTGGTTTTCTATATGATTTGTAGATTTCGTTGTTTAGGTTGAATCTATGAAATTTACTATTGTAAATTGTAGGGTTTTGGATCTTTTTATTAATTCTTTACTTATTTTTTTTGTAGTTCTGCGATTGCAGTTTCTTAGAATTAATAGACCATCGTCCCTGCATAGACCTAATATTGTTTTGTTAATAATATTTCTTAATTTATTATGTATATGTCTATGAGTTTGCATACTCTGCGCCATCATAGCTGCCATCAAAGTCATTATTATTATTATTATTATTATTATTATTATTATTATTGCCCTTTTGACCATATTTTCTTTTTATTGTGGTATAATATTGATTTTCGCTAGTGTTTAATTATATTTAAGTCTTCATTGGGGATACTCATCTATTGTTTTGCTATGTTTAATGCGTTGTTTTTACTTTATTCTCATTAATTGATGAGTAGAAGTCTTTTATGTCTAATTGCGTGAAGGAACTATTTTCTTTATTACTAATGTTATTAAACCAAATTGATTGTTGCTTTTATATTTTTTCATTGGTTTATGTTTCTTAGTTTTGAGCATTTTTTCTAATATTTGCTTATTTTTCAATGTGGGCTTTTTTGTGGCGTTTAGCAATCAGCATGTTTATATCACTTTCTCTTTCGTTATTAGTAGTTTTGTAAAATTTAGTAACTTCTTTGTCGACTAGTTTATTGTATTCCATTTTATAGATTATTATGCATATATCTACCTTTACAAATAGTTTTTTGAGTTGTTTATCAGTTTTTGGTCTTTTTCAAGTCTTTTTAAAAAATTATTGTCGAATTTTCATTTTTTCAAATGAATTATTAATGTTTGTTAAGTCATTTCAGAAGCAATGAGGTCGTTTGGTTGTGATGGATGATTTAGAAGCTGTGCTCAAGTCTGTCCAATTCTTTAGACCTCAGGGGCCTGTTAAAGTCTCCCTGGAACTAATCAAGCATGGCGGATTACTTCTCAAAACAAGAATCTTCCTTCTTATCCTCCTGCTCTTCTTACTTATTTGGGAAAAGGAGGAAGTTCCATCAGATCTGAAGGACGCGTCACTATCTTGAAGATAACAGAATAAAGTAAACTACAGTAGAATCTCTCTCCTGTCCATCACAGGGAAGATCCTAGCCAGGATACTTCTCAATCGCCCCCCTTGTCAAAGGAGATCTACCATGAAAGTCAATGTGATTTCAGAGCCAACAAAGGTAGCATCGATATGATTTTCTTTGAGACACAAATCCAAGAAAAGTGCAGAGAGCAGTAAAAACTCCTGGGAATGATTTTTACAATCTTGAAAAAAGCGGTTGACAATGTTCCAAGAGCAGCCATGATGCAGATCTCCAGACGCTATGGATGGGCCGGGAAATTCACGGCGCTCATCTGACCTCTACACGAGGGAATGATGGGTAGTGTTCAACATCAAACTTTTCGACCCCTTATCATTTTCAACACAGGGAAATTGAAAATAAAAGAAAGGGTGCGTACTTACTCCTACCCACTTCTCCAGCTTCTTAGCGGCATTGTTTCAGGAGATTCCAGACGACAACCTTGGAATCGACCTTCAGTACCGCACCGATAGTGGCTACTTCAACATAGCTCGTTTCCGGTCTAGGACTCAACAAATCCACCGATATAAACTGCACCCTGGCCCATGAACTCGAAGGCTTCCAGAACTCAACGGACAACTTCTCCAGAGCGTACATGCACTACGGATTTACCATCAACGTGGCAAAAATCAACGTTGTGCTCTAAACACGACCGGGACATCAACAACCACCTCGAGTCAAAATCACCATCAACGGATTGGACCTGAAAAATATCTTAGTAGCGTATTAACATCAAATGCATACACTGAAAAATACGTCAATAACCGAACCAAGACCTCTCAAGCAGTATACGTGAAACTATTCAAAAGAGTCTTCGGTAATCCTGAGCTAACACAAACCACCAAGCTCATGGTCTACTGAGCTGTTGTACTCTCGACTCTCCTGTACGCCCGTGAGACCTGGGTAGTCTGCCGAAGAGACATCCACAAACTTGAAAGATTTCATCAAATGAAACTTCGTCAAAACCCCCGGAACACGTGGCAGAACCGGATCACGAACAACGAAGTTCTTCTCCGCGCAATGATGGACAGCCTAGAAACCATCATGACTTGCCACCGACTTCGATGGACTTCTTGACCGAACAGAGAATACTTTAACTATCCTCCCATCGATGTAAGAACATTAGAAGGTCATAATCAGTATTTAGTGTGGCTTTCATTGATACGAATTACAACGTAAACTTGATTAGAATGTTTTGCTGTTACTCTTGACTGTCTTTCTAAAACTCCTCTAAGTTCATATTATACAGACAGATTTTCAACTCAATCTATATAGGTTCAATTATGTTAAGAGCAGGTCTTTGAGTCTTGCTAAGTTTTGTTTGCTACCAGCAATGTATAGCTAAGTGTTCGGTCGTGTTGGAATATTTCATTATCTGCTATATCTGGTAATAAAATTTCCATCTACGAAACACTTTTTTCAGCATAGTCACCGACATTGGCTATGAATTTTCAACGAATTATTCACGTGGATTGAAATCCGCGGGCATCTCTGCTTGAAACACGGTCCCTACCGCCTAACTGTGTTCACTATTTGGTTTCTAAGAATGTTTAGTATCTGTCGATGAATGTCAGTTTGTGCCATCTTTTCTACAGGAAAGAATTCAATGCCAAACATCTTTTCTGACAAAACATTCAAAGCCAAAAGTTTGAGTTTCATGCACACTTTAATGTTAGACGCCATATTTCTAGTTTCAACAAGAATACTATGGGTTATTTGGGGAAGGTTCATCCTCTACTGCCATGCAACTAGCATCCACTTCTGATATCGTTGGTCAACATGAAATCAGATGCATTAATTTCAGAACCGGATACTTATTCTTCCTAGCTAAGTCTGATGCAATTCTCCAGTTATGAAAACACGGAAATTTTCTAACTCATTACATTATTAATGGACGTTATTTATTAAGTTTATTTTAATCTTCAACAAAGCCGCGGTAGTTGGACGCCCATTGATAGACAAAGTCTTCCCCTGTCAAAGATCTGCGTCACTAATTTGCTAACCAGCAATACGTGCATATATGTTCAGCTTTTACATGGCCTCATACAACGGATTTAATTTCATATGAATATTCCCGCCCCAAAGTTAACCTTTAGGTTTTATTTACCAAATAATGTTTTCTAATGTCTACTCAAACGTCGTAGATTAACGTGTATCTAGATTAACTCCATAGTACTATAATATTGAATTTAAATAAGAGGTGATATGCCGTCAGATATAGTAGAACTAAAACTATAAATCCAGTAAACTCCCCTGTAGAGCATAGTGCCACAGCCTCACTACACATGGTGTTGCTGCGGTTTCTTTAGCAGGATATTTTTATGGAGCGAAATGGCTTCCACTATACAGGTTTCCAACCAAGGCTAGAGGATTCAGTTTGCTTTAAACCCTAACTTGGAGGATGATTAATACCTTTCCATTTGTGTGAAAGCGAATACAACGGTATCGGTTGGAATGGAACTCGGCACGCCAATTCCACTTTCTGGGTCGATACCCGCTACGCTACGAGCACACCCACATAACAGAAACAATATCTGTTATATATATTTTAAAAACGTCTTAGAAATCATGAAGAATTTATAATTCCAAGACTGTGCGCCGTGGTTTGTGTCATTTGTTCCATAACCAATCTTGAACCTTTCAACTGTCGATTCATTATATCACCATTTTATCTAATCTGACAAGGCTCATTAACATTCTGGACGCTTACATATTATTTTCGTTGCTTTCTTTCACAATGCTCAGATCATTTTTACAATTTATGATTGTTACGTATGCAGCATAAAAAGAAGAAATAAAGAAGCTTTTGGTGATGGAACATGGACGGTGTTTTACCAGTTTGGCCATCATCAGGCTAATTTCAGATTTAGTCATAAAACTATATTCTTTTTAAAACACACTCACAAAAATGAAAGAGAAGCTGCTAAAATGATTAATATGTAGTGATTTACAAAACATATAATTATCATTTTCCATCCAAAAGTATTTCAGTGATGTAAAAAAAGATCAAATAAAAAGTTAACATTATAAAATTGTCCAGATATTAATTTACTTCACTGAGAAATAACTATTTTTCTATCATTTCTTTTGTCCATTTGTTTTTACATTTAAAGATCTATGAATTCAAATTATTTTCATTAGTTGTGGGTTTGCCACCAGAAAAGATGGTTCGCGGAAAAATAATTTTAAAATGAGAAGGAAAAGTCAGATCTGTTAGTGTAAGGGGAAAACAACGAGGCACCCAACGTGGCACTTCTTGTATCCATCAATGTCACTTTGCAATGACTGGCACCGGATCGGAGCTCTATTCACAAGAAATAAGTTAAAATTTTCTTTTCTTCTTTCTGATTATTTCCAATCATTCTTTAAAGGAACAAAACCTTAGACTTAATTAATTGTCAAAATATTCTAAAATGTATTTATTAAGCAATGCTTGAAGCAGCAATTCTTTATTCTATAGAAAAAAAAACATTTCTGTATTCCGTCAAGGAATACAAAGGGAGAAACGTGATGAATGTTGTCCAACAGACATCTTCTACCGAAAAAACGCCAACGACAAATCATGGCTGATGACGAGAGAGAGAGAGAGACAGAGACAGAGACAAAGAGAGACAGAGGGAGAGGGAGGGAGAGAGAGCAAAACACAAAAATTGACAGAAAGAATCAAGATAACTTTTCATTTCTGTATAAATCAAGTTATGCTGCTTTTACGCTAACAGGAAGCACATTGTAAACAACAACGAAACCTTTGCACCCATTCTCATCCAAAGTGAAACGCTAATTCCCGATTTCCAGACATTTCCGCGCCAATTTACAAACCAAAATATTCAAGGAGTTTCTTTAATGCATTCATATATCTTCTGAAATGAATTTCCACTAATTTTTGACATTTGTAATTCATTTCGTATTTAAGTTTGAAAGTTTGAAAATGTGACTTTGGAAGAAGTAGAAAAGCTTCTTTCTTTTGTTACAACAAAGTCCTGTTTTATAAATTTTTTTATATTATTTATAATCGGTGCTTTTGGCATTTCAACCCCAAGGAGAGAAAAAGTGGAATAAATATTGATTTTTGTCATTTCTATTTGTGTATAATATTTTTGTCACTTTTCCACTTTTTTGTTGTGTGAATGTTTTGTGCGTATGTAAGGGTGTATATTTGTGTGTACTGCCTTAAAATGCAGCCATTTATTCTTTGTTTATAATTTTAAAAGAATCCACAAATTTACAGAGGAAAGAGCGAATATGGTTCTGTTTCCTCGTTTCTGTTACCATAAAAATATTGTTTTATTAGATTCAAAGTTTGCTCGGCGAATTTGAGTTTTTAAAAATGTGTAAAGACTAGAATGTGTTTTTTTTAATCGGCATAAAACAAGAGCCTTTCGAAATGTCCATAAATCTGGCAAAATGAATATGAAATATTATATAGAAGCAGAGTTGCAATTAGAAAAAGATTACACAGCGACGGTAGTATCAAGATCAGAAACAGTTTTGTTTATTCCTTGTGGAGCTTCGGGTCACAGTTGATGCAAATGAAATTTTACTGTAGATTTTACGGAACCTGGGTACTCGCTCGATCCCCAAGATAGGGAAGTCATCAGATAACCTTACTATTTACGTATATTTTCAAATGCATTCGTTCAAAATGAACTTAAAATATTTTAGCAGGAGTTTCAACTCGATTCTCAGATTGCATTTTCGTGTCTTAGGCTATTCGAACATTCAGAATGATGAAATGAGAAAACGGTCAATTTTATCGATATACTTGTCTTCTTGTTAAGAATCTTTTGTTTTTTCCTTACAAGTTATAACTTTATATAATAAAAAGAGGCAAAAAATACATTCAAATTATTGTACATACGCATCAATAATCTGGTAGTACGAATCAATGTATCGTGGCAAAAATTGTTGCATGACATGTTAAACAGGCATGTCAGTAATACACGTGGTTGGAAGACAGCAATGCACATAATCTAGTCCTGTAATTTAAATGTATGTAATAATTACATGGCTTTGACTGTAGTAAACCATAGTGGTTAGACATTGTGGCAAAATATTCACGTTCAAGTGAACATTAGTAGGACAATTTTTTATCACTGTTTTGTGAACACAAGCAAATGAAATTGTGTTGTGACGCTTTTACTCTTTTTTTTTAAATGGCTGGACGATTTCATAGTCAAGAAACTTTCAATGCTTCTTCAAATTTTTAATTCACTCCATCTCGTCTTAATTTTTTTTGTACTATTTCAAGTAACCCAAATATTATGGGCATGGCCATAACCTTCATGTCAACAACCGGGTAAGATCCTGGTATTTTCCAGTTTTTGATTTTCTCCCGTCTTCCCCTATAGTCAGCTGTCACATGCACATCTGCAATTTCCCAGATCTTTTTTTCTGATTCATCAGGATGTGCGGATGGAATGGATAGTGGCTCTGAATGAGGAATCAGATACTCGAGTTAGTCGAGTTCGAATTCTAGTCAGGCCCGTTACTTTTCCATTACGCGCAAATATCTTTGGGAAAACTGTGACTTCACCTCCGCCCCAAGCTATGGGTTAAATAGTAGGACTTGTATGTGAAAAAATAGTTATTCTAAAAAACAAAAACTTGTTAATGCAATATTTACCCGCAAAAATATTCTTACAATCCAAAATATGTTTCGGCTTTAAATAACCTACAAAGGGTCAACAAACCGTAAAAACAGCACAAATTAAGCAGTTCTGATTTACAACTATCATATTGGGTGTAAATGCTTGGATGAGTTTGGTTGGTCAGGGTCCTAGAAGCCCGGAATATATTATATTTTTGGAGGGGTTGAGGTCTACAACAGCCTCTGCTTTGTGCTGATACTGTTGGCTTATATAGACGTTTGGACAATTTCAAGTTGATAACTGTTCCTAATCTCTACTTTGTATTCACTCTTTTTCCAACACTACAGTCGTCTGGATATTACCGAATTTCTTCTTGATTTCTAGCTATTCCAACTTTTCTCCATGTGGTCTTCTTCACTATTCCTAACACTTCGACATGACTATCCACTTCATATATCATAGCATCAACAAAACTCGAGTAAGTCTGACATACACATATCGCTTTACACATTCTTGCCCGCTGTTTTCTACCAAAACAGAGAAATTTATTATCTGCTAGGTTTTCTTAACCTCCTTTCCATCCCCTCCTTTAACTTCTTCTTGTTTATTATTATTATTATTATTATTTTTATTTCCTTTGATATCTGGCGTTTACACATTTCTTTCCGGGTCCCGCCCAGAGACCTAAGGTTAGAAATGGCGTCATGACACTTTTCATTGAAAAAAAAAATTATTACATAGATAAAGCCCTTCGTAAAGTGTGGGCTGTATTTGTCAGAACAATTTTTGTATCTCTTTGAGGCATGGACTTCCAGGGATCCCTACAATTAGTCTACTGGAATCTTTTCCAACCAGTCCAAGGGCTCCAACTACAACAGGGATTGTTGATGTTCCCATGTGCCACATTTTTGAGATTTCTATTTCAAGGTCCTTGTATTTTGACAGCTTTTCGAATATCTTCAAAGATACATTGCAGTCTGCAGGGATTGCCATATCAATAAGGTGGCATTTATTTTGTTTGTGGTCTTTAATAACAATGTCTGGACGGTTGTCTTTGATTGTTCTGTCAGTGTGTATTGTGTAGTCCCATAGAATTGTAACAGGTCCTATCTCCGTAACCGGGTCTGGGTGTTGTGTCCGTACCAGTTTATTTCAGTTTCCTTCCTGTAGGAGTTGCAAATTTTCCAGTGCAGATATTGGCTCACTCTGTCATGCCGGATTTTATATTCAGTGGGTGCCAATATCGTGCAACCTGATACAAGATGATCAATGGTTTCTGGATATTTATCACAGAATCTGCATTTTGGGCTAACACAGTATTTTAGTATATGTGCTTGATAATTCATAGTTAACAAGCATTGGTCCTGTGCAGCAAGGATAAAACCTTCAGTTTCAGCTTTCAACCCTGCACTACGTAGCCACTGATAGGTGCGGTTTTTGCCTACGCCAGCTTGTTTGGTACGGTAAGAGTATTGGCCATGGAGCGGTTTATCTTGCCATTGTTTCTGTATCTGGTCGGTCGCATTTGTCTTTGCATTCTTTTTTAAGTATTTTGCAGCTTCAGCTGGTGTACAGGGATGTATTTGCATTTCTGCGCCCATTTGAAACTCCATTTTGAATTTGTCGGCTTCCTTTACTGCAGAGTAAAGACACTTACTACTTTCATGTTCCTTGACACATACCATCATCCAGTCTTCTGTATTTCCCAAGTATCTTTGGAGGCCAATTGTTGTACTTTTGTAGGATAGTTCTAGTTGAACTAGTCCTCTGCCTCCTTCGGATCTGGGCACATACAGGCGATCAATATCAGCTTTGGGATGATGCATGTGGTAGTGAGGAGCTTTCTCGTTTTGGCGTCCATTCGCTTAATTTCAGCTATGGTCCAGTTAAGAACATTAAAGCTGGATTGCACCACAGGAATAGCCAAGGTATTTATGGCTGATATTCTGTTTTTTTAGTTTAGCTCGGTATTTAGTACCAGGCGTACACGCCTGTAGTACCCCTTTCTTACCTTCTCCTTCATTTGGGGGTGTTGTATTCTATCTCCTTCACTAATTCCTAGGTACTTATAAGCTTCATCATGCTCCAATTCTCTAATCTTCGTGACAAAATCTAAATCTATTAAGGGTGCTTCTAAAATTCTACCTTTCTTGAATGTTATTTTAGCACATTTATCTAATCCGAAGTTCATACCTATGTCGTCACTGAAGTATTTTACAATATTAAGGAGGCCCTTCAACTCATTGTCGTCTTTGGGAAAGAGTTTGAGATCATCCATGTAAAGTAGGTGATTGAATATTTTGTTATTTATTTTGTAACCATAGCTACTGTTGTTCAGTTCATGCGTAAAGGGGATTAAGGATAAACAAAACAGAAGGGGAGACAGAGAGTCTCCTTGAAAGATTCCACGTCGGATATTTAGTCGGTTGGATATGGCAGTGCCCCTGGTGTGACTAAGGTATAGTTTGGTGTTCCACATTCCCATGCTGTGCTTAAGGAAATTTAATACCACAGTGGAGACTTTGTACATTTCCAAAGTCTTAAGGATCCAAGAATGTGGAACACTGTCAAAGGCTTTACGATAATCAATCCACGCTGCACTGAGATTTCTACGTCTGCTCCTGCAGTTTTCCAGGATCATTTTATTTATCAGTAATTGATCTTTGCAGCCATATGAACCCCTCCTGCATCCCTTCTGTTCCAGCGGAAGAATGCTGTTTGTTTCGAAAAAGGAGTAAGCACGGTTCGTCAGGACAGACGTGATCAACTTATACGTTGTTATACATGTTATCGGTCGATAATTTTTCGGGTCATCTGTTTCATTTGTTTTTTGTATGAGGTATGTAATACTTTCAGTAATCCATTCCGGAATTTTATTGGGATTATTTACAAGCGTTGATAATGTTTTCGCAAGTATTTTTGGATAGACGAGAGATGATAAAGCCAGAAATTGGGAAACTTGTCATTTCCTGGGGATTTCCATTTTTGCGATTTCGTTAGAGCTTGCCTAACATCATCTGTGGATATATTTTCCCATTCTTGCAGAGGTGTATCCAACATTCGTTCTTCTTCACGTCGGATCCATTCAGCATTTGGGTTATATTCCTTCGGGCTGCTCCAAATATTTTCCCAAAATGTCTTTACAGTATCAATCGATGGTGGCCTTTCGACATGTATAGATTTTTTCAATTTCCCTGTAATAATAATAATAATTATTATTATTATTATTATTATTATTATTATTATTATTGTTATTATTATTATTATTATTATCTAAAAATATAGGAACTATCGCAATCGTTAATAGAATGTGGTAGAGGTTTTTTGACAATTTTAAATTATTTTACTTGTTACATCTCATTATGGCGTAATGTTTAACAAGTTTATCGAACTGACAAGATTTGTGACTTTTTGTTAGAACAATACTAAGTAATGACTTATTATAGCCAAAGACAAAGTGACAGAATTCTTATCGATCCTGATGTGACCTGAATCGTGTCAATTCTTTCTCGGTTTTTTAATTTTTCCAATATTGAAGCAAGAGTTTTAGGAACCGTTTCTAATCTGTCAATCAATATTTACCGTTTATGTTTCACATTTTCTGTTGTTCCTGTGCCAGGTATTCATATCTCACTTTTTAATTGTTTCATATTTTCTGATTTTCTCATTGAAGTTCACGATATCTATTGAGATAAAAGTAATACTTGATGAGGAATCGTTATTTCCATATCTCATAGCTTAAAATTCGGCGTATTTGCGAATGACTTTCTTTAAAAGAGTTAATATTGTATCAAGTTGTGTCTGTGACACATTCATGTAATTTGAATGCTACCACATCATAATATATTTTTACGGCATTTCTCCAACTTTCTTTCAAAACATAATACTAAACGCTGTTTCTATTTTACAGATATAAAAACTACTTTTAGCGGACGATAGAAAGTGGCAAATAGTGTTTTAATCTCAAAAAAATTGATACGAATGTCCTCCAACCATTTTCAATTTTCTTGGCTCCTTCTTCTATAATTTCTTTCTCTCTCTCGTGTGATGTTGCGAGAACTGATGAACGTCACATGAGCTTGGGAGAGCAAGATGGCGATGCAATGATAGCGTTCGTAATGTAAGATGCCTGGCAAATATAATTTCTGACGTATAATTAGTTTTGGGTGAACAATTTTGTCGAAAAGGGTAGGAGTGGACATTTTAAAAATTAAATAAAAAATTTATGAAGTCATTATACAGTGTACACACTTGCGGCCTCCATTAAGTTATATTTGCAAATGAGTCTCTATATACAAATCTGTGCTTATGTATGCGTACATGACTACATATATATGTGTGAGTGTATATGGGCGTGCGTGTACGAGAAATAGACTTATGCATACGTATATTAATAGAAATTCTCACATATTTTTGCATATTATTATTATTATTATATTAATATTCCTTAATATAATTAAGAATGTCGACTCACGCGAGAACGTACGCAGACAGAGACACACACTCATATATGAATATTTTGAACAAAATTCCTTGACGCCATTGTAATAGCCATTGTTAGCCTCCATATTTGATGGGGGTACTGAAAAGTTTCTTAACTTACCAAATAGGCATATGTCTATGTTTCTGAGATGAGGTATTATGTACACTATTTACATTATTCGGACTATAGTTCTCATCTTTGTCGCCATATTTATCACAGCGTTTCGGGCGTTGTACGCTCCGGCCTTCTTCAGGTGATTAGAATGTCGAACTGAACCTTTTATTTCGCTCGTTGGGGTAGACTGTTCTAGTTCCACGTGGCATGTCTAATGGATGCCAGTTATCAGTTATCTCCTGTTAATTCACCTCTTCAAGTTCTCTACTGCCTTAACCAGGTATTGAACTCATAACTCTTTTGGGTCCTGTCACTGTATCTTTTATATTTTATTTTTATATTTGCTACTTTATATAACTTCTATTTTATACCGAGCACTATTATTGCATATTTTGCAAAGAATTTGTATTAACTACAAGCATATATATATATATATATATATATATATATATATATATATATATATATATATATATATATATATATATATATATATATATATATAGTAAAAAACGAAAGAACAGTAAGATATATAATCCGCTGTTCTTATTGATATTTTTATTTTTACAAAACAGTGCTCAATATAAATTTACAGAGCCTTCATTTAATTAAATTAAAAGCATTAGTAATGCTTTTAATTCAATTATATAATTGAATTTCAAGTTTTTAGCTTCTGTTTTGAAACATGATAATTCCTGTGTGGCGATGAAACCATATTTATAAATCAGTTAATTTATAATATAATATAATATATATAGATATGTATGTGTGTGTGTGTGTGTGTGTGTGCGTGTGTGTGCGTGTGTGTGTGTGCGTGTGTGTGTGTGCGCGTGTGCGTATGTGTGTGTATGTGTGCGCGTGTGCGTGATATATCACGGCACAGTCACACATTTGTCCATCTCAGTTCTTGTTGTATAAAACTATTTATTGGTTCTGTTATAATAAATCCATTGAGCTCTTTTTGTGGATCAGTTTTAATATTTTATATTACTAGGATCCACTTGAATTATATACCAACAGATTTATTACCTTTACTATATATATATATATATATATATATATATATATATATATATATATATATATATATATATATATGATAAAATATAGTTTTAAGGTATGCTATATTTATGAGTTAAAGTATTCGATATTAGGGATACAGTGTATGTAAATATAAAAGTGGACACTGAGGACAACATCCGCCAGCGATTGTCTATTTCTTGCTTAAAAACAAGCCTGATGATTGTGTTTAAGCATGAAATAGATAGTCGCTTCTAGGCGTTGACCTCAATGTCCACTTTCACATATAATGATTTTCTAAGCATAGCTTAGATGTTGCACAGGGCCGAAAGTAAGGGGCACCCAGTGAGGATGGATCGAACTCACTCTCCAGTTGTAACTGTTTTAGTGAGACAAGCTTGCTAACGACGAGGTGCCGAATAGTAATTTTTCAAGCGCAGCTTAGATGTGGCACAAGGCCGAAAGAGAGGATCGAACTCACTACTCAGTCGTAATTGGTCTAGCGAGACAAGCTTGCTAACCATTACACTGTCTCGAGGTGCTCATTACCGGCCAGATCTCTTATATTGAAACGCTTAATGGATAAATGTAAAATATCGAAATAACTATAACAACGTATTCGCGCGTTTTTCTATTTTTTTTTTTTTAAATCACACAACGGAATGCAGATTTTATCGCAGTTACAATATGTTTGTCTCTGTATTTTACCCCTGAAGATGATCTTAGAAAAGGTCGAAAGTACTTGGATAAAAAACAAAAATCTATGGCGCCTTCCTTAATGAATTTCATCTTAGCATCAAGAAACTGATTAGACAACTGGAAAGGATCAGTATAAAAATAAGTAAACACAATCGGTCTATATTATTCAATGAAATATGTTTGAATGCAGATATGCTGCCTATATATATATATATATATATATATATATATATATATATATATATATATGTACAAATGGTAGTACTCGTTTGTAAAACATCGGATAACTCAACTTGCAGTAGAACAAATCGGTACCCGAGGAAAAAATTGGAAATAAAAAAAGAAAGAACCAAGAACATTAAACAAGACGAAACCAATCGTCAAGTGCTTAAGCTCCAAGTCCAAAGGAAAAAAAAGCCAAACGAGTAAAAAGACAATAACGGTTTAGTTTAAGTGTGTGTATATATATATATATATATATATATATATATATATATATATATATATATATATATATATATTCCATATCCCGTGACGTCCGCGTTTCGCGCCAGACGCTACTTAATGTAAACAAACTTCTGAAAACAGCCATTTCTGAAGAAAGATCGAGGCCGATCAAAAATATCAAATATATATATATATATATATATATATATATAAATATAAATAAATACTTTCACAAAAAACTTTCAATTTTTTTTAATTTGCAACTTTTCAATAGTTTTTTCTATATTATATATATATATATATAATATATATATATATATATATATATATATATATATATATATATATTCAATGTTGTGTTCGTTCAGGATATTTGCAATTATAAGTGTCTATAGATAATTTACCATTATTTTCTGAGAATTACGATGGTTTCTTGAGAAATGTATGAAGTGAGTTAGAAATGTTGAATTCAGAGTACATCTTCTTATAGACTAATTGCCATCCAAAGCTATAGAGCCCCGTCTTCTATAAAACTATAAGAAAGTGAAGAAAAGCCGACAGCATTAATGCGAAAGTGAATCTAATTCGTTTCTATTTTCATTGTTTCTTCAATTTTTTTTTTCAATTTCCATGCCACGTTCTCATCATTCAATGGGTTTAAAGCAGGGGTTACCAACTTTTTTTGACCCTGTCCCACGTAGCCCCTCTAAAATCTTCTTGCCCCACCCCTCCGGGGACATATAATTCTTATTATTCAAAAAGTGAACTAACTTATCTTTCCTTAAGAACTTGAAACTCCATATATGCAACAGTATTATCATTTAATTTTAGAATTTTACAATATTCATAAAAATATTGAGTTACTAATATATATATATATATATATATATATATATATATATATATATATATATTATACAGTACATGCGTAATTACACATGTACATGCATACACACAAATATTTTTATGTATACATACTGTATGCACACCGTATATATTAACTCGCACACACACACCCATACTCACGCAGACTCATTAGAAAAAAAAATTCACCGTTAATAACTCATTCTCGAATTGCCCCCACCCTAAAAATCAAATTGCTCTCCTGTGGGGCGTGCACCCCACGTTGGGAACCACCGCCTTAAAGTATATTATCTCTCTTTTGAAGTTATATCCCTGTTACGATTACGTTTTGATTCTATGTCTTAAAAATTGTTATTATTGCTATTTGGCTAAATATACTCATCTTGGTTGCTATTTGAAGTAGGGAAAGGACGTTTCACACCTAACCTGGAAGGAAGTGAAAGCGAGGCAGACCTAGAAGGCTTTCAACAAGCAGAAATACTGTATGTGGGTCAAATGCAATCAGAGGGAAAATTGGTGATTGATAAATTCCACGAATTCATCGAGAAGTGTTCATCCTTTTGTTTTTCATTCACCTACTATGCTGATATATCGCATCTTCTGAGTCCGTCAGATTTCGCTCCTTGCAACTTATGTTTTTCCTGAATCTAAATCGGCCCTTGAAACGCAGTATATTTTAAATTGTAAACAAGAGAAGGAGACAATGAAGAAGCAGCTGATAGCGATCTTTAGATATTTCAGACTATTTAAAAAATGAAAGTGACATTGGAATAATTGTGTAAATTGAAAGGAACTAAGTTGCCATTTTCCTATTTAGGCTACCCTTTTTTACGCCAACGGTAAATGACTGGATCAATTCCGGACAGACCACGCAGAGAATAAATAACATAAAATAAAATGGCAAGAGCGTCCGGATAAACTTAATCATAGTCATGGTATCATTTAATTAAATACAAATTAAATTAAAACAGAAGACACTATTTTATTTTTATTTGGAAGTTTTCATTTCATTCGCAGACTTGTTTAATCAGATAACCAAAAACCAAGCAAATTTCATCAAAAATCCATGCATTCAGCGCATTAATATTTTTTTTTTGTTTCTGTTATTTTTCCGGAGTCGATCTTCAATATCTCCAGGGACAAAATGACGGACGGGTTCAGCTGACTAGGTTCCAACTGAAAACACATTGAAATCAAATGGAAGATAAGCCATCGTTCGGCTTATTTTTAATTACGCTAAACTTTATTAAATTTCGTCAAGTCGTCATCGGATTTATTTATTTCATCAGGTTCTTTTCGAAAACATATTTTTTCTCTTGGGTGGGTTTTTCGCATTAAGAAGGCACACTCTCTCTCTCATAGCGAAATGTTTAATGTACAGCCCGAGGATTTAGCGGCAATAAAAATAGATTTAGGTTTTCTGTTGTTACATCGAGTACAGGATAGAATGGTTGATGAATTTTCCGACATTAAACAAGGATTTCATCACATCTTTTTTAACAAAACCGTGGAGCGAATCATTATTTACTAAGTTTAACTTATTGCAACCCTAGAATGAACTATGGTGAGGGGCTTCTTATTAGAGGGAGGATGTATTGCGTCATCCATCTAAATAACAAAATCTTATCTTTTACATGTGGATTCACCTCTGGAATTAGTAGGTCCTTGCGGATGAATGGTAAATGTAGTCGAAGCCAATATAGGAGATAACGATATATAATTCTTTATATATCAGGAACAATATCGGGGAAAATGTATAAAGTTGAAAACGCGTTACGTCCTTTAGGGCATCATCGGACTAATTTTTTTCATGTTGGTTCGACTACGCATGCGCACGAACGAGAGATGCTGGGAATTTTAGATTTTAAAATTTTTACATTTAATTTTTTTTATCTAAATTTATTTTTACGTGAATATTATAGCCTTGTGTGGCAACTAGACTAGGAGAAGGAAAATTCCGTATTCAAAACCTGAGGCGGTTTGTCTGGGGATCTTGTAGCACGATGTGTACCAGGCCTCAGTATTCTCTTCCAAAATCTGTGGTTGGTTCTAAACAAGCCTTCAGCACTAGAATCAAATCACTATAATGTGCCGTTAGTTTGGCTGTTCGTTCCTAAGAACTGAGTTGAATAACGACGGGATTCTCCTGAAAAATTTATTTCGGTTGAGCTCTCTGGGAGGTAGTGTGGGTTTGTAAACAGTGACTATTACGGCTAATAATGAAAGACTCTTCGGTAAATTGAATCGAGTTCTCTCAGTCACTGTGTTTTTATCTAAAAAATAAATACGCTTAAATTCACCTTCATCCCTGCCGTGCGCCAACGGTAGTGGAAGAATCCCCGACTGACGCCAATTCAGTCGGGTTTCGATACTAGCTAGAGGCAACCGGACGTGTAGCCACACTGATAAGCTGTGATACAGCGAAGCAGTCTGTCTGTGGATGACAATATATATCTATATCTATCTATCTATCTATCTACCTATCTCTCTCTCTCTCTCTCTCTCTATATATATATATATATATATATATGTATAGGCAAAAGGTTTGGAGCAACCCTGCATTTCTTAAAAAGACATCTTAAAATGAGATATTTTTTAATAGTAAAAGATCAAATTTCAGTAACTACAGTGTACTTGGTTTTATTTTTCAGTTTTTCTTCAAGTTTCTACGAAAAAGTTAAAATTTGAATTTTATCCCTTTACAAGGCATTTTTCTAAATTATGAATATTTTATGAGAAACATTATATTTTGATATCACCATTAACTCCTCAGTAGAGATTACCAAAATTTTCAACTAAGTTAAATGTTAATACAAGTTCTAAATGTTAACTCAGCACTGACTAATGTTGTAAACAAAATCTGTGTAGCTGTTTCTGTTTTACGACAAGATTTTCATAGTTTTTATTTTTTATTTTTAAATTTTGATCTAATTGACACAAAATGGCAAAACCAAAGCAGCTAAACATGGAGGTGAGTGCACAAATTTAAATTTTAATCAAAGAAAGTTTCTCTCAAAGACAAATTGGGAAGAAGTTGAAGATTTCTAGTGACGGGTGCAATATTCGTTACAAAGGCAGTTAGAAACTGGCGCAAATGTTGACAGCAAAAGAGCTGGAGCACCAAAAATGACAACTGCTGATGAAAATAAACACTTGATTATTGAGAGGAATAGAAAAAGATGGAGAACTGCTCCAGAGTTGACAGCTGAACTTAATTCTTCTCGACAGCAACCAGTGTTGCTCTCAACAGTGAAAAATTAACTTAGATCAGCGGGGATCAGGGATGCATCAAGAAACCTGTTAAGAAAGGTGAATAAGCAGAAAAGACTATTAAGGGTAAAAAAAGCCTAGAAGTGGACATTGAAAGAATTTCAATTGTATTGTGGACAGACGAGACTAATTTTGCAAGTTTTGGTATTAAGAGGAAAGTGTATGTGAGAAGAAAGCCAGGAAAAAAGACTGAAGGATGAATGTGTAGATCTAACAGTTAAGCATGGTGGTGGGTCTGTTATTGCGTGGGTTCTTTTGGGGGAGAGAGAACTGAAGATTTGATTCAGATCAAGGCAATCATGAAAAAAAAACCAATAATAAAAGACAATATCATTTGATTTTGCAAAGACATGCTATACCAGCTGGTTTATGCATAATTGAAAAAATATTTACCTTTCAACAAGACAATGATCCAACCCACTGAAAATTACCTTGAGTCAAATAAAGGAACACAATTTTGGAAATTATGACTTGACTGTCTCAATATCCTGAGCTCTCACCTATTGTATTAGCATGAGATGAATTGGAAAGGAGAGTTTGAAAAGAATACACAAAGCGTGAACGTGAGCTTTTTTTTCAGTGCTTGAAGATTTCTCGGTAAGATCTGTTACCGATATTTTCAAAAACTGTTGGAAAGAATGACAAGAATTTGTAAATCAGTAATTAAGGCAGGTTGTGGTTTTATTGACGAAAAAAATATGATGCTTTTGTATGATGATTTGTCGTAGTTAACGGCTTATTTTTTGCCAAAATAAAAGTAAATATGCTGTAGTTAGAGATATTTTATATTTTACCTTAAAAACGCAGAACTATCTTGTTTTTAAGGTGTTTTTTTAAGACATGTAGGGTGGCCACAAACTTTTTACCTGTAGCATATATATATATATATATATATATATATATATATATATATATATATATATATATATATATGTGTGTGTGAACATTGAAGTCAACACTTAGAGGCCTTTTATATTTACACACGCTCTATCTCTGATATTGAGCACTTTATCCCATAAATATAGCACACTCTAAGACTATATTTCTTCATATATATATATATATATATATATATATATATATATATATATATATATATATATATATATAGATAGATAGATAGATAGATAGATAGACAGATATGCATATATAATTTTAAAACCAAAACAGACGCTGATACTGGGGTCAGGTATTTACACTAAGATCGTGGCATGACAGTGATAAAACACGATGATGGCGAATAGCGATAAAACAGAGTGCAAGGAAAATTATAGTTTTGCTTTACAGCATTAGACGAAATAAGGGCCGGAATTCAAACTGGAAAGTGTATAAGTTTTACAATTTATTTATAAGGTTTAACGATTGTGCATTGAAACATTTTCGTAATTAAACTTATTTTTTGTGCGTGTTTAAAGAACGACCACATGATTAAGTCACTGCGGTGGGCTCACAAATTCGGATTTAGGTTGTTGTTTTTTTTTCTTCGTCTTGTTTTATTGATATAGATTCCCTTTCATTGTCTTTTTTCCCTTCATAGATCCAAGTATCCTTAAACCTTAGCCTTTCGAGAAACACCTCAACCATCTTGTTCTCCACCTCCAAAACTACCATCATTTTTCACCTGGCATTTTTGCTTTTAACTCGCCTCACCAATTCGTCATCGTTGCTGAAGGCAATTTGTACAATGAGGGGGTCATCGTTTGACTTTGTCACTCTTTCGCACACCTGTTAGCCTGCAACAAGAATTTTTTTTATCTTATCGCACCTGGCTACGGTCTTTGATCTTTTCTCCTTTCTTTTCATCTTACCCCTATCCGCTTGGACATTAATTCTGCTTTTAACTGCATTTTTCCCTTGCTTTCAGTGTCTCTCAGCTGTAAATTTATTTTTCCAACTTGACTGTACCTGCCAACCCTCCACCACCATTGAAATCATGAACAGAACACAAGGAAATTCCATGGTGACTCTTTTATATTTAACAATGGAAAGGCAAGTCATTAATATTGGTAGGGAAAAATGAATTATATTTTAATTCAAATTTTACATCGTAGGTTATAATTTTTCTAAATCGATGCTCTTGATGTAAAAAAACCCATAATTTTGAAGAACTCTTCTTTATATTGTTTCATCTATGTTAAATTAATATTTCATACTTTCCTTTTGCAATACTTGAAATAAGGGAATGCATTAAATTATCAGTGGCTAAATACTGGCCGTGTGAAGTACATTTATACATAGTCCCAATTTTAGCATTGAGTAGCATTTTTTATATTAAATGACATTGCTTATAGTTTTCAACATTACTCAATCCTTGGGCAATATGGTCACGAGACAAGTCATGGTCAATGTGTTTATTAGGAGAGTGCCTTAATGAAAGCGTTATGTACACAATGGGCATGGATTATTAATATATACATAGTGAAAGATATCACTCAATCTCAGGAGACTATGAAGTCTATTAGGATGGTTAGTTAATTGATTTGTACACACCTGTCCAGGTACATTTGTGTTAGTTCAACACCCACTGAGTCCCCCTGCGGTTTAAACTACAATTATGGTATACGAACTTTAGTTACAGTTCCTGAGAGAGCGCATAACTTGGTGTGATCATCAGTTTGAACAAGACTATCTCGGTCACGATGACTTATGAATTTGTGCTAACAGTTGTATCGACAGCTTCCAATTAGTTTATTCTATCCAATTTCATTTCATTCTTGGTTAAATCCGCGTTATGAGTTTCAGGCACGTTGAGATCGTCTCGCCGGATGAATACTATCAAAAATTCACCTTCTTGACAAACGGACACTATTCAGATTCAAAGTCGTCTCATGGTTGGAACGATACTGTTTTGATCACTCGGCCACATAGAAACACAAGTATTACGTTGAGGTATTAAGCTTTCTCTCATTTTGTACGCTGCAAATATATTGACAATTCAAACAAGCGTTGCTCAATACAAGTGATAGATTTCTATGTCATCGAAAATCAAGGCTTACCTCTTTTTCTCTGACAAATTGCTGGTGATACAGATCAATGTTATCCATTAGATCATTTTGCTCATGTATTTTGTTGGATGCAAATTGGTATCCCATCCTTCGAATGAGGTTCACTATTCGACGAAACTAAGTTTCATAAATATCTGGAACTTAACCGTGAAGTAATTTGGAATGAACAAATCTCGCAGACCATTGATAGTGAAATGATTTAAAGCTTCAGGCTGTTATGGTTCTTTGCTGGAGTAAGGTAAGCATATATGATGGTGGACTCTCCTGTCGATTTCGACATATGAGGATGCGACAACCCCATTCAGGTTCTATGTGTCGTATGTGACACTTCGGTGCCGTTAGTGGCCAGCATACAAGTCCACATATTGTGTAACATCGAAGGTCTCGTGACATAGCGACAGGAATATTTGCTGATGCTTTTCGCCGTTGTCTTTCGTCTCTTAGACGACTAATTTCAAAATTTCTGGTAAAACCTCCGGCACAAATATCTCCAGTTATTTCTACCCCGGGCTATTCGCTCGAAGTTAGTATGAGACATTACTCAGATGTTAATGTTTTATACCTCAGTCACAGGTGTTACACTTCACTGTCCACTGTCAAGCGGGCTATATATGAGGATATATATATATTTACTAATTAATTAGCGATGGAACAATTTACTAATTAAAAACTTTGTAAATTTATAATATATATATATATATATATATATGTATGTATGTATATTATAAATTTACTAATTTAAATATATGGTTCTATGGCTAATTAATTAGTAAATTTATAATATTTATGCTCTGTAGATTTGCATTGAGCACTGTTTTTTAAAAATAAAAATAATTAATAAGATTATATATCTTACTGTCTTTCTCTTTATTATTATAATATATATATATATATATATATATATATATATATATATATGTGTATATATATATATATATATATATATATATATATATATAGTCTTTCTTTAGTTTAGTCACCCTAAACTAATTTATGGGTATTACTACACCGACGACGTCATGCCTTTTCTAATGTTTTTTGTTTATTTCAAACTCAGCTTGTTTCACTCGACGTTGCTTAACTTCAGTGATCGCGTACAAGAACCAGTGTTTCAATGGGATATGACCATAAATCGCTAACAGATAGAAAGCCCTCTATGTTAAAAGGTAATTATGAAGGTGAAGATATTAACAAATTTGAGCGCTATTCATATTGCATTTAACCACACAGGGAAAAACAGAAAGAAAGATAAAATTTTAAAGATTTGGGGCGCATTGTAGGATATGGAGATTAATTGATTGATTCGTTTTTTTGACGACTTATCGACCCTTTTCAGCCAGAAAATATTTTCAGGTTGTAAGAATTGGTTTTGCCTTTTTAGATAATAATGGCTTTACTAATTAATCGTGGGTGGAGGGAAGAGGTGGATTCATGCCTGTCCCAATGGTATTTGCGCGGAATTGCAACTCGGCTCTGCGATTAACAATTGCAAGCCATTATCCTTTACACCACCAAAGCTTAAAGCAACTGGTATTCACAAGAGGTCACCCATCTAGGTAGTGACCAGACTCGACGTTACTTAACTCCGGTGATCGCACAAGAACTGATGTTTCAACGTGATATGACCGTAAGCCGGGATTTTGAGAGGACGGTTTATGTCCATAATCATTGCAGTCCTCAAAGACAGACGTAAAAAGACTGAAACTGTTAATGTCGATGAATAATTGAGACGATGCTGACCGTAGGATGGAGATGCTGACCAAAATATTAAAGGGATGGTTCAAGATTTGAGGAGGTTTACTGCCACCCTCCTAAAAGTAGCCAATAGAAAGTTAGGAGTCCACAGATAATAATAGATGTATATAAAGATTTCTATTTTCTAGTCGAGAAAGAGTGCGATTTTAGATTGGGGAGAGTAAAAATATCTTGACGATTCTTTAACGAAAAAATGCTACAAACGTGGAACATATATCTGCGCGGTTTATTAATGGCCGGAGACTGGCCGACTGAAAAGTGTTACTAATAAAAAAAATTAAGAATATTTGACAATGCGTCGTTAAAAAATGAAATAAAAGTCATGAGAAATGAGACCTTAAGCTTCACTTGTCCATGTTGATAATTTCTGGAACAATGTGTCGATTTTCTGTCTGTGGTAAGTCATCAAAACTGTACGAAAGAAGCTTTTTTCTCTCTTTCGAATGACCTGAAAAGATCATTGAATCCGGCATTTATTCTTACTCCGCCTTCACAAAATTCATTCATGGTTTTTATCTTTTTTTGTGTAGCAACTATCATGTGCGTAATTATTATTTTTTGCTTCTGTTGTGAATTTGGTGAAATTGTACAGTAAACAGCGGACAATAGGCTAATTAACAAAGCCTAAAAAACTGAATTACACAAAAAATGGAGGGAAAAGATGCATTTAATTAAATATCACATGATGACAGCAGAAAATTGCACGGTTTGGTAAGGTTTGCAAATATCCATGAACATTACTTGAATGAAACCATAAAATCCACTAATTCTTTTTTATTATATATATATATATATATATATATATATATATATATATATATATATATATATATATATGTATGTGTGCTATTTACATTATTCGGACTATTGTCCTTATCTTTGTCGCCATATTTATTACAACGTTTTGGCCGTTGTACGCTCCGGTCTTCTTCAGGTGGTTGGAATGTCGAACTGAACCCTTTATTTCGCTCACTGGGGTAGAGTGTTCTAGTTCCACGTGCCTTGTTTAATTGATGTCAGTTATCAGTTATCTCCTGTTAATTCCCCTCTCCAAGTGCTCCACCGCCTTAGCCAGGTATTGAACTCACAGTCTTTGGGTCCTGTCACTGGATCTAACTAACGCATTTATCCACTGTGCCATGTGTCCTCGAGTTCATCGTTGTATGAAATTCTGGGTATTATAGACCTAATGTCTTCAGAAACCTTTTTCATCAGAGCTCATATTGCAATTTTTATTGTTATTATCGCTTTTCTCTGGCACTCCTTATTACTGGTTCCCATTTGTATTCATTTCTATGCTTGGTCGACTCAAAAGATTTTTGTGGCCTAGTATATGTGTTGATTTCTTAAGTTTACAAATTTTCAAAAAATGTTCTTTGTCTATGACCTCAACTCACGGAGGGCGGTGTTCTCCCTTTTCTCTCCATATGTGGTCAGCCACGCCTGATTTTTCCATTTCCCCTCGTGTTACAGCTTTTTGGTGTTCTTGAAGCCTTACATTAAGGGGGCGGCCTGTCTCCCCTCTATACTTCTTTCCGCAGCTGCACGGGATAGCGTACACACAGTCTTTAGACATGTTCTCCTCTATAGGGGGTCTTACTCGGGAGCGATATCTGCGAAGTGTCGTCAAGCTTTTGAAGGTTGTCTTGATGTTATATGGACCGCAGATCCTTTGTATTTTCTCTGATAACCCCTTCACATATGGCAAGCAAACTGTTTTCTGAGTGTTGTTGTCCTCCTCATGTACCCACCTATCCCAGTTCTTTTTGCGCTGCTGCCATGTACCCAGAGTAGTTATTACTTTGTAGGGTACTGCTTATACTGGCCAATTCTTTATCTAATGTCTCTGGGTCGCCACTTATGATTTTGCTCAGTATTGTAAGCATCGGACCCAGAATTTCATACACAGATGTCCTCATGGACACATGCCACAGTGGATAAAGGCGTTAGTTAGATCCAGTGACAGGACCCAAAGAGTGTGAGTTCAATACCTCGTTAAGGCGGTGGAGACCTTGGAGAGGGGAATTAACAGGAGATAACTGATAACTGACATCCATTGGACATATATATATATATATATATATATATATATATATATATATATATATATATATATATATATATTTAAAATTTTTTAAAAATTCAACCTCAGCGTCGTGACTGCACGCTCCAAAAGTATTCTTACAGTTAACAATATCACATTTCTTAAAACACTTCTTTCGGATTACACTTTATCTTTCGGTGTCCTGTTATAACCTGGTTGTAAAAAAACTTACCTATTTCCCTACCTGAAGATGATCGTATGAAACGATTGAAAGCTAGTAGTAAAAAAAGACCTGATAAAACCGGAATTTATAAACAAGGATCATACCATTCTTTAACGGATTCGAGGTTAATGTATTTTATTATTAACAATTGTTTGCGAGAGTGATTATTGCCATTTATATCATTAACTTCATTATCTGCTTTTCGTATGAATGATTCGCGTAATATATATATATATATATATATATATATATATATATATATATATATATATATATATATATATGTGTGTGTGTGTGTGTGTGTGTGTGTGTGTGTCAGAAATTCTCTCACTACTCAGAAAATATCTTTAGGGAGACTGGGGTTCGTTAATGCTTAAAAAAAGAAGAAACCAAAACAAAAAAGAAAGCATATTTTTTCGTTTAAGCTTTCTATTCCATTTCACGTTTCGTTCTTTATATATAAACTGAAGTGCTAAAAAAAACAGGATTTGTATGCTGGACTTGTAGAAATGGACACAGCTGAATGACTTATGTATGACGTAATAAGTAAAGAGGTAGTGTAGCTGTGGCAGACTAGTAACACGGAGATGAATACACACAACTGATCTAGTAATGATTGTTATAGACAGAAAGATGATGACAACTACTCTATATTTTTTATGGCCTAGCAGTCGTAAGAGTAATGTACTGTGTAGTGTGCATTACATGAAGTTTCTTCCAAGGCCATAAAACATCAATATTGGACCATGGAAGTTTGATAACGTGTTCCCTGGACAGATTGTAGTGATGGGTCAAGACGAAATTAAACCTCGTATAACCAAGCCGTTACAGATTACGTGTATACACTGCCGGCAAGAGGGTGGTATTTGTGATTTTTGACACGTGATTATGTAAATTTGGGTGCGCATGGACACGAAAACAAGCGAGAGTTGCAGTTTGTAACTTTGTTTATTTGGTTTTCAGTGTACTGAAATGCTGTATAATCGCCTATATAGCAGTAAACGCACAACAATTTCCTCACCGCAGAAGAGAGTTAAAGTGACAGAAATGTGGGTTTACCAACGAATGCTAAGAAATTCATCGACGGAACGTGTGAGCGACGAGGTAATCTTAAGGAAAATAGGAACAAGAAAACTTACAATCAGAAAAAGATAGCGGAAATTTATGGAACGCTTAATGAGGAAAGAGGTCCTAGAGAATTTAACACTCAGCATTTACAAGCGAGAGAAGTAGTTAGAAACAGCGAGTAATCTACTTAGCGAATCTGAGTGAATCTTTTGGAGAACAGAAGCAAGAGAGATGCTAAATATTAAGAAATAACTTACAGCAAAGACAGGGAGGTTTGGAGAGTCGTAATTTATCTGTAATGTCCTGAAAGGAGATGGCATATAAAAGAATAAAAGTATATTTTTAAATGTAGGTACAAACATTTAAATTTCAATTTTAAAAAAGGATTTCCTTTCTTGTCAATGCAATTCATTGGTGAATACTAATCTCTTATATTGAACAGTAAAAACGGTGACAATTTCAGAACAATTTCAACTGATGTCTGTGTCAACCTACGGATTTAATAATAGACTAAATTTAGAATAAATTAGGAATGTTCAATTAATGATCCCCTCTCGTGACGTAAAGATTTCAGACTTGTGCCACTTATAGTAATTTTTACTTGACAAATATCGCTTGTTTCATAGAGAGATCTTTACTTATTGTTAAGCCACTTTTTGGGCCCAAATATGCATTAGCTTTTCAGTGGGGAAAAACAAATGTAAAATTATAAATTTAAATAAATATTTCACATCATTCTTAGATGAAGATGAACATTCTTTGAGGAAGAAAAAGAAAAATTTCAAATAAATATGCTTATTGGAGAAGCAAAAAAAAAGAAATAGATTTCGTTGTTGTGCTGCTCTTCCCTACTAAGATGACAATGGACTGCTTCTACTGATATATATGGCAAGTAGCCACTTTAGAGAAGGATTTGAGTAGTATTTGATGTACTCAAGTATTTCCATTCTAGGTATGAGTATTTAATAAATCTCTTCTTCTTTGTTCTCCCTATCCTGTTCCGCCAATATTCTTTCTAACTAGGGCCTTCCTAATTCTCACCTATTTTGAACAAAGACAACATTACAACAATTGTCTTATTTTTTAAGGCTTATTAACATTTTGTGGGTTATTTCCGCGTAAGTGAATGCAACGAACCAGACAGGAATTTAAACTCAACTCTCCAATTTCTCATTTCGAACCGAACTGCACATAAGGATAAGCATTCTGATTCACGCACATTTGCTTCATTAAACTGTCTGCAGAATCTCTAATGTTGCGGCCTGAAATGAAAAGATCGTGTCTGAGATATTTGAATATTTACGAACCGTTTTCATGAGTCGATGTTCAAACCGTAGTCAAAGCCAGAAATATAAACTGATTTTCAAGTCGAGTCACCTCACATGGAAGAAAGTTGCAAATAAATCTTCCTGCTTCTTACATTGAGCGAGACGAAGCCAAATCAAAATAATTTTAGTAATACTAAATATTTATTCGTTGTATTGAAATTTTTTAAAATGTGAATCTGAAAGATTCTTTAACAGGATTTTAGATTATATGGTCAGTATTGATTATTTTTGATTATATAGTCAGTATTGATTATTTTTGATTATATAGTCAGTATTGATTATTTTTGTCTTACTAAAAAACAAACAAAAAATCATAGCAAAAGTTGCGAATATTTTATACAGAATTAAATAATGGAATTACAAAGAAACCGTGTCATCAAACGTTTACTACTGCTACTCGGTGGTAGAAATAGTTGCTTGCTTTCTTCTACTAGTTTCCGAAGCTGGAGTAAAAAAAGAATGACGAGCTACGACTTCCAAGGTGGACAGACGCTGCCGATTTGCAAGATTTACATAACAAATTCTTTCGAACACAACCGTTTCTCCTTAAAACTTGGCATGCAGTGGGGGTTACAGAGAGTGAATGTGAGAGAAAAGAGTGGGTGTAGGGGGGTTGAGGAAAGGAAAAAAGGACAGGAATCAAGGCAACAAAAGATGGTGATTGAGGTTGCATTTAAATTTTTTGAAGATTGTAGTTATCAGGGAAGTAAGTGAGAGGAAAGGTGTTCCATTGTTGGGTAATGTGAGAAAAGAAACTGTTGGAGTAGAAGTTGCGGTTACATTTAACTATTTCAACGGTAAACGGGTGGGACCTAAATGCCAATCTAGTAGCACGCTTAAATTCATATAGTCGGGGTACCAGGGGGGAAAAGCTCATCAGAGCAGTTGCCATGAAAATATTTGTAGAAAAAACAGAAGGAAGCCACATCACGTCTGTGACACACACACACACACACACACACACACACGCACACACACACACACACACACACACATATATATATATATATATATATATATATATATATATGAATCATGGCCAGAAGATTAGGTTCAAGTATGAAACAGACTGTCGCCTCTCGATTTGGCCTCCGTGACCACTGATATATACAGCCTGATTGAAAAGAAACTCCCTATTTTATGTATGAGTCCAGACTTAACACCCTGTGACTTTTTTCTTTGGGGTTGGTTAAAGGAGCAAGTCTACTGTACCAAACCAAGATTTGGAAGAATTTGAAGAGCGAAGATAACAACTTATATCTTTCTTACCATAAGAGTTCCTGGTCCTGGTTGACGTGATTCCTGGCCGGCTCGAGAAGCTGGTAGCGAAATCTGGTGCCCATATCGAATTTTAAATAAAACGTCATGCTAAACGCTTTCCTCTCATAACCATTTCTTGTAAAAATTATAGATAATGAATAAATTTTAAGTATTTTAAAATAGTAATTTACTTTTCAATCACCCTATATATATATATATATATATATATATATATATATATATATATATATATATATATAATTATTACAAGTAAAAGGTTTGTCTCTTGGCTCATTGATATTACATTCAGCATATATATAAAGTTCTTTATTAACGTTTTATCTTATTTTCTCTTTTAATATTCTCTAATTAGAATTGTGAGCATGAAATTTTTTTATCATCTGGAGGTAATTTCATTTTAAATCGATAATTTAATTTAAATTTAAATATGTTACTCTTTAAATATCAATATTGTTAGTAAAATATTAAAATTAGAAATATTTGTTTTGATATTTAAACACTTAAGTCATCACCTAACGTTAAACATTAACTGTAAAATTTAAATAGATATAAATATAAATATATTTAAAGATTTGAAAATATATGTGTAAGTATTGATATATGAATATACATAGGTACCTGTGTATATCGATACATGTGTATGTGCCTATGTGTGTAATTGCACATGTAAATGAACGTATGTATATGTGTGATATATATATATATATATATATATATATATATATATATATATATATATATATATGATAAAACAAGTTTTTTAATATTGCCTTCAAATATTACTCCATCTTAATTTAAAACCTAAACTTTAAGTAAAAAAGATTACCCATCTAAAAATAGTCACAAATTACATTCATGAATTAGATTCAAACTGATAGAGATGTTACCTTAACAATCATTTACAATATTAAAAGATTACTATCAGTAAACTGTTATATTTTAAATACATTTTCTTAATGTACTTTCTATGAATGTGTTTTTAAATATACTATTTAACGCATATTAAATCCCTAAATTATTTGTAAAAGAGTTAAATATTTAAATTGCTAGCAAACATGAAATTAATTTCTTCGTCGATTTTTTAAACATTTAAATTACTATCAAACATTAAAATCTGTTTTTTTACATGAATTGCTAAAAATTACCACCCCTCCTCTTCCTTCGTAAAACCTAATTACTGCTTCTTTCTCTTTACTTCCCACTTCTTTCTTTCTTTTTTTACATTTTATTTTTCTCTCTTCTCCCCCTTCCCTTTCAATATATCACTTCCGTTAAGTTAACCGATTAAATAGGTCAATGTCTGGTCCCTCCTCCCCTAATACTAAGTATGATAGATAGAAATATTAAAATAAACTCTCTCTAAACTCGATCATGTCTCTCACACCACTCTTCACTGCCCTCTCTGTTAAATTACATAAACTTAATACTACCCGTCAAAAGTGTAAATTTTCATTTCATTATTCGTTTCACCTTTTGGAAGTGATGTCTGATGATCCAGCGTCTTTTAAAAGGACTATGGTGAAATAAATTATTACATGGAGCCTTAAAGTGGTCTGTTTTTCTTTATATATATATATATATATATATATATATATATATATATATATATATATATATGTAAATCATCTTGTAGAGATAATTTTATATTTCTTGCCGCTGTCACTCGTATAAGAGAGAAAAATCAGTAGAAAAGGGGGAAAACTTAATTTGGAAGATTGGCGTATCACAATCTTCCTTGCTATAGATTTTTTGTATCTATTTATACTTGTCCTTTTTGTAGTTGAGTTAAATTTCCGAGTAGTCCGTGTTGAAGTTCAGGTAAATGGTTTTACTCAGACGGTGATTTTACATAATCTTACTTCTGTTTCAACTGATCCTTCCCAGAATTCGTCGTATATATTGATTCTATTCGTATATTAATCTGTGTAGACTTAGGAGTTCGACGAGTGTAATCACTGAATCAAAATCAATTTCTGGTTTCGAATTTGAGCAAGATTTCTTCTCGCCATCGCATTTGTGAAAAAAAGTATGAACTCATTTCTATCTAGTTATTGTCATGTCACAGTGGTTCCGTATCTATAATTCTGTAGAAGTAAAATGCTGTTACTTCCATTGTCAGCCTCGACAGAAACCGGATAGTCAGTCGATGATTAAAATATGAAGTTGAAGAACAATGGTGAAATACGTAAGTGGAAATGGCCCATTCATATATTTCGTTTATCCAATCACACTTTTTAAAAATTTATTTTAAACAATTTTGTTTTTTATTTATCGAATTTTATTTGCATATTTATTTTTTTATTAGAATTTTTTTTTAAATTTTAAGCCGAGGCATTAGTGATTAATTTTGGTCGTGACTGCCGAGAAAATCAAATTTAAAATCATTTTAACAAAATTAGAGATTACTCGGCTGATTTGAAAATCGATCAGTCTGGCATTTTGCCCTCCCGACATATTGAAATACGGACCAGCACACATAGAATGAGATCACATAGAGGATGTCATGTACGCAAACAGACGTCAGGGGATACACGCAAATACATATGTATATATGTATATATAAATGGAAAATCTAATTAAAAACGAAGTAAATATCATTAATAAAATAAATCTGTCCGATTCCATCACTACTGTTTATTTGGACAATATTTCTGTTTTGGACAATTGATATCTACATTTTTGCTTGTGTCTAGGAATTATGATTTTAATATATAAACCTAGATGCACACACACACACACACACACACACACACACACACACACACACACACACATATATATATATATATATAAATGCTTATCATTTCTAGAAACCAAACTGGGCCAGTGTGTCTCGTGGGTATTTTCGCTAATTACAATAAATGCGATGCTATTATATTCTCATCAAATCGTTACTAATGTGAAATTATATGCTAAAATCATAAAATTCTGTTGTCTGTCAGTTATTTAAACTCAATTTATAGTCAGACTGTCACCACAGAATAGTACGTCTCATTGCTACTTAAATGATTGTTTGTAAAATGGGATGATAAGTTCAAATTGTAAAGTTGAAAATATCTGCCCTTTGCCACTTGCGTTTGATCGATGGGAACTTCTCCAGAACGCGCCCTCTGAGATAAGAGCTTCCTTCAGGTATGTAAATACATATGTATATATTCGATATATAGAAAAACGTTTCGTTGAAACTAAAAATGATTACGCGTTTCCTCTTTCTAGGCTTCATCACATCGAAAAACGAAAGAAAGAAATGTGTGTGTATTTGCGTGTATGCATAAAAAAAGAAATCATTAGTACTTTTTCCCCCAAGATGGCGTTTCACGTAATGAAGGAAAAGAATGAAATTGAATGATTTTTAAAAAAGCCGTTAATATTTATTTTACATCTTTTCTTTAGAATTCTAAGTTCGACAGAGAATAAAAAAATATTAACGGCTTTTTAAAAAGTCACTCATAAGCCACTCATTTAAAAGTCACTCATTACGTGAAAATTTGTCAATTTTCTTCTAAACTTTGTCGGGATTCTATATCCTATTTTAAACACATATGTATATATAAATAATAATATATTGTTTTAGCCACAAATTATTTACCGAAAAAGAGATACAATTTTCGATTGCAAAAAAATTCGAATCTATTAGATGAAGCGTTATCAATTCTTATTCAATGTAGACTTTGGTTTTAGTTTGCTTGCCTTTTCATCGCAATTCGCTTCCAAATAAAAAATAGGCAAAGTACGAGTCAAAATTGAAAGTTTAACAATATGTCCTAAACGAAATTCTTTGATTTAAATAATGTGTAATTTAAATGAATGAACTTCGCTTTTGATTATTACTTTTTTATCTTTCATGAAGAGAATTGCGATGAAAAATCAAGAGAAATAAAATCAAAATCAGCAAAATGGTGTGAGCGGAAGTTAAACATCTTTTATTTCAGCCAACAATAATTTGCATTGGATATTAGCTTGTTGAAATAAAAGGCTTGTTTTGCATTAATCATTCAATTTGTATTTTTACCTGGACTCAACTGAACACCTCAGAAACCATAGGCAACACTATAGAGAGGTAGCTCTGTGTGTGTGTGTGTGTGTGTGTGTGTGTGTGTGTGTGTGTGTGTGTGTGCTTTCGTTCGACTGTTGTGTTTCTTTCTTTGTCAGTGTAATTAACCAACCAAATTATGTATCCACACCAAAAGGAAAAACTCCACGGGAGACAGAACAGAAAAGAATTCTTCGTTTCTTGCCCCAGGAGAAAAAAACAAACTTTCGTTGCAGAAGCATTTACTTTGGGATCTACAGGTGCCAGAAACCAGAACAAATAAGACTAATCTATCTATCTATCTATCTATCTATCTATCTATCTATCTATCTATCTATCTATCTATCTATCTATCTATCTATCTATTCCAGTATGTCCATCCATCTATCTATGAACATGTAACAGATGTTCCGTGGCAGTTATTTCAGGTTTAATTACAAATGCAATACCCCATAGCAGTTGTCATTGCATACCGAGGCCGGCAAGCTTAAATAACCAAACACATGAACACTGGAGCCCTAACGACTATTCATCATTAGACAAAAAGTCTTCCTCACAACCACAGGAAGCCGGAAGGCGTGGCAGATCAGCATGCACTCTGACGGGGTAAAAAGGATTTGAATTGCATAAGAGGCATTAATGTCATTGGCTATATCAAATAGTCTTTCTGTGATCTTTTGTAATGATATAAACGAAACTAATCAATAATTAATTCGGTAATCATCTTTTAGAAAAATAAAACTGTTTACAAAGGAATTTTTCTTAATTTGAAATATATGCATGTATTTATCCCTTTAATGTGTTTATCCCTTTCACAGCCTTCAGAAAATTGTCGTCCATGAATGATTTACAGGAAATAATTATATATATATATATATATATATATATATATATATATATATATATATATATATATATATATATATATATATATATATGCACACTGTTTATACGTTATTTTTCTTGATCGATCATTTCTGTACACGAAACATAGCTTAACGAGAAAAATCGTCGAAGTTTGTGTTTACAAGCAGTAATTCTGACTTTGCTAACCAGACGCTTCTCTGTAGCTGAATGTTACAGCATGTCAAGTCAAAATGACGGTTTCCGTATAGGAATACAGGTTCGATTTCTGTCGGAAAATGCATATTTTCTACGAAATTTCTCGAGCACTCAGGCCGGTAAATGTAATTAATACTGTTTAATTAAAAACCAGTTTTATTGTGTGTTTATACAGGGTGCGATTTAAATAAACAGCAATATACTTAGCAAACAATGTATATATTTAATTCAATTTGACACAAATATCCTTCATGATACTTCTTTATCTAATTATTCTATGAAACCACCTTTGGCTTCAATAACTGCTTCTATTCGGGGTCGAAACAGCCCACAAACTGCAATTAAGTGGTCCCTATTCATTTTGGATATCACCTGGACAATGGCGGCCTTCAGTGCGGCTATGGTACTATGAGGATGCCGATTAGTCTCCCTTTCAACGACGCTCCACACGTTAATAGTCCATAGGATTTAAATCTGGCGAGTTAGGGGAGCACATGTTGGGGGTCAAATGATCGTAAAAATTCTCTGATAACCAATCCTGGGTTACAATGGCTTTGTGAGAAGGTGCAGAGTCTTGTTGAAATCATATGGCCTTCCACTGCATACTTTATTTATCCAGGGCGTAACAACCGTTTTAAGAACATTAATGTATCCAGCAGAATTGACCCTAAGACCTTGTGGGAAAATGTAAGGTGGAATGACATGACCTTTACTGCTCACAACTCCTAAAACCATCACAATAGCCGGATATTTGGTGTGTTTCATCCTGGGTACTTCAGAAGCAGATGCACGTAGCCACCTGTCATTCCGCCTGATCTTGATAAAAAAATTTTCGTCAGAGGAAAACCAAAGCATGCGCCATATTCGTGGGGATTTTTCACTTTGTTCTGTTTTGAACGCAGACGGTTTTCCTGTGTCTTCGTCGATATGAATTAGCCTTTCCTCATGACATATGACTTATATCGAATGTCTTGATGTACCACGGTTCTGATAGTCCATTCTGATACCTGGAGTTCTTTCGCGATAGACCTCATTGATCTTCCGGTTCTCACCGATGATGTTTTGAACATTCCGTATAAATTCTGGTGTTCTCACGGTATCAGAGCGATGTGAATGCTTTTTTTTCTTTTTAGTACAGGGGAAACATTATCATCACATCTCTCTAGCTCCGACCGAACCATATGAACAAATGATCTGGCAACATGTAAAAAGTTGCTGATTTTTAAATCACAATGTTTTGCAGCTGAAGCAACTGCATGTCTTTTCATTTATTGGGTTAACATCTTCCTCTGACTGGGTTAACTGAAATAAAAAAAATAATATTTTAAATGCTTTGAGTGTGTAGTGAACTTAAAACAATATGTCCTCAAATAGCAGTCGCACCCTGTATATATTTTGAACTTGCGGATTTAGTTATCTGTTTTATATATATATATATATATATATATATATATATATATATATATATATATATATATATATATGTATATATGTATATGTGTAGCTGTTTATATGTGCGTGTGTATGTATACATATCTTGTTTATAACCTATGTGTATTTCAACTAATTATGTACATACGCTATTTATTTATATATTTGATTACCCCCCCTTTAAAACTGTATGTTTGTTCATGTATGTAATATTTTGATTGGTAGTTTGTGTTGTTTTATTATTGTATTTGTGCTTGGATTTTGTAGAGTGTATTTATTTGTATATGTGTACAGGTGTGTGATTGCTTGTATCTGGTTTTACTTGTATACACTTGATCGGATGCAATTTCCTTTTATGTTTTTGTTTGTTTGTTCTTTTTCTTTTCATTCTCTTTATTTATTCTTCATTTTTACTTTTATTTCCGTTTTTTTAATTTTTTCTTTTTCCCTTTCCCCTTTCTTTCCTTTATCTTTCTTTCGTCTTCGATTTCCTGTATCGTACTTATATTTACGTGCATATATGCTTAGTAATATTTATGGGTCTGTGTATTAGGATGCGAATGTGTTTGTCGTGTCATCTGTATAATCTAACTCACTCGTGCCTACTATGGTTGTAGCGTTTATTGATACTTTTCACATCAGCGTCAAATTTACCGGATAAATTGGCATTTAGCTAAGAATAGCAATTATACATCCATCCATATATATATATATATATATATATATATATATATATATATATATATATATATATATATCTTTTCCACCGTTCCATTTTTGAATAACTTTGTAATATTTTAAACCTAATGCTCGGTTTACTTTAGAATTTGAAATTTTTAATTTTGCCGTGAAATTAAAACATAATTATTTCATATTGATTTCTAGTTTAATCTAGCATTAATTTGATCAACTAACGGTTTGTATTTAGAATACACTGTCAGGTTTTTAAAAGATTTTCATTGACTTGTATTCTGATTGGTCGTCATAGCTTACATAACAAATTTTCCTCTATTGGCGGGGGCGATTTGGTTTTGAATTTTAAAAAAATTAAAAAAATCTCTTTATTTCGCAATCAACACCATCGCGTGTTGGAAAAAATTGCTATTTTTGTAGTGAAGTTATAATATGCATATGTTATAATTTTTGAATAAATTTATATATATATATATATATATATATATATATATATATATATATATATATATATATATATATATATATATTATTTTATATGCGCAGTACTTATTGGAAAACGCTCAATATCAGTGATAGAGCTAACATAGTCAGTTGTATGGATATGAGTTTGTGACTCTGGGTTTCACGCTTTTGCGATCAATAGACAAATGATTTGTCTGATGATCGCAAAAGCGTGAATTACTTGTGTATATATAATAAGTAAATTATCTGTATTATAAAATATGTCAAATTCTGTGATGCAAGTTAATATTTTCATCATGAAATTTACTATGAACGAACCAATGTTGGTCAAATCTTCAGGATATATTTATATAAAGCAATCATGTGAGTTCCTATTTACAGAATCTATCGTTATTAAAATATTGATAATAAATTGTTTTGGGTGTGGCAGCATACATTTGTATTTATATATAAATCCTTAAAATGTAAACAACTTAAATATATATTTGATTAACATAAAATATGTCCCTGCATAATTTATTTTACATCTTCATTTGGGCTCCTTGACATTATATAATCTTCATCAATTTTTCAATAATTGATTTTAAAATTTTTCTATTGTTGCAATTTTAACATTACTTGCAAAAGTTTTTGTTGCTTCCCAGAGATTTTCTTTATTGGGTACTGCTTGCCAATCTTGCACAATGACGGACAACAAGTTTTCTAATGGATTAATATCTGGAGGAGTTGTGGTCATTTACATTAATTTGACATCATTACACCCCTTTTGGGCAACGTGGATAAAATATAGTTTTCTAGAATGTGAAGGGGTGTTGACTTACCTAAATGTACTAAAAGAATTCTTGTTCAAAAACTTATTTTGGCATCATTATTAACTCTGAAGAGATCAGTAATTTTATAGACGAAAATACCAACGGGAAAACATTACTCCAGCAACCGCGGATATTGTCATGTAACTTGTGTTGATTAACTATTTGTATGAAAAAACTCAACTTATTCTCAAATCAACAGGTCCTTCCAACGTGGCTTTATATTCATTACTATAAATTAGTGTTGAGAAATCAGTTTACTTTTAAAAAAGTTTTACTTAAAAGTGGTACTTTGGTTTGTTATCAAGTTTTTAACTAATATACTTAATATTCTGCAATTTTTGTCTGCTTTTCATTTACAAAATCAACTTTTACATATATTTTCTTGCTAGGCAATCCATTTTCATTGTTTATTGCACTTTCTGTGGCATTCTTAAAACCAGATATCATCTTATTCTTGCCAATATTTTCAATTAATTTTTAATGTCTTGTGATCTCTCTTGAACTTTTTTGCAATTACCAATGTTGTACGCCCATCTTGATTCTCATTTGAGATTATATCTTTCTTACGATCAACAGAAAGCTTTATATATCTGAAATAAAAAAAATTCTAAATAGAAATATTGTTTATTTATGAGAAACAACACACGAATAATAAAAAAATCGCTCTACCAAATAAGTTCCATCCGAATTTCTGGGATGAGGAGTTAAAATTATTTACATGTGAATTATTGCCGTCATTTTTGTTGTTATCAAAGCGTTTCGGTCGTTATGCCCCTCGTCCTTCATCAGGCTTATCTCGTTCCGGGTATCCTATAAAGAATTTAGAACTGAACCCTCTATTTAATCTAAGCAGGTTAAATTGTTGTCGTTCCACTGCGCATGTCTAGAGGTACCACGTCTAGTTCTTATGTTAAAGGTTCAAATTCTGTACAGAAGATTGTCATACGAAACAGTAGCCGAATAGATTAAAGCGTTGGTGTTTGAATTTGGTGACATATTAATTGTGAGCAATAAGTGAGCGTTACTAAAATAAGAAGTCGATTTGATATTCTTAGAGATGAGCTGTGGAATGAAAACAATTTCTATCCGTAGATTAAATAAAGGCTGTAGACTAACCGAATCAACATACACAAGATGAGGGCCGAATAACAACAACAACGATGAGGACAACTGTAAATAATGTAAATACCAAATAAGTTATTGTAAAGAGATGTAACATCGTGGAAATATATTCTAAATAACACTGGCATCTTATTTTAACAGATATATTTGCCAAAATTACACAAGAATATCTTCAATTACTAAACAGTAAAATTTATTCAATAAAATCGCCATTGATTTCAACCACGGATGACTTCTGAATTTCCTGCAACTCTTCTGAACGGTCTCCTTATTTAAGCTAGTGAATGCTGTCATAATCTTTGTCTTCATTTCGTCTTTGGTGCTACAAGGAGTTTTGTTGGTCTCTCAATTGAGCTCCTCACATAATAATCAAGGGGGCTGCAGTCTGGGGAGTAAGGTGGTCAGATGTAAGCGGTGATGTGATCGCAGAAATTGTCTAACAGCCATGACTGGGTTATCCAGCTTGTGTGTTAGGGTGCAGAGTCCTGTTGCCAGACATAGGGTCTCCCAGCAGCCATCATCTTGACGCAGGGCTGCCCAACCTCATCAAGACACTTGATGTAGGTCTTTGTGTTAAGTCTGAGGCTCTCACCAATAAATACGGGAGTTATTTTCTTATCAGAACGATCAGAATGAGTTTTCTGAGCTGACGGAACTTCGTAATCACCATTGGACTCATCCGACTGACTCTTTCCGAACCCTCTGCACTGTCCTCAGATTGTCACCCAAACATTCTGAAATGTTCGTATTGAAGCTTCCAACGTGAATGCCAAGCATGCCGTTTCTAAATTTCTGTCGGAGTGAATTGCGTCATGGTGCTCTCACAGACGGTTCCCAACTGACCCTACTAAACTGTGCAGTCGAAAAAATAAAAAACAAACAATGCACCTGAACAAAATTAAAAATATAAAATGACGACAATTTACTCATCGCACTCTGTGTATATATATATATATATATATATATATATATATATATATATGAATGTTTTTTTGTGAAAGTATTTATTTATATTTTTATATATATATATTTGATATTTCAGACCTGCCCGGTCTTTCATGAGAAATAACTGTATTCAGAAGTTTGTTTGCAAGTAGCGACGAACGCTACTTGCAAACAAACTTCTGAATACAGTTATTTCTGATGAAAGATCGGGGCAGATCTGAAATATTAAATATATATATATATATATATATAAAATATAAATAAATACTTTCACAAAAAAAACATACATTTTTTTTGTTGATTTGCAACTTTTCAGTTGTTTTTTCCATATTATATATATATATATATATATATAGGATGACCCAAAAAACGGGAACTTTTTAACAATCCAATAAAACAAAGAGTGATGGAAGAAAAATATTTAATTCATAGTAATTGAAACCTTAAAACATGCCATTTAAGAAACACTGATGGAATTTTCATTTTTAAAAAATTATGTCCTGTAGATGGCGTCCTCCTGTCCGAATGCATTCTTGAAATCTGCTGTTGAGATTCCTCATTGACTGCTGCAACATCTCAGCTGGGATACTGTGAATTTCATTCTCGTTACTAAAATGGCGAAATGTTTATTGCTCAAGGTCACTGTCTCGCAGTGTTGCTACTTGCTCATGTCTGGCAATACGCACATCAAAAATTCCCGTTTTTTGGGGTCACCCTATATATATATATATACACACAATTATATATATATAAATATATATATATATATTACACAACTGTATATATATATATATATTACACAACTATATATATATTACATAACTATACATATATATATATATATTACACAACTATATATATATTACATAACTATATATATATATATATATTACACATGTATATATATATTACATAACTATATATATATATATATATATATATATATATATATATATATATATATATTACACAACTATATATATATTACATAACTATATATATATATATATATATATATAGTGGTATATATATGTGTGTGTGTGTGTGTGTAATTTGGCAGCAACTTTTCTTTTAAACATGTAGTATTGAATGTTAAAGACAACATAGTCTTGCATATTTTCTTTTGAATTTTCTCATATTCTCTAATGAGACTTTTTATTTGAAAATGATTTTTGTCGTTTTATAAGATATTCTTTGTAATCACTGGTGTTGGTATCATATGGAGCTGCGGGATCCTGTATTTAAAAATATGTGTAATTTGGCAGCAAGTTTTCTTTTAAACATGTAGTATTGAATTATAAAACGACAAAAATAATTTTCAAATAAAATGTCTCATTAGAGAATATGAGAAAATTCAAAAGAAAATATGCAAGACTATGTTGTCTTTAACATTCAATTCAATTCATGTTTAATATATATATATATATATATATATATATATATATATATATATATATACACCACTATATATATATACACCACTATATATATATATATATATATATATATATATATATATATATATATATATATATATATATATGTATACACCACTATATATATATATATATATATATATATATATATACCGGGTGTAACAACAAATTTTTACAAATCGTATAACAACAAAATTGTACAATTGCTAGATTAAGCTTTGTATCGTGGTATCTTAGAAATTATTAAATCTATGTGACTGTTCTTCTTCGATGTTTTATAACACTATTGGACTCTACTTTGAACAATAAGAATGTACTTAGCTCTAAGTTGAAAAGCTGATCCTTCTTCCTTTTGTGACCTCCTGATCCATTTTTCTTCTTTACTGTTTCCTCTTTTTTAAACGTATTCACCGTTCTCTTTATGATTCTTGAATGGACTTTCAAGATGGAAGCCAGAGTATGTATGTTGGTACCATTACTAAAAGCTTTAATGATCCTTTTCCTCGTACCATTCCTCAGTTCTGAAGTCAGTCGGGCTGACGCAAAACGATTTTAACTTGTTCTCTTTCTAGCTGAACAACTCAAATAGATTTCAGTGCTTCTTGCGACAGTGTCAAGATGGCGAAACGCCTTATCTGAAAACAAGAAACCCAATTAGTTTAGTGGATTTTTAGATATTAAATATTTTGTGGGATGGACAATTATCCGATGCTGTTACACGACTTGGACAATTTTGCTGTTACACCCGGTCTCTATATATTGTTACTCAGTTCTTTGAGGATACGTTTTTGATATCTCTAACTTGTTCTGGTTATCATTTTCTTTAGGATAAAAAAATCAAACATTCAGCTAACCCAGCAAATGAAAAGAAACACTGTAATCATTACCTTAAAAGGGATTTACAGATTGCTAACTTCCTTGCATAGTCATTTCTTTTCAAAGTTCGTAAGGAGCTGGAAGCCGCTGACGGAGTTAGCCAAGCGTAAACTGCCTGGTGTCCTAATATCATCGGATCATCCAAATTTGTAAGAAAGATGCAGAAAATTATCGATAAGAACACAAGAAAGTTAATTAACGCGATTGCTAAGAAACTCAAAGTTTCAAGGGATTCTATCGGAAGAATTGTGCATGAGGACCTTCGATATGTGATACGGAGATGCCAATTCATGTCTGCAAACGGGCCTTTTCATTTACTGTGTCGGATTGTAAGCTGTTATGATAAGTGGTAAGAAAAAAATGTGAAGCTAGGTGTTCTTAATTCCACACACATATATATATATATATATATATATATATATATATATATATATGTGTCTGTCTGCGAACACATATATAAATATAAACATAGATATATATACACATTTGTGCACGTGAGACAGTGGAAAAGTGTTTTATTGACAACGCCTTTCGCTTTCGTTAGGTTTTTAGCTAGGCGTCACAACTAGCTAATGAAGCCGAAATTCGTTATCAATAAAAAAACTTTTAAAAAACTGTCGCACATCTTTACTTTTGTTCGGATTCTGTATCATACAACTACATATATGTATATGTAAAAAAATTCAGATAGAGTATGTGTAAAAGAACAAAATAAATAAAGACAAAAGTAAACGTGTTTCATTTGCTTTGATAAAGTCTCTCAGGGGACGAAAAACGTTCGCTAAGATAAGTTTTCCTTTTGTCTTTATTCCTATATACATATATATATCGGCAGATTCTCACTTTAATGCCACTTTCCAATTTTTATATTCCCAAAATGATGTCTTCTTACGATTCATTATTAAATGAAACGTACCTTCTTATTTGATTGGATGGACAGGCCAAAACCTGTACGTATGCCGCTGTGCGTGGCCAGACGAAAATACGTTTCTAACTTCTTCACTATTACTGATTCGACAAGCAGAACATTTTTCGTTAGCTCTCCATGCAAAAGTTCTTTATAATCGAACCTTGGTTACATGATACATTCTGTTGACATTGTGTAAATGTAACAATTATTCTTTTGAACTATTCAATCTGATTTCCCGTTATTTTCTGCCTAAACATGAGACGACACGCGTTACTACTAACAAAGATTCGGATATATAGTAGGATGTTCGCGAAATAATTACGTCTTATACTGAAATGAATTTCGAGTCAACCAAATAAGGCAGAACTAGGAAACTAGAATTAATTTATCATCTCTTCTCTCCGACAGTGTCGGTTATAGTGCATTTCGGAGTTTAATTGGGAACATTTACGAAGAGAGATCGTCCTGGGTATGACGATAAGCTACATTCGACATCATGGCGTCTGATTGTAGGTTTTGAGTGCGTGGAATCATTTCTTAACTGCTGTTGTTCTCAGGTCAACCCTGACCCGATGTGGTAGCACCTGTTAGGATCCCAGCTCTGGGCAAATAGTGAACCCCCAAATAAAAGTCAACAGTACATTTTTATAATAAAATGACCAACAATAGATTTTTATAGTAAAATGAGAATCACTGTAACACACACAAAAAAAAATTATAAAAATACATTTTTAAAGTAAAATTACCAACAATAAATTTTTTGATCTACAAAAGATATATCTAAAAAAAAAAAATTTACTCTGAAAGTATAAAATTATGTATAAACTATCTGTAGTTGAAAGCATAAAATTACGCACAAAATATTAGATATCGGCATTAAATAATCCATAGCATTGGTGATATGCCGCCATGTCTCATAGTATCGATGGTTTGTGACAGTAAGAAACGCAACAACATACTCTGTCCGCGGGTGACACGGCCAGACTCAAGATACACCAGTGGCGACAATCTTTAGGCCATGAAGCGTCCACTTGCCAGGTATAATTCACCGTTCAGATTGATACACATATTATTCAATGCATGCTTTCAGTGTTCGAACTCAGGCGAAAGCTATCAAGAATTTCATATATATATATATATATATATATATATATATATATATATATATATATATATGTAAGCAAATATGCGGATATAGATCCGACATTATGAGGAAAAATATGGAAAAACAAAAATCCGAATATGCAAGTTTACTGTTTTTAATGTTGTTTCAATGTCGACGTGAAACGTTTCGGTCTAGTAGACCTTCTTCAGGACATAGTTATTAAAACATAATTAAATTAGACGATATTCAAGTCAACATGAAAAGACGATAGACATAAGAATAATCAAAACAAAATGACTGAATTTTAAGTAAATTTGCATATTTGTGACGTACCTACGATTTCATTAACCATGTAGGCGTAAGGCTAACCCCACCCTCCCAAAGAAAAATCTCAAATTCTAGTCGAAAATTATTTAGATATAAAAAAAATAAATAAAAATAAATAAAATCCAATGCTTTCAACTTGTGAGCGAATATATTCTATGATCAGGCATATCCTCCTCTTCTCTGCCAAATTCTTTCCCTCTTTACCTTCTCTTCCATCCACAAGCCAAGTGCCCGTGAACTGTGAAGCGATCCGACCCGAGTATGACCTAGTTCCAAAATCCCGGATGAGCCCCCAATTTTATATGTTACAAACTTGTAGCATATAAGTGAGCCACGGGTTTAAAAAAGGTCGGATCTTTTCTCGGTCTTAATACAGCGATGGAAGCGACACACGGTAGTCAGCGAAAAACAGACGCAAGATGATGGATTTCAAAATAAAACATTTATTTATAAATGCATAAAGAGGTAAAGAAAGAAAAAGGAAATTCGTTTAACAAAGGGGAAAAAGGATCATGAAAGAACAGAAGGTACGAACGAATACATACATATACATAAAAAGATCAAACCAAGAAATCAACTGTCAGTCGAGTTGATATCTCTACACAGAGTTCTAATTCGCCGAAGTGAGAGTTCTATTTCTAAAAGAATATTTCGTCGGCCGGCTATTTTCCTGGGTTCCTTTTCTTTCTTAAATGGTCGGGGATCCACAGCATCTCGTACAGGCGTTTCGTTGGTCGATTCAGTTTCGTAGCAGTTCTTTCGTTCTCTAGTCGACAGACTTTGCTGTCTTCTTCATTTTAATGGGTAGTCCATTTGGAATCGGGACGATTCGCCCAGCGATGTTCATCTCCGATGTTCTGGTCAGACAGGAAACGTAAAACCTTTTTCTAGTTTTTTTCTGTCCCCAAAGATAGTCACATGGGTTCTCTTCGTACTTGATACACAAGAGGATGGGGCGCAAATCAGGCACTGTTTGCGTGCTGGCCAAAAATACAACCAACTCTCAGTAGGGTCTGAACATGTGAATCGCAGCAGGAGAGATTGATGGT
>OZ038500.1:103665472-103672972 GCA_964036315.1 Acanthosepion esculentum
AAACGTATTCTCTTATATTCTCATGAGTTCTCGTTCGTTGGAACTCTATCTATCTATCTATCTATCTATCTATCTATCTATCTATCTATCTATCTATCTATCTATCTATCTATCTACTGCAATATCTGGTACAATGAGGTAAAACACAGATAATAGAATTCGGAAATGGAATTGGAAACCTCACCTTATTTAACAGTGGAAATAGAGTTTTAAAACAGATGCTCACGCGAATTACAACAACGCTCAACATGCGAAGGATTGGAATAAACGCTCTTATTCAAAACACCACAAAAATAAAATACAACTTAAACAGTCAAAATAAGAAGAAAAACTAACAACACCAAAAACAAAACCTCCTTGTAAAACTCTAAAGGATTGTCCGAAAGAGCTTGGAACAATAAAATTTATGGAAAATTTCAGTACTCCCTTAATAATACAAACAAAATTACTGTACTCCTTTACTCCTACAAAACGGAAAAACGTATATATATATATATATATATATATATATATATATATATATATATATATATATATATATATATATATATATATTACGTGACAGTTCACCATAAAATTTCAGTGAACATTTAGTTTCCAATAACAAGCAAAGATTTTCTAGTTGACGACCGAGCAAAACAAATATAAAATTTGTTTTGTAACTGAGCTGCACCCACGCACAGATGGAAGGCAAATAAGGCTTACCTAAACACAAATTAGAAATTATTAGCATAAGTTGGGGTCAGGCAAGATCTGAAGAGATGTTCCTTAGGGCGCCCAAAATTCCAATCAAATAATTGTTTCGTGTCTGACAAAAGTATCCTTTTACAAATCAGCTTTTAAGGATTTATGAGGCCGGCTTCCGGTGCGTCTTAACAAGAAAGACGCATCTTTTGATATTTCTGTCTCTTCAAACATCGCCTGGTTGTTACCAAGGAAATAATAGTAATAATAATAATAATAATAATAATTGCTGTTTCAAGACAAAAAAAAATTAGAACCATATCTACTACTAGATCTTGCTTTATTTCCATCGTTTCATTTCTAGTTGAAATGTAAAGTGAATTACCAAAAGCAAAGACAAACACTACGGAACTAACTAATCTGAAAACCAAATTAAAAGAAAAAAAAATCTTACGTGTCTGATTCTCATTTTGAACACAAAGCTCTGGGGTTGACAAAATCCTTACCTATCAGCTATTACAGAGCTGAGGGCTGAAACACGAAACCCAGAATTTCATCCTCTGGCCGTACAAGATCAAAACCTGCCTATACAATCCTCCCAGATACCTATAGTATTGAATGGAACGAATAAAAAATATCAGTTTTATACAAAGGCTATGAAAACTATTGATCATCTAATATCCAGGGGCTTGGAAGATTTAGCAACATTATGACTTTCCTCATTCAGGAGAATGGTATGAACACAATCCACTTTCAATGCAAGAAAGGGAAAAAGATGCATATTAACCATAGTATACACGCCATAGGACGAGACAGAATTATAAAATACTTTGAAAGGCACAAATACTATATAACAGACATATACATCACGTCTAATGAAAGTATATCTGTAAAAGACTTTGACAAACTTTCAAAATATAAGGTGCTAGATGCAATATAACGTTTTAAAGACAATCATCATTTCATAATTAATGAATAATAGGAACACCAAGAATTATTAAAAAGAATACGGATAAGCACTTTCCCAATTAAATCGAGGCTTCCAAACAACTGGGATTAATCATGTTTTCATGTGCCACATTTTTTTTTTTAGATTTCCACTTCAAGATCCTTGTATTTTGATAGTTTTTTGAAGGTTTTCAAAAATACATTACAGTCAGAAGCAAATGTCATATCAATAAGAAATGCCATTCTGTTTTTGTGATGTTTGATCGCGATTTCTGGACCATTAGATTTCATTGTGCTGTGTCTGTGTGTATTGTAAAGTCCCATAAAATTGTTACAGGTCCTGTCTCTGTAGCCGGGTCTGGGTGATGTTCATATACCAGTTTCTTGCAGTTTCCTTCCCGTAATAATTGCAGATTTTCAAGTGCAGATATTCGTACACCATGTGATTATTATTATTATTATTATTATTATTATTATTATTATTATTATTATTACAAGTAACTGTAACAAAGTCTCAGTGATATTCTGTTTATTTATTGTAATCATGTCACATAAATTCGTTCGATTTTGATAATTCATTTTACTACTTATTATTTATTAATAGTTCTGATGAATCATCCACCAATGTATTCCCGTTCATTGTTGACGAACCCCTGTCAACAACCCACCAATTGTTTAATGTCTCGACGATATTATTATTATTATTATTTCCAGTTCTGCTGCTTTGCTGTTTGATACAATTCTTTGCCGTGTCTTTTCCTGATGTAAAGGAAGTCTTTTTTTGGAAAGTTATTGAGTCTATTAGATTGAGATATTACTTTTGAGTATGTGAGAGTTGCTCGCGAGGACAATCCTTTCTATCTCGGATAGTGAATGGTTTCCTGCAATCTTCTCAATATGCTTATCCGTATTCTTCATTGAAGAGATTTTCTCGGTAGAAATAAAAAGTACAGCTCACGCCTTATAAATGGCTTTATCTATGTCAAATGCGCGTGTCATCTTTAGGTTGTCTTATTTTTTTAATTTTTAAAAAATGTGCAGTGGAAAATTTCATGGACACATTTCTGAACTTAGATTTCTGGTTTGGACCCAGAAGGAAATGAATATACAATATAATAATAATAATAATAATAATAATAATAATAATAATAATAATAATAATAATAATAATAATAATAAATTAGAAGCTTTGGAATAGTTATGAAAGCTGCAGATGTTGTAATGGTTAAGATTGGAAACCAGGGGGAAAATAAAAATGCATACAGAATTAGAGTATTACTAAAATCAGCAAGAATACTTAGGTGAATCCCAGAATTTTGAGGGGATTTGTTGTCTTTTGGTATTTAGAAGAATTTTGACATGAATTCGAAAATCAATATGAAGGTCGATTAAAAATTGGAATGAATTCCTCTCAGGATTTTCAGGATATTTTATCAGTTCTGAAATGTGAACCGTCGTTGTTCTTCCTTAGATTTGCAATTCCATCGTTCTGTTTTCAGAAATTTCAATACTTTTGCGATGTGCGTTCATCATGTTCTTGTGATTTGCCTTCGGTTGTGCAGTTAGCGCCATTGTTGACTTATTTTTGTATAAATTCGGTAGACATTTAAGGGAATAGTATAGAATGTCATTTGAAGGTCAAGACAATCCCGAGTTCATTACAGCTACGAAGAGTGGCAGGCAGATTTTAAAAAATCACAATTTGATGAATAATTAGAAACGTCTCGTAAAATAATGGTCAGTTTTAAAGTCTCCAGAATAACAAATGTTTCATTCGTCCCCTACTCCCCAAATGCTTATATTAAAGCTAACACAGATATTATTATTTGGATTATTATCCTCATTCTTTTTACAGTTCTGTGTTTAAGTCAAAGTATTCTCTGAACTTTTTGGTGTCGTTTCAATATCTGACAAAAGATGAAGTCTTTATTTAAAATACTGCCTTCATCTTTGTTAATTGTCTCAATATCTTCATTTTTAATGTCCTAAGCGCTCAATTTAGTTTGGCGCGTTTCCAAAGTTTGATGATCCGTATTTTTCACTTTACATTCTTAAGGAGAATTCAATAAATTGCTTTATAAAATTCTCTTGCTTTTCTGTCTTGAAATCTGAAATTTACATTTTAATTGAAAATTTAGACTAAAAATGAGATCGTCATGCGAGAAGGTAGTTTAAATTATAAACATTTTGTTAAGTAAGCCTATCTATTTGTAGAAATCTGTAAGGTAGCATATAACAACAATCTTCTATTTGTGACACTATAAAAAGTCACTGATAGTAGTTGAAAGCAAGGTGATACTATCGTGATTCTGGTGGTTTGAAATTAAGATTAAAAAGGGTTCATGCGAAAAGCCCGTATGGAATTGGAACATTGGGGGGATTAAAACGTTAAATATGAAAACGTTAAAGTGAGAAATAAGAATTGAAATATGAAGTGAGGAAAAATGATATTCTTTCTTTTCTTTCTGATAAACAGAAGCACATATAAGGATTGTTATCAGTCCCCGAAAAAGGCGGAATGTAAAACAGTAGAAAAATTTGAAGTAAATAATTTCGTTTTTTTCTGTATTGGTATTTGAAGGTCATTGTCGGCCGAGGACCGAATTTAAGTAAAACCAAAAATGAAAGCAATAGAAATTGAAATTGGGCCGAATTTTGGAAATCGAAAAGCGAAGAGAATTTATTGGAATTCGACAAACAAAATAAAATTCCTTAGAAATAATTTTTAAAAAGTGCTAACAGGAAAAATTATTGTCGAAAAATGTGGAAACAAATTTTATTGTTTTGAAATACCAGACCGTTTTGTTTAGGGTCGATTTCATGTCTCCAGGGATGGGGAAATAATTAATTGAGGAATATGTAATGAGCTTTGAGGGGTAGTGAGAGTTGGGCGAGATGCATATAGATCGGTTGAAGCCGGAAGTAGGAGCTGCCGTTGGAGATGGCTGAGACGAATCAACAGTAAACTAAAGAGCTGTTGAATCCTACGTAACCTGCTTCCGAGGTTGCCCGACCTAACATCTCCTGTGAATGTTTAACCCGCTTCAAGTTTTAGAACTAGGAGATACAGTGTCACGAGAATGAGTCGAACGGGAATGGTTATTTTTTTTTGTATCAGCGATTATATAAAGTAACTGAAAATTAACCCAGTGACCTTCTTCGTTATTTGTTATGATATTTGTGTTTTCACCGACGGAAGCATTCTTGTCCTTTTTCCATAGCACGGTTACACCAACTCGATTCAGCGCCTAATTGCGGACGAAAGTTCGAACTTCACTGCACTGTGCTCAAAGAACACAACGTGGGTAGAGCAAATGAAGGTATCAGTGCTAGTAATGACCAGCGTGGGAACAACCCATGACTGAGCCGAACTGGTCGAGCTTTCAAAATGTATTTGGCACCTTGATAGTAGCCACAAACATTATGGAATGCTGTAACCTCTTTTGCATATCAGTTCACAAATAATACACATACACTCACATAGGCAGAAGCACACACAGGTAAACACAGAATCACAGCCATACTCAAGTATGTACATATAGACGTACACACATTAACACACATGTACACAGATATATTCACACCCATATCCATATAACGAATATGAAATGACTTTCAGACATTACGATCTAGTTTTCTTTCATGATTTCTCTCTTCATTTTCCTCTCTCATTCTCTCTCTCCATTTTTCCCACTTTCTTTATCTCCATTTTTTCACTCTCACTCTTTCTTTCTTTCTTTCACTCTCTCTTCATTTCTCTCACTCTCTCTGTCTCTCTGTCTCTCTCCTTCGCACACAAGACCTTTATCCCTTCTTTTCTTTGAATTTACTAATACAATTGCTCGGATGTCTACCATAGAACACTAATTAAACTCGTCTCTCTTATCAATTCACTGGTGCAGGGAGACTGATTCGTATTGGGTGCTTCTTTATTGTAACCGAAGTTAAACTTAGTAAATGACCTTGTGCCAGACTAAGTCAAACGTAGTAAATGATGAATACATTGTATATATTTTATTCTTAAACTTTGAAGAAAACTATGAATACACCTCCAAGAAAAGATATTCAAAAGATAGACGATTACCCGTACTTCAAAAGTCTATCTTTCCCAACTTTTCCAAGCTGTTCTTATATTTATCTTGATACTAATTTTTATTTTCTATTCTTGTTTTGTTTCATGTGCTCTGTCCTTTTTGTTTTAAGGAAACCAAAAAATACACCACATCCGCCTCTTCAACTATTTCAACAAAGAAAATGTATTTTTTTATGTATGAATATATACACTTTATCTCTAGCATAAAATAATTACCTTTCTTCTCTCTCTCCGTCTCTCTCTTTCCTCCGTCTCTCTCTCTCTCCATCTCTCTCTCTCTCTCTGCCTCTCTCTCATTCTCTACTGTTGGCAAAATCATTCATGCCGTCCCATATTTTTTTTCCTGGATGTTTCTTCTAATCTTCATCAACCAGTCGTAATTAATCCCGACGACTGACCAATAAGCTGGTAATTAAGCGCCATCCTTCAAGAAATTAAGACATCCTTTATCTTTGTTCCGCTTTGCGTGTTTCTGGAGATGGCGTCACTTCAAAGTTGCGTTAAGTTTACATCTACAATGTAACTTCTTTCTCTGTTTACATCAACTTGCGTTTCTTTCATGGAATTCTGGGGAAACTTCTTTAAACTAACTTTGTGTTATTTTTCCCTTTTGGTCTCAAGTATTGTTTTTTGTTTATTGATAAAATTAATTTTTCTCACCTAAAACTGTTCTTGTTTTAATCTGTAACATGTTTCACTTGTAAACAGAAGTTCGACGGAAGTTGAAGTAAAAGAGAAAAGGAGAGTAGAAGAGAGGCTTTTACTTCTTCGAGCATGTGCTCCTAATAAACCCTTTCAATCTACTTCGAGGTCTTCTAACATACAGACACACACACACTGTCACGTGAGCGGCAAAAGAAATAAGATAAAGAAAAATGAACGACAAGGCAAACAAGAAAAACGACAAGTTTTATAGTAAATAAAAAAGATTTAATTTCATTTTACTGACTTGGTCAGTGGCTAAAAAGGAAAAAAAAATCTTGCCCACAAGAAGTTAGAAACACTTCAAAATAACTTCAGTCGGGAATTGCTGGGTTTTGGCGGTATAGGCTACATGTCAGGTGATCGAAACATAATAAACTGTCTGCGGCAACAACTGACTTAGACAGGAGACTAGCTTAATTTTGGCGCCAACCAACGAATACGAATACCCGGATGAAAGACCTACACTGGTAAGGTCATTCGAACATAAGAAATGATTCAGAACTTGATGAAGTTTCATTCACAAAAAATAGATTCTTTTAACACACACACACACACACACACACACACACACACACAGTAGAGCATAATATTATGATTATTTTCTATTTTAAAAATATGGTTCCATCGCTACACAGGAATTACCATGTTTGACAACAGAGACTAAAATTTTAAATTAATTATAAAATTAAATTTAAAATGCATAGCTCCGACCATTCTCAAGCCTTTTTTTGAATAACCTATTAACAAATTCACTAACAATCTTAATATTTTAAATTGTTAAGGTTACGGAAAAATTCAATCATTTTGATAAGGGGTGTTTGGGTTTTAATCTCCCTAGACAACTTATGTATCAAATATAAGTTACTTTCAAAATCAGATTAAGTTAAGGTGGGGTTCGCGTGTCGTCTGGGTTTTACAATGATAAAGTTTTTGGCGTTTTTATTCGGCCGCTTATTTTATAATTTTATACACAAAGATTTATTAAAGGGGTCGTCTGAATATGAGTAAGTGATATTTTAATTTCAAAATCTATTCCTACACATTTAAAGTACTTTTCTACTTCTAATAAC
>OZ038500.1:103677972-103697972 GCA_964036315.1 Acanthosepion esculentum
AAATCAAAATTTAGAATGTTCTAAAAAGAAGGAAAATTTTAAAAAAATAATTAAAAGATACTTCGGTCTTTGCTTTTAATAATCACATATACATTTAGACGATAAAATTTTGTTTTCGTCAAGTTTGGAGTCTTTTTCATCAGACTATGCTCTTTTTTTAGCAATTTCATGAAGATATCTAATTAAACAGGAATCCTCTATTCATAAGACCTCTTTCCGTTACCAGCATACTGATTCGAACTCACTCCGTAATTTTCTTTGTGACACCCTTTATCTCTAACCTTCCAATTTAGAATTGCGCCATTGACGTTTCTTCTTGGGTCAAAGCCGGCATAGATGCTTTTATTCCTTCTTGGAAATACCAGGTGAAACCTCAGTCCTATCCATGCCTCACACCAGCATGCTCGGACGCTATAGCCCAAAGGAACCAATATTTTCGGTTATACCAGCGTGACAATTCCCATTACAACAAATGCCTATTTGTTGCTGTTCGTAATAAATGTGAACGAGTCTTCGAAGCCGCCAACTTCCCTGTTTGTCTAGAGAATAAAAGGCACCGCATTGAATCTAACAACATTAGCTCTCGTGATTACTGGCGGCTCTCTGTTATAGCGTATTAAATAAGTGTAAGGTCTCTATCACCCCCTCTTTAATCAATTTAAGGTGTTAACATCCTCTGCTTTATAAAGCTGAATGATTCGCTCGTAAATTCTCCTTAAACTCTACTCTTGACTCATCTTCAGTATCTCTGCCTAACATCCAACTTAGAGCTGAGTCTCCGTTGAGTTATAACCATATAACCTCTTCTATGGCTTCTACAATCATATCTAATCTAGATCCCTGCAAAGAATTTGAATCCCTGTAATAGCCATTAAGATGTTTGCTCCTGAACTGGTTCCTGTTCTGCCTAAATTGTATAATAAATGTTTAGCTGTCTCCTGCTTTCCTGCTTGCTGGAAGTCATTATCTGTTGTTCCAGTTTTCAAGTACTCTGGTGAACCGCCCGGCCCTTCGAAATATCGGCCTATTAGCTTCCTACCACTTTTCGGGAAAACTACTAGAGGCACTAATCAATGCCGAATTGGTTAAACATCTCTCATCGCGGGGCCTTTTTTCATACAAGCAATATCGCTTTGGTTTCTCCAGGTCAACTGCTGATGTAATAACGATAATTGCAGAAAGAGTCTATCATGCTCTAGATAAAAGCGGCGAAGCCCGGGTTGTAACTTTGGACATCTCGAAAGCTTTCGACAGGGTTTTGCATACAGGTCTTCACCACAAGCAGAAAAGTTACGTTGTCCCCGGACACATTTTTGAATTGAACTAGTGTTTCCTATCAAATCATAATATGAAAGTAATCCTGAACAGCCACTCTTCCAGTTCCTTTCGTACTAATACAGGTGTCCCTGAGGGGCTCTATCCTTGGTGATCTTCGTTTCTTATTTTCATTAACGACCCTCCCGATGACATCAGCTCACAACCATTTACTCCTGTCACGGTAATAAAGCTGATCAGTCCGACAAGGTCAAAATGGCAGCCGATGTCCAAAACGTCTGTCGTTAACGGGGACAAACAGATGGTTTGTCAATTTTAACGCCTCCAAAACTAAACTTATCTCCATTAATCATCTGGGAGAGCTCTCTCTGCCATCCACCAGCCTGGCTGATGTTAACCACAGGAAAGTAACTTGTTGCACCTTCTGGAGCTGACATGTGGTGGAAAGACTATATTGAATCCATTTCTAGGTCAGCTGATAAAAAAGTTGGTTTACTGTGTCGTGCGAAACAATTTTTCGTCTACAATTCGTCCATTCTTAGAATATTGCTGTCACATATGGCCCGGTGCCCCTGCTATTTACCTTGAGCTCCTTGATACAATCCAAAGAAGACTCAGCAATATTATTGGTTCTGATCTGGTGGCTCGGCTTCAGTCACTTTCACACCGACGTTAGGTTGCCTCTTTATGTCTTTTCTATAAATAGTTTCATGCTAATTCTTCGGATGAGCTCTTCGCTATGGTACCTAAATTTTTTATTTAATTTAAGTGCAGTACTAGACTGGCGTCGAGATCTCATCAATTTACAGGTGAGCTGGCTAGATGTAGCCGTAAATTCTATCCTTTTCTCGCACTTCTCGCTTGTGGAACTCCCTTCCGGCTCTATGCTTTCCAGCCAACTTTAATCTAAAAAATGCAATGTCAATCGATATCCACTGTCCTTCTGATTACTCTTTTTCTCTTTCCACTCATTAGTAAAATGTTTCTCTTCCTAATTGGGTGAAGAAATACAATTAAAGCACAATACACCTACTGATGAGTCAAAACCCTTAAAAATGAAAGCAAAAACCAATGCAATGAATCAGATACAGAAGCGATGGTAGGATAAATCTCCATAGTGCAGGGTTAAAAGATGAAATCGAAGGTTTTATTCTTGCTGCACAGGACCAATGCTTGCTAACTAGAAATTACCAAACACACATACTGAAAAATTGTGTTAGTCCGAAATGCAGATTCCGTGATAAATATTCAGAAACTATTGACCATCAGATTGCACGGTATTGGCACCTACTGAATATAAAACCTGGCATTGGAAAGTCTGCAACTTTTACGGTAAAGAAACTTCAAAATATTGGTATGAACACCACCCAGGCCCTGTCGCAAAGATATCTCCTGTACACACAGACAGAACAATCAAAGTTAATCGCCCAAACATTGTTATCAGAGACCGAAAAGACAAAATATGCCTTCTTATTGACATGGCAGTCCCTGCAGATTGTAATGCATCTTTGATGATCTTCAAAAAATTAACAAAATACAAGGACTTTGAAATCGAAATCTAAAAATGTGGTACATGTGGATACCAACAATTCTAGTGTAATTGGGGCACACTCGGATTGATTGAAAAAGTTTTCGATAGATTTATTGAAAGGATTCCTGTCAGCCCATGCCTTAAAGAAATATTAAAAATTGTACTCGCAAGTACAGACTACACTTTATGAAGGGCTTTATCTATGTAAAATGTGTCTGATGTTAAGTTTATTTCTCTCAAAAAATGCTTAGTGGAAAATGTCATAATGCCATTTCTGACCTTAGGTCTCTGGCTGGGACCCGGAAATTAATCAAAGGAAATAAAATAATAATGGTAATAATAAATTAGCTAAATTCAATAACGAAAGTCTACAAAACTGTGTACATAGATTATTATTTTAAAACTATATTTCATTAACTAAATTTGCGAATTTGAAAAAAAAATAGTTGTGGTGTTTTAAGCAGGATTATTTCAATCTCAAAATCCTTGACGAGTTTAATAATCCGATCTTTGAAAAACTCTAGACGCTCTTGAAATTTCGGACACAGTGCAAACGAAGGGAAGGAAAAATATAAATAAACCCATTGTGCTTATATAAAAGCCAAATTTAACGACATTACACGAAAACAAAAAGGAAAGAAAAGAACATAAAACAAGAGAAGAATGAAATGAAGATTAATTAAAACTTATTAATTGCGATTTTAAATTGTCGAAATGAAATCGCTTTTGATATTTTGTTGCCTTTGTGAAAATAAAGAGATTTTGTTGAATCAGACGAAATTGTTTCTCTGCAAGAATGTGGACATTATAGAAACTCTTTTCTTTATTCAAATTTTAAATTATGTTTTAAAACATTGACAACCTGTTAATATTTTTGCCATTGTTCTTGGGATTCATTTCTGATGAATTTTGTTAGAACTGCTTTTTATTTTTTATTTGCTTTATCGCGTTTATAATGACGTTTGTTTTCAGGATTTACTCTCGTGGCATTTCGAAGCATGAATGAATTTAAAAAACAAAACAAAACAAAACAAAACAAAAAAAACAAAGCACAAAAACTCCAGTAGAAAAATCTGTTTTTGTTCATGAAGAGTGAGAAAAAATATTTGAAATTATTTACACATGAATTGAATTAGTTTTACAAATTATCATTCAAAAGTGCATTCGTCATTTAGGAAATAAACAGAAACAAAACAAGAATATTTAAGTTAGATATACAATTTTTATAAATCATTTATTAAAAAAACTCCCCAAAAAACTTTACTTACATTTGACTGAATCTTAAGCAACTCCAAATGCTTAGATTAGTCAGTTGCATGCCATACTTGATAGTTGCTTGTGCGATCATGTCTCTTCTCATTCATGACTGACATGATTTTCTCGCAGTAGGTTGCCGTTTCTTTCCGCGATAGAGTGCTAACCAGGGCTATTGAACACAATCTCTCCTGTTATTCGGGGAGAAGAAATGGATTCATGCCTTTCCCCGACTGGAATTCGAACTCGACTCAGCGGGGCTAAAAAAAACTGAAAACAAAAAAGTGTAAAATTAAATAAAAAGTGTAGACCTAAATACGATATTTTATACTCTATTTAATAATACTGATAATTCTGTAAGTTTAGTTTCATTGAAATGTCTTTCTTTTCTATTTATTAGATACAAACAGAAAACATTGAGCCTCGATTTAAGCAATTTGCGTAACAATTCTTAAGCCAAAGTTAAGCAATCCAAAGCTTACGAAATTCTAAGCCGATAAACTGTACGAGAAATTCTTTGTGGAAAGACTTTTATCGCTCGAAATGGTTTATCAAATTTGGCTTTGTTTCGTACGAGGAAAAACTTAATATACCGCGAAAATTATCCCACGATAACGCATACGCACCCTCCAATCTATATATATATATATATAATAATGGACTCTCCCGTCGAAGTCGACGTATGAGGGCCAGACAGATCAGTTCCCAGAAACTGAAAGCCGGACACCCACACAAGATTTGATTATAGTGGTGAAGGCTTTGTGTAGGGCCATCCACACTTTTTGGAGGGGCGAATACAGGGACCTGGTGCAACGAATGCCACAAAGTCCCCAAACGACCCTCCGCAGGTTTTGAATTCAGAGTTGTCCTTCTCCTAGATAATGATATATACTTTTATATATCAAGAACAATATTGGTGAAATTATATGACAAAGTAGAAAAAGTTTAGTTGTGACGTGTTTCGTCCTTCAGAATTTCATCAGAGTAAACTTGCTGTTTGTAGGACTACACCTGTACACGACAGAGGAGTGCTGGAGATTATTAGATTTTTTTTTATCTAGCCGAATTTATTTAGAGACTTTTTTCTTTCCATCACTTTTGTAAATAGGAAATTCCACACTGTGATAGATCTGCCAGGAATTGTGAAATGTTGCAAGATCCAGGGCGCAAATTTACTGTAGATGACCTTGCGATCAAGTCACTCTCTAGACATTTACGTTGTAGTGAAGTCTTTTCTCTTTTGGTCAGAGTAGTATTTTTATGTCAAAATTGTTGTCAGCCTCGTTACGGTGGGCAACCAAAGTATTTGACGTACTGTTTTGTAAAATGTCCCTTTTAGATTCATATAATCTTCTATTTAGATTCCTTGAACTTTTTCTATGTATTTTTTTTTGTGACAATTATTACTGGTATATATATATATATATATATATATATATATATATATATATATTTATATATAAGCACGCATAAATATAAAAACCTTCGAAAATAATCTCCACAAATGTTGCCTTGTGTCATACTATGCTATTGTTTGAATGCAAAGAGAATCCTCTCACAATTACAAAATCGATGTAAGTGGTTGTTTATTCGAACAGTTATTTGATTATTATTATTATTAAAGCCTATTTTAAGACGATATCACAGCACCAACTACGAAAATATGTGTGTACACTTTCCTATACAGATTTATAATTTTAATATGTATGTACTTCTCCCTATAAGGGAAATTAAAATCTGGTTAGGTTATTCTCTCTCTGTGATCGAGCAGTATAAATCATGACAGATGTAAACGGTGATTTCTACTACAAAGGGGGACGCGGGTTCGAACCCTGCCGCAGAACATATTTTCTTTATTAAGATTTCTTGAGTGCGCAGTCGATAGATGTAATGCACACTGTTTAAAAAATGAAAACGGGGCGTTTATTTCAAATACGCGTATCCACTAAGAATAACGTTCGAATTAATAAAAATATCGGATTAAAATTAAGTCAATTCTTTAGAAATACATATAATATATATATATATATTATATATATTATATGTGTGTTTGTGTATGTGTGTGTGTTCACTGAATAGAATAAATCGAAAATGCTAATTCCGATTTTGGCGTGAAATATTGTGGTATAAGTAATATATGCTTTACTATCAGTATAGACACGATCTCTTAAAAGACAAGAGAATTTGGATATAACATTGGTCTTTTGCGGAGTGATTTTTGTACCATTAGTTACCGACGAAGTTTTTAATTTTTTGCAGTATGTGATGAATTTTATATTTGCGATCATCAGAAAAACAGACTGTCTGATGATCGCAAAAGCGTGAAAATCCAGTCACAAATTCATATCAATACAACTGAATATACATATATATAAGTATAGGATTGGTGTAAACGGAATAAAATCCCAATAGCCAAAAAAACTAATCTTAAAAGAGTGCTCAATACAGAGTAGAGCAAATAGTATTTATTCAAAAATTATAACATAAATATGTTATAATATCACTACAAAAATAGTCATTTTGTTTCAACACATAACTCTTTTAAAGACAGTAATAATCGTCTAAGATTTAACATAGACTACAAAACTTTCAGTACTCAACCCAGTCATTACCAATAATCATTCTCCACCAAAAACCTCCTTGCAAAAATCATTTCTTTTGTCCTATTCTACAACATTCCTCTTGCGAAAAACGACCTGTCATTTCTGTTAGCAAAGAATAATGCGCAAACATACAACAGAAATCCAAGTGGCTCTGTTAATTTCTACCAGATTTTGATCGGTTAGACAATAGTTCGCTGCAATCACAAAAGAAAAAAAACGATTACAAATTCTGTAGTTCCTTTATATTAAAAGGAAGCAGCTCACCATTAATAATTTTTTCTTCAATTCAGATGCTCACGTGCCAAACTGTAAAATATTTTTCACAAGATGCTAAATTCTGTTTTATAGTCATAACATTTGTAGAACACTAATTACATACTTTAAACTGGTAATAATACAAATACCATACTGACTACTTCTTGACTTTCAATTTTCTTTCCCTGAAAACGATGTTCAAAAACTCTCGGATCTTAAGATTTAATTTCACCAAGTTTCTTTACAGATGAAATAAAGCTCTACTAATTTGAGAAACACACCAGCAGGCTTAATTAAGATTTAATGTTCTTTTTAAAAGAACGCATTTGAGGTTTTGCTGCCTAAGTATACCCCCCCACCTCTCTCTCTCTCTCTTACTATGCTTCTCTCTCTATTCATATATAAATATTGTTGAAACATTTATCTATTTATTAGGAAAAGTGTCTTTATAGATATAAACAGTAGAAATCCGGAATTGATTTAAGAACAAGTTTATTACCTTTTGGTACAGGGAAACATAATGTAGAATAAAAACTAGGGAAGAGAATTTTTAGCTGTGAATGACTGCTACATCTCTTGATGTAGGAGTATTTTATGTATTTCGTCCGACGGCCGAGTCCAAACTTGTAGGGAAATATTCTCCCTCACAACACCTCCCCTCCGTTTCCTTTTGGGATCCATGTCCAGGATTTCTGTTGGACTTCTTTTTTCTTTTACTAGTCCTTTTAATAAAATTGTTTCTAGTATAGGTACGTCAAATACATTGTATAATAATAGCTGTATTGGTTCTTTCAATCTTGTATTTTTACTGTCAGAGTGCCCTTTCTTCAATTGGCTTAGGTGGCATTTATCTACTCACCTCGGACCTATAATCATATATAATACTCTGCCGACACTATTCCTAATTACGCCTTCTTCCCAGTGTTCATTATTCTTTTTATAAATTTTAAAGAATATTTTTTCGCCTGGGTTAAATTATTTAACAGTATCGGTCTTCTTTTTTTCTCAGGTAACAGTCTATCAAATACAAATTATAATTTTCTTGCAAACATCAAATCTGGAGATATACCTGACACTGTGTATTAAGATTAAGTGTGATACGATATAATTGTAGGAATTGTTGAATTCCTATTTTCTCCGAGTCTCTACCTTCAGATTTCTTTAGAGCTCTCTTTAGCCTATCAACAAATCTTTCTGCTAATCCATTTGATCTTGGGAGGAAAGGCGGCGTTGTGATATGGTTAATTGCGAAAGATTCACAGAACATTTTAAAATCTTTTACAGTGCTGTAACGGAGTTATCAAAAACAACAGTAGAAGACCGGAATTGATTTAAGGACAAGTTTATTACGTTTTGCTACAGGGAAACAATGTAGAATAGAAACTAGTGAAGTTTAACTGCTTCGAGTGTCGCAAAAGGAACATTCCTTTTTGGTTTGATCACGAGTGTAGCCTTTTCTTTTAGTTTAAATTTTGCAATTATTTTTTGCACCTCCCTAAGCCTTCAGAAGAATAAAAACAACTTCCGGGTAGCATTTATTTTTATTTTTTTTTATTCCTTTTTTTAAATTTTTTTAGAAGATCAGAAGACAAAACGTTTATTTCGTTAGAATATGAACTTATTTGAAGGTCCCATAAGTTAAACTGGTTCATCCAATCAGTCCCAAACAGATTACTGCTTCTTTCCATCAGATATACCCGTGTTTTTATGGTTTTATCCTAAAATTCTCCTTTGAATTTGATTTTTTTTCCCGCGACGCCGCGAGCAATGTTTTTGAAAAAGTTAAACTTGGTTGACTCAATTTAATTCATGTGTATTCATTTAATATCGTTAAATCCGACCCAGCATCGATTTGAAACTTTACAAGTTTTCTATCAATTTTACTATTAACAGATTTCCTTTTATGTTCATCTATGCCGCGATTCGAACCCGGATCGACTGCTTGCAATTCTTTTGTTGAAGTCATATTCACTGTATTTTCTTTGTGTCCTTTATTCCAACACTTAAAACAATGTCTTAAATGGCCATCATGTCAGGTTATCCTCATCATATTTATGTGAGCTTTATATATAGGCCACGTGGGGGGGGGGGGGAGCATTAATATTTTTTTTACTTTGTATACTTGTGTTTCTAAAAGTTTGGATTTGAAATAAAGTTTATCAGATTTACGTTGTGGGCTTTTAGTTTGCTATAATGGCAATGGTCTGTGAGACTACCATGATAATCTTTACTCGATGGCAAAAGATCCTTATTAATGACCTTACAGTTTAACATTTGAGCGTATGGGATGATAAAAAAATTGCTTTCTTTTTTAAAAGGCCTATAGGATTTGTAATCGTATTTTTTTCAACGGAAAAAAAACTATTGTATTGCTAATCAAAATCTTGTTGAATTTAGCAGAAACAGTGGATTATTTTAGTCTAATACAAGGCTTTATGGATTGCTCAATAAGACTCGAATTGACCTGAATAGCAATAGTCAGTAGTAACAAACTTGTTAACCATAACTCAGCGATGATTATAATGATGTCAAAATACCGGCGAGAAAAAAAAAAGATCCAAATTCGGAAAAACTCGAAGAAATGAATCCGCCACTAAAAATAAAACAAGCATAAAAAGAGTAAAAAAAACGGCTTTATTTTCAGTAAATAAAAAAAGTGAATAAAAATGCAAATAATAGATGAAAGCAATAAGTTGAAAATGCTTTTGTTTTTTTTAATTTATTTTTGGAATCCAACCTATTCTGACACGCCATAGCAAACATAAAAGCTAAAGTCTCGTCTGCGTCCAACCTTCACTTTGGTTTGATTCATTCATTTCCGCTGGTCAGACATCAGCCATTCCTTAACATCAAATAAAACCGAAGGAGAGTTTGAAAAGTAATAACACCGCCTCTTTTATCCTTGATTTTCTTCTGTTTGTATTTCTTTTGAAACGAACAGCAAAATTACAAGTCTTCCATTCGTATAATTAGAAGCTTTTCGTTTAGTGGAACCATATAGCGATTTTGTAAAAAGTGAACGACAAAATCCGGTCTTTCTTTATGTGACAGATGTCCGCCTGTCGCTCGTCGAAATTATTTTATTTTCTACATATATGAGCGATGTTTAAAAAAAAAGAAAAAAAGGCGGGAGCGATTGACTTTAACCTTGGTCACTAAGAACGATTGGACATTGGTTAAACATCCTTGGCTGATGATAAAGTAATCAAAGATCTCGGTTTGGATTTATTTGAAGAACAAACAAAAATGATAAAACTTTTGAAATCACGTCTAATACAAGCGAATAGAAATTGTCATAGATTGTAAAATTCAGAAATAGAACTCGCGTTCGTTTTGGCTGGGAATAAAAGCAGATTTTGTTATACATAGAAAAATAATAAATGGTATTGTCTGAATTTTAAAAAATAAAGAAATGTCATTATTTCACGTTTTATTTCCATGAATATCTTTAATTTTGCTATTTTCTCAACACCATTTCAGTCAATGAGGCATCTGTTAATATTATTTGTTAATTTAAATATCGGATTTCTAAGTTTTGTTGTTGTTCGGACAAATATTTTTAACTTTACTATAACTATTTGTACGATTTTTTATTGTCTCAGTTATAAATCAAACTTCATTTAAGTGTATATATAAATAAAACACACTTAGGTTTCAGTATCTTCCACGGTTTGTTGCATTTTTGATTTTGAAACTTACCCATGAATAAAAGGATAACTGCTGTTTTGCTAAAGGCAGAAAATTAAGTCATTTTAAGAAGTATGTATAGAAATAATTTTCTTGCATCTAAGATATGCAAGATTCTAACTTTCATTATTTTTAATCTGCTCTTTAGATGATTTTCTAAAATATATTCTAACATTCTAAGTTTAATTAGAAATTTAAGCATACCCAAGGAATAGCGTTTCTACAAAAACTATCTACAAATCTCCCACAACCCTAATAGTGGCCGGCAACTAGAAATCCCCTAAAAAAGAAAAAAAAAATACAACTTTCAGTTTCAAAATACTTTTATAAATAAAAGCGTTTCCCCATTTTGCAATCATTTTCTTTTTTTCTTTCTTTTATCATGTTAGTATTTATTTAATTTTGCATTATTTTCTTTGTGTTTTTCCTTCATCGATAAACTCAAGTTTTGTCTTAAGTTTTCAATTATGTTTCGTTGGCGAGTTTTCCTTTTTATTTCTTCCATTCGGTCCATTTTTTGTCTAAATGTTCTTCCTCTTTTGTATTCATTTTCTTTCTTTCTTACCCACTTGTTTATTTTTACCTTCAACATTTGTTTGTCTATCAAGTTCATATGACCACAAAGTCAAATTTGCTTTAGTCGGTTTCTCTTTCTAAATATAATTTTTCTTATTTCAATTCTTATTTCCTTTCTTCTCTCACTCTTACTCGCCATACTTTTCTTTTTCATTGTCAGTCTTTCTTCATTTCATCTTTCGAATTCGTTTCTTCTTTCATTGTTTAAAATTCTTTTTCTTATTAAATTCCATTTTTTATTCTGATTTTAAATCCTTTATATTCCTAATGGCGGCCAATATTTTTTATTTTATTCAAATTCATTTTTCTCCAAATTTTGAATTTAAAATTTTTCCGTTTCTTTTTTTTTTTTTTCATTCTTTTAAGCAAATTATATTCATCGTTGCTACCCTAGTTCTTTTCTCTTACTCAATATTATTAATTTCTTGTTCAACCAATCACCTTATTCTCGATCCAATCTAAAGAATACACGTCAATATCTCTGATCTTCAACATCTTTTCACTTCGACGGTTTCCATTTGCAAGCATAAAATAAAATGTATTCAAGTAAATAAATCAGGTGTGACTAATCAACATGGAAAATTTACAAAATTGCTGGGATCCACATTCATAAGGAAACCGCCTTCTTAGCAGTTCTCAATCGAACATTTTAAATTTAGCAATATGGCTTTTGGCAGTTATTTGACAAATGGAGTTTGACGAATGAGGAGTTTCGCTCTCTGTAGCCTTGGGCGTTTAGGTGGAGGTGTCTCAATAACGACGAGGCATCACTCAATATAGGATGAAAAGTTAATACAGACTGTTGTGGAAGAGTGCCAAAAATGATCCAGTTAAGTCATGATACAGTGAAAATCGAACAAAATGTCACGATAGAAGTACAAATGTTTAGGAAAAAGACTACTACCAAAAGAAAAAAATCGAGAATAAAAAATACTGTAAGACTTCATCTATGCTATGGCTGTGGTATACTTCCTTTCAGTAAGGACTGTCCATTTAAAACTAAAAAAATCTTTTAAGTGTGACACGCATTAACTTGCTGTAAATAATTCTACCAGCTAAAAAACAGGAAAGTTCAAATAACAGAAAATTCTTCGACACATTACGACTCGCACCGGCAGATAACAGTAGCATCGGAGGCGAGCGAATACGGCATAGGAACGGTAATAGGCCATACATTCGAAGATGGTACAGTGAATGCAGTCGTCCACGATTCAAGAAGTTTGACAAATACGGAAAAATGCGACAGACAAATTGAAAAGGAAACGCTTGCTATAATTTTTGCTGTAAAGAAATTTCACAGGATGATATTAAGAAGAAAATTAATACTGCAAACTGATCGTCGTCCATTATTAAGTATATTTTGTTTTAAGAAAGGGATTCCCACGCATACTGTAAACAGACGACAGCGTTGGGCTTCGATTTTATTAAAATATGATTTCAAAATGGAATACTTATCGTTAAAGAAATTGGGACGCACAAATGGCTTATCCAGATTTATATCGAAATGTAAAGACAATTTTGAAGATATTGTGTTTGCTTCGCTGGTATCCGAAAGAGAAATTAATTTTTTTAAAGTTCTTTTAAAGATTTCATTTTTTTTTCAAGAACCAATGTGGTGTTTGTGTGGCAGGAAGTATTCAAATTTTCCCTATTAAATGCTAAAAAGTGTATATATATATATATATATATATATATATATATATATGAGAGAGAGAGCGGGGGTTAATTTGCAGTGTAACACCCGCACTCAGTTCGCATTTAAAATTTCCAGAATTCCTACATATATGTGTAATTGTACATGCTCCATTCGAATCTGGCTTCACAAATTTGATAAAGCGAATGTATACAAATAACGCCAGTAATGGCTGCCCGCGACGCGAATGAATTCGAACTTTCACTGTCAATAACTCCAAAACGGTAGATTTTATCAAATTTATCAAGCCAGATTCGAATGGAGCATGTACAATTACATATAAATGCAAGATTTCTGGAAATTTTTAGTGCAAACTGAGTGCGGGTGTTACACTGCAAATTAACCGTGAGTTGTTTAAAGTCGAAAAATATTTCGGATTTAGTACCCTATGTTCCCAAGCGGTCTCCCATATGCGTACTGATCGGGATCAATACTTAACTTTGATGATCGAACGAGAGAGAGAAATTTAGTTTTATATATGATGTGGACCCGAAGTAGGGGCCACGGAAGGAAAACACGGAACACGGATTAGAGGTAAGAAAGATATATTAAACAGATAAGTTACAAAGAATAGTGTAAGTAGAGCTTACTATTCAGTGGTGTCCGATATTGGTATCGTACGCGGCTGCGCATTACTGTATTTACTGTCCCCTCCACGAAGGATAGATGTGGCACAAGGCCGGGTTTAAAGTGAGGTATTCCCGAGCCCGTAGGCTCGGCCAAAAAATGTCCGTAGAAACTGTAAAAACAGAATCGGGTTCGTCAACCACCCCGAACGAGACTCTGCCCTTCGGCGGAGCCTCGTCCGGGTTCCTCTCCGCTCAGAGGCAGACCTTTAACTCGTCAACACGCGGCTGCGCATTACTGGTGCTACTCTCATGATACACATAATAATATAGTACTGGGAGAGGCATGATGTAGGCAAGTATTGGTCTCACAACAATATATGAGGTTTTTTTTTTTATGATTATCTTTTATCATTTTTATTTGTTTTAAAAACATTATCAGCCGATAATACCATCGGCCTTTCGTGTGTGTGGTCTTCAGCCTTTAAAATACGCTTTAGTTCTTTCTTTTTTTTCATTTCATCTTAAAAAGAATCACACATTCCATTTGAGTTGTAAGACCGAATGTTCAACTCTCGTATTTTTCGTGTAAATATGAGAACTATGACATCGCTCCAGGTGTGAAACGTCACGTCTGCAGTCTTATCGTATTTGCACCTGTTGCAACGTTCTGACACATCTCACCTGTAGTTCTTTGGATTATATCAAGATTGTTTTGATTTTAATTTATTTCTTACTTAATTCATATTGATGGAAATATCGGCGGGGAAAACTTTATTTTGTAAACTTTTTACACGCCTGGGCATAAACTTTCCTCTGGTTTAAATATCTGACCCAAAACAGCATAAAGGACTGTCTAACGTTGGCTTGAAATATCTTAGACATAAAGGGAAGAGAGTTCTATTGTACTACAGAACAAAGGAAATTTGAGAAGCACTTATTTATTCTTATGGTGTCAATGAGTTCAGTTTCATTCTAAAAAAAAATTAAATTAAGTTTTAATGTTTCTCAATTGGCTGTTCGTTGACTTTAATTATTACCTTAAATGAATTCTTTTCAGGATCATTTTCGATATGATCCAACAATCCACTCAGTTTGCTGATGTGTTCATTTTTTGAAAAACACCAATAAGATTTCTCAACCGCCATTGTAATGAAAAATCCCAAAGAATTATCTAACGGATTGGGAAATGGACACGTAAAAAAAAGCTGAAGAATTCTTTTTATTCTTTCAATGTCATTGTCCATCGTCCATCCGTAACTTCTAAATAAGACACAGTCAAATCAATTCCAGTTATACTCCAACCTAAATCTTCATACTTTCATTTAAAGAGATTAAAATCTTTTTCATATCCACTTCATTCATTAACGGCTTTGGTTCGCCAATGGGCATGCGCAAGGCGTTCGCCTTTATGTTCCGCCATTTTGTTTTTCAATTAAAGAAGCAAGGTCTTATTTTCTTCCCATTTGGTACATCCATTTTAACTTATGTTTCACTGAAACAGCCACATCCACCATTTGATAAATTATATTTTTCTTCATTATCATTCTCCTACCTGGAATCAAATACACTCTTCTTTTTCTATGTGTCGCGTCCCTTAAGGACATTGGCGATAATGTATCTCCACAGCCTTCCTTGTGTCCCTTAGCAATGTTTCTCCCTATGCTAAGGTTTTCGCCTCTCGTTCTGCCATCCATCCACACAAGCTAATCAAGTAATAGGTTCGCTGTTTTTCTTTGCTATCAATTTAATTCGTGAGGGTTAAGTTATCCAAGACATCATTCTTCACTATGTGAACAAAGAATTTCAGATGTCTTTTTCTGATTCTTTGTGTTCCGATTTTCTTTAAAACTTCCTTTTACTTACTCGCACCATCCATGGAAATCTCAGCATCCTTCTGCAGAACCACATTTTTGCTGCCTCCAGTTTACTCCAAATCCGTGAATGCACTCTACGATTCTGAAAATCCTAAGGGCAGCTCGAACTTGCGTAGTTTCTTTTTTTTATGGACGAACCCGAGCTTGCACAAGTCTATTTTTCTATTAACTTCTTTCGTTATTTACACAGAAAATCTCAACAAATAATTCAGATTCTATTTGATCTGATGTGTATTGTGAGGGCTGCCCACCTACGGAATATTGTGATTCTTGTTCCAATGCAATCGTGTACATATTGTTTACATCTTATTACATATTCTTTACATCTTATTATATATTGTTTACATCTACAGATTGTTCCAATGCAATCTTCTACATATCTACAAGGATGACGAATTGTTATAAGGAATTTCAGGTGGATGAATAATTCACTTGTATATTTTCCTTTTCTCTTCCGTCACAGTTTTCCTTAAAATCGGTGGAAGGGGCTGCGATTGAATTTGTTTTGAATAATGAGTAATGGAAGCGCGCGGTCAAATGACTGCACTCACCGTTCATTATTCGTTGGTTTGTTTTGTGACGTCGGACAAAATGGGTTTGAAATCGAAAACCCTTGATCTCAGCGGAATAAGAGAGCAAGCGTTGGTAAAATGTATGTAAAAAAAAAGGAGAAAAGAAATGCAAATTAACGAATGGGCAATGAATGAAAAGGTATAAAAGGAATGAAAAAAATAAGGATAAAAAATGAAAGGGAAAAAGATTGATGAAAGAAAGAAAGAAAGGAAGGAAGAAAGAAAGAAAACATACGATGAAAGCAAAAGTAAAAGAAATAAAGAAAACTACATAAAGATAAAAACTAAGAATTATGAAAGGAAAGGAAAAATTAAAAAAAAAAGGATGAAATTAAGGAAGACGGAAGAAGAAAAAAGAAAAATTAATAAAACAGAAGGAATGAAAAACACTAAGAAGAAAAAGAATTCAGATAGAAAGAAAATAAAAAAATGAAGGAAAAAGAAATATGTAAAAATGAAACGGTGAAGGCAGAAAGGAAAATAAAACAGTAAAATACAAAAAAGAAATGGTTGAATCAGAGAAAGAGAATGAAGAAAAATCGAAAGGGTTGTTCATTTTGCACACCTATTCCTTCGACTTCTATGTGCCGTGTCCCTTTAAGACGTTGGCGATTATGACCAGCCACAATTTTCTGTTCGTTGCAGATCTTAATAATTTTTTGTCTTTTTGTTATCTTTCCTAAACCTTTTATTAAACCTGCCATTTACTCAAATTCACTAAGCACGTTATATGTTATTTCCCCCTGTTTTCCCCTTCAATCTGGCTAGTGAGTATCAAAGGGTCCTTTTTGTTTCAATTTTCTCTGAAACTTAGTCGTTGTTCACAAATTCTCAGCATCCTTCTGTAGAACCACATTTCTGTTGCTTCAAGTCTATTCTTCATCTGTGAGGAGATTGTCTAGCTTCACTGACATATAGGAGGACTGATATTACGTAACAGTTCAGTACTTTTTTCTTTGTAACGAAGATTTTCTGTTTCTTAATACTTTGCTTAGCTTTTGGAAGGCATCTTTCGCTACCCTAATACATTTTACTCATACTAAACTAAAAAATGACCATAACATTTTTAACGTGTATTTTCAATGAAAAATTTTGTTCCATCAGTTTTGGTTACAGATATCAAGACTTGACCTTTTCCATCTTAGTGGAGTGAAGAATTAAAGACGGATACCTAATTCTCAGGCTAGAATTCTTTATGGCTTCATATTGGAAGGTGGAGACAATTTACCTACGGACTCTACAATAAAAGAATAAAAAATACAATATTTCCGAAAATAAGAAAGAAACGATGAGAGAAAGAGTATAGGAGAGAAAAAAAAAGAAAGAAAGGACTGCGAAGGGGTGAAATAAAAAGAGGTATAAGAATGAAAGAAGTGAAACGGATTTAAATAAGAGAAAACAAGAACGATATGAATCTGGATTTTTAATGAAGAGAGAAGGAAGAATGAAGAAAAGGAAGAATGAAGAAAAGAGTAAAACGAATTAAAACAAAATTCGTTCAAAGACAAATGAAGTTTAAAAGCGAAATGAAGAATTTATAAATATAAACATAAAAGAAAAATTTTGAAAAATCAAGGAAATAATAAAACTGGAATAAATGACAACGGAGGAAAGTGAGAAGAGGAAGGAGGGAAGGAAGGGAGGGAGAGAGAGGGGAAGGGAGGAGGGAGGGAGGGATGAAGGAAGGAAGGAAGAGAGGGAGGGAGGGAGGAATGAAGGGAGGAAGAAAGGAAGGGAGGGAGGGAGGGAGGGAAGAAGGAAGGGAGGAAGGGAGGAAGGAAGGGAGGGATGGAGGAAGAAAGGAAGGGAGGGAGGAATGTAGTGAGAAGCTGAAGAAACGCATAAGCGAGGAAAGAGAACGTAGTGAAAAATGGAAATAAAAGGAACAATAATGAAAAGGATAGAGAAAGAGCACAGAAAGAAAGAGAAAGAAAGATAATGAAATGTAAGTTAGTGGAAAAAAGGAGAGAAGAAAGGAAAGAAATTGGAAAAAAAGGAAAGAATCAAGAAGGAAATGTGGGAAGAAAAGACGGTTAGAAAATGCAAAATAGTGGGAAAGAGCGGAAGAGAGAGAGAGAGAGAGAGAGAGAAATGAAAAGTAGGAATTAAAGAAGAGAGGGGAAAGAAGAAAAGGAGGAACAAGAAAGAATGCAATAGAGAAAAAAAAAGCAAGAAAAAAGCAGGAGTAAGCAATGGAAAAAGATTTATTTGAAAGTAAAATGTTTCATGTCGATTCTTTCACCTTTTTTCTTTTCGAATCAGATTCAAGTTTTTCTTTTTTTGTATTTGTAAACTTGTTTTCCTTTTGTCTTTGGCATATTCTTCTGGAAAACCATGTCCCGGCCAGTCTACCGACCACATCGTGCGAATTTACCCTACAGGTTATTCTGAGGGAAATAAAATCAAGAAAATCAAGGAAGTGTCAGAAGAAACAAGCATGTAATCTATTACATACTTTGCTGGAGTAAAAGACACATCGCATGGATTACCTCCCTTTTACTCGACCGCTGTAAAACAAGTCAATTCAATGTTAAATAAAGCAAATGTTCGTTTGGCTAATCTTCTCTCTCTTTCTCTCGCTTCGTCCCTCTTGCTATATTTGTCTCAAAATGACCATCACGTTTCTTTTTAATTCAGAATGAAAACTCATACACAACAATATTCATTTGTCCTTTCCCTCCCAAATGTGAAGGAATCCTTTATCTTACTAAATACAGAACTTTTTTTTACTTATTGGTCGAAGGCCTTAAAAACAAAGATATTCCATCGGTCTCTCTGCAGACATCAATTTGTTCAAAGAGACTTACTTGTCGTCGGGAAACTAATGTCATATTTTCAATATGCAAATAAAATAAACGTACATGTAATCTTTTTATCCAATAATATAATCTGTGATTAACCAATCCAGTCGCCAAACGTAAATGAAATTATGTTTCCGGAAAAAATAAAATAGTGAATGCGAATTAAGTTTCCTTATTTTTGAATACCTTAGAATTAATAAAAATCGTCTTGTGATAAAAAAAAAATCATTCAGTGGTGTGTTAAATGTTGATAGAATAAAACCTAGCATTCATTTTGCGATGGTTTTGCTGGATGATTCTTTCCATTGTTAAACTCAATAATGGCCTGTTTCTCTTCATAAAGCTGTGCCCATTGCAGGCATAATACATCACAGAAGAACTAGAATTGTCAGTAAAATTGTTCACTATTTACGCTTCACTTCACAGAAACAGGTTGTGCCTCGGTTATTTACGGCATTCATTTTGGAAGCCTCGAACCAACATTCGAACGGACGCGGATATAATCTTTATTACTATAAAAGTCTGTGAACGTTGCTTGTGTGTTTGCCAGAAGTCATATCTAGAAAGAAAGATATTAATTTATTCTCGTGTAGGAAGTGGGTGGAGAGAAGGAAATGGAGAAAAAAAAAGCTTCCTCTTTCCACCTTCCCGTGATTGTGTGCGTGCTTATTTATATTTCAGCCTTCTTTAAACAAACAATATTTAAAATATTTTTATTTCAATTTTCTTCAAACAGACAATTTTTTAATGTTGAAAGCAACTTCAATGTTTTATAATCTGAATATTTAGTGGTTATATATATATGAAAAATACGATTTGTTTATTTTTATTTCAATTTTCGATTACGATTTGTTTATTTTTATTTCAACTTTCTTCAGACAAGTTTTTTTAATGTTGAAAGCAACTTCAATAAGTGCAAATAAATGTATTTTTAGATCTCTACATTCACAAACTCTTCATGAAACTAAATGTAAACAGTAACACAATAAGGTTGACCCAACGAGTCATGGGTGGGTCTAGTTGTATATATTTAGGCAGATTTGGTTGAAGACAAAATAAAAATAGATAAATATGAAAAAAACACTCCAGTAACTGACCCGTGAAGACGCGATACTGAAAAAAAGAAGATATTACAACGATTAAAGACGCAGAACTCGATAACTACCGAAGAGACAGAGACATAAGTCGATGAACGCAAAATTATGGATTCTGAAAGTCGAAAGCGTTCAGAAGACGTTGGATAATTGATAGGAAAATAGAGGGAAACGCAGAAGCAATAAAAACAAAATAAACAAAGACTTTTCCCTTGG
>OZ038500.1:103700472-103780472 GCA_964036315.1 Acanthosepion esculentum
GAAGTTAAGTAGAAACCGATAATTATTCTGGATATTATTTTGTGGTTTTTATGGAATTAGCAGATAATGATATCATTTTTATTGGTGTATTTTTGATAGCAGTTTAGCTCGAGATCATTATTGGTACGGTTTGATATTATATAAAGGAAAAGACCTGATTTATATTTGATGTTGATCAGATGTTGTTTAGTTTATTTACAAAATCGGGCAATATTTTTCGGGATTAATAAAGCAGTATCAATATATTGAAAATATATTGTCTTTCTAGGCAAAATATTTTGGAAAGGACCAATTTCAAGAAATCTTAAGAAATTCTAAATAACCATTATCAACACTTTTAGTCTGATATAACACACACACACACGCACAAACACACACACATATATATATATATTTGAAAGGATTTTTTATCCGATGTTATTTCTTATTACCTTAAACGTTATTTTTAGTGGGGACACGAGTTTGTATTATTCTCCCTGTTTTCTTTTATTTTCTAAAATAATGAAATTAATAACAACTGGCTTAAATTGAAAAGCACTACTAGTAATTTGTGCCTCCGACAGGAATTGAACCTGCAGAACTTTTTTTTATCAGGGAAAGCACCTTTTTAGCCAGAGTGTACCGCTAACTGTTTAGTTACGGAGAGTAAACTGAGAGAGAAAGGCTGTAATTCCCTATTTCAGGAAGGTTCATCACTCGTTAGAATAGCAACTGAAACACGTATCGCCACTAAAAATAACTTTTATAGTAATAATGTCGAATAAAAAAATCTTTTAAAAATTACAAATCCTATAGAAGAACAAATACTACTACGCTTCGCACTGAATAAATATCGACAGCTAACTCAACGGTACACCAAACTGTCGCACATGTATGGTCTCCCCGAGATTCACGGAGCTAGTATTCCATTGAGATCTATAGTCAGCTGCAGGGCTTAAGCATGCCACCTTCTGAATAAATTCCTAGTCGATATGATCAACCTACTAACAGGGAAGTCCTCGTCCTATGTTAGAACCTCAGAATATTTTGTGAAATTGATCAAAGGGGCGCCCATCCATAGCGATCAGATGATTAGCTAGGATTTGGTAAACCTATTCACCACAGTTGCTACAAATGAGGCCCTGACAGTGGTTCGAAACCGATTGAAAATACAATATAGAAGTCACTAATAGAGAAAGAAACACAAATGACAGCAAGTCTTCAAAAGCAGCAGCAGCAGCAGCTGTGTAGTGCTGTTGTTCTGCGGCCATGAAAGGTCGCAGAATAGCAGCACTTCACAGCAGGTAGGTTAGGTTTAAGGCTCCAAGTATAGAGTCAATAGCCTAGTGGATTAAAACGTTGATTCGTAAATTTGGTGACATATTAATCGTGAGTTCAATCCCTGGGTTGGGCAGTGTTTACTTGGAACATTAGTAAAAATAAGGACAAGACGAGATATCCGTAGTAAATGAAATAAAGGATTTCAGAATTCCCTGTAGGTGTACATCTGATGAAGGCCGGATAACAACAACAAAGATGAGGACAATAGTCCGAATGTAAATAGTGTAAATAATGATAACTCATCATTCCAGAAATTAAGACAAAAACACTGTTGTTCTTATGTTGAGTACGAAACTGAAGCTCGCAGATAGAGATTTGTAGAAGTCCTAACAAGAAATATGCTTTCCTTAAGTAGCTTAATTTAAACTTTGCTCTGTCAAGCTGTCGTCCCTGATCAAACTGGTAGCGGCAAGCCTGGGTTAAAAACAAGGGTCGATTCCTGCCGGAAGCACAGATTCTTTTTCAGTCGACCTTCTCAAGTTAAGCCGGCGTTTATTAATTTCACTGTTTAAGAAAGTAAAAAAAACAAAACAAAACAAAAACAGGAATAGCAACTCAAACACATGTGCCTAGTAATTAACTTTATTGAGAAAATTAAGGTATCAAAAATAAAAAAAGAGAGAATAGAAAAGATTGAGAGACTGAGCGAAAGTTAAATGAATTGATAGAGAGAGAGAGAGGGAGAGAGAGAAATATGAAGACCAATAAAGAGAGAAACCAATAGAGACAGAGTGAAAGAACAATCTGAGAAAGAATGATAGGCGAAGATCAGTTGAAGAAATGGAATCGATAGATAATGAGAAAGAGGGAAAAGTGAAAAAAAATATGAAGACCAATATAAAGAGAAAGCGATAGAGACAGAGTGAAAGAAAAAACTGAGAGGGAATGACAGGGGAAGATATGTTGAATAGATATATAATGAGAGAGAGAGAGAGAGAGAGAGAGAGATAGATAGATAGATACATAAATGGTTTTAAACGATGTGCAAACAATGTCTTTTTCACTCTCTTCAAAATGAGTCAAGAATTATTGGGAACTTTTAAGAAACGACCTCCTTCTGTGCCCTCTCCCCGACACTATCTCCACGCCATATATTTATTGTCCATTGCTGTAGCGAGAGTATTTAGAATAATAGGGTGTAGATGGGGTGGAAGATATTTCAGAGACAAACTGAAAGTTCATCCGTCCTACGTGGTTTTCCCCAGACTTTTAGCGCGAATTGGCGAAATTTTAGCCCCTGAATAAAAGACCGGAAAATTATATCTAATGGACATCCGGCTGACCAGCGTTTCTTTTACTGGTTTTCGGCCAACGAAATGGGCACACGTCTAAAAACGATAGAGATCACCCGTTTGTTCGAAGAATGACTGAAACAAAATGAATAAAAAGCATTAAGAAAGATCAAAGGGGTGGGGGTGAAGAGAATAAGGGGGTGAGAGAGATACGAATAACGAAAGAGTGGGAAGATAGTAAAAGAGAGTGAGAGGAAAGGAAAATAGACATGAGCACATTTTTCGGAAGTGATCAGTGTCTAAAGGTCAATTGTACAAGCGAGTTCAGTGTAGATTGCAAGGGTGAGCGCCGATAAAGACGTCGCAGCGGTTGGCTGCAAAATGGCGGCTTTTGAGCAGCCGACGCTGGAAGTCTATTGTTTAATTGTGACGTTGACGTTTTAAGCGACGTCGACGTTGTTTCTTCGTTGTTGGGAATCATAATCAGTGTCAATACCCCAATTAATTTGTTTGTTCGACTCGGTTCTTATTTAGTGAGCGTTGCTTCCAGGCGCGCGGCTAAAGGATTAACTGAACAAGAGAAATAAGTAAATAAATAAAAGTTCTCCGAATGAAATTTAGATTCGGAGACCATTTTGGTTCTCCGAGGTGCATCGACTCCTGCTGATCACCTTACAACCATCTGTTTAATTTCAATATATCACGTCGAAGATGATCAGCAGGATTTAACATGATATGGCAGCGGTTCCTGACATTGATAAAAGCGTCCGAAAATAATGCTCATGGCGACCCCAGTTATCTAAGAGTTGGGGGTAGAGTGTATGGAGAGAGTTGAACTTGAAGACAGTAGATGCAATGAGAATCGGTTATGGAATTGGTTAGTATTGGTTTTATATTATAGTTAAGAGGAAGGCTGAAAGAAAAAAAAGAGGAATTGATTCTTATCTTTTTTGAAGACTACAACAAGAGACTCGATGTATTGTCTTGCCTATTAAGAGTAACAAATTTTTGATTTTCTTTTAAAAGCATCGAACTATTTATAAAAGATATTAAAGAAAAAAATGATGCAAAAAATTACTATTTGGGGTTCTGTTTAAACTCAGGTTAAAATAAATTCTTAATTAGAATTTTTAATCTTCAAACTACGGCGTATGAGGCGGATTATTGTAATCAGCATGGATAACGGAATGAACAAATTAATGAATTCCGGTAAAGACTGCTTATTGCCGTAAATCTTGCTTAAATGTCTCATCACTGGCATGTCACGATAGCGCACATAAAAATTAGGTAGCTCCAAAAATTTTCTAAAAAAGAGCATACTATGATGAAAAAAGCACTAAACTTGATAAAAACAAAATTTTATCGTCAAAATGTTTATTATTATTAACAGGAAAGACCAAAGTATTTTTTGATTATTTTATTAAAGTTTTAATTCTTCCTAGCACGTTCAAAATTTTCGTTAAAAATCTTGTTTTTTTTTGCATAAGGGAGTGGGCCAAATATTAGCATTAGGAAATTTAACGTCTTTTTGTCGTGAAAAATATACTGATTTAGAAATTCTTGCAAAAATCAAAGAATTCTCGGATTTTAATGAAATTTTCAGAACTTATTTACAAATGAATGTAATTATTTAAAATAATCATTTTTAGAAATATTTCTTTGCATCTATTACCCCCACTTATTTAATTTCATGAAGTTTCGATAAATTAAATTTTCAGGATCTTTGTATTTATACAAATTAAATGTAGGACTTTTTGGAGAATTTAAATCACAATTTGTTTTTGTCAAACAGAAACACCATACACCGAAAATCTAATCTGAATCGTAAAATAAACAATGCAATAAAACTATGACATTTTTAAATTAGAAAAGATTTTAATTGCTTTTAAAAAATAAAATATATTAAAGGCGCTATTGTCTTAAGAAAAATGTTTTTGATGAATAATGAATTTTTAAAAAAATGTTTTCATTTTTTTAAAATTTTTATTAGAAAAATTCAAGTTTTAAATCTTTTTAAAATTCTTTATTAATTTAAGCGGTTTTGGTGATATTGTTATTAGGTGAAAACTCTATTTACTCAACATAAAATGGCTATCAATATTAAACTTAAACCATAGTTTCACTTGGAGAAAAATTGAACTCAAAAAATATTAACTGAATTTTGTTATAAGTTTGAAAAGTACAAGACTAATCACAAAAAAGGGACATGTACATATAGTAGACTAGTGATCTCTATATTATTTCACTATAACGCGCACCTCGAAAGCTTTTTTTTTAAAGATTTTCGCTTAATGCTCGTCAACGACCTGTCAATAACAAAGCCACATTTTATATTTTGAACAATTCCTTATCTCAGAAACATTGAAATGAGTTATGAATTCTAACAATTTAAGGTCCACCGATTCTTATAATATGATCAAATAGAACTTTAAATTAGATTTTTAGTTTTTAATCGCAATAATGTTTGATAATGATTAAGTTTTCATAACGTATTTACTCAGATATATTTGCTTATGTTCTTTCAAACAGGTTTTTAGTTAAGTAAATTATCATAGAGTCATTAATCACGTATTCAATGTTCTGATTTTGAATGTGGCTTTATGATTCATTAAATTCTAATTTACTGAACACGAAGTAGATAATTCTAGTCAGTTATTCCATATTCAATGTACTGGTTGTGATTGTGAATATCTTTCATGGTACATTGATATCTATATAATGTTCACATATATAAAAAGGCAATTAATATATATATATATATATATATATATATATATATATATATATATATATATATATATATATATATATATATATATATATATATATATATATATATATATATATATATATATATATATATATATATATATATATATATATATATATATATATATATATATATAGGAGGATAACGGCTCGGATTGAGGAATCGGAGAGCCGAGTTCGAATTCCAGTCGATTCCATTACATTCACTTACGTGCTAATGCCCTTGGGAAAGGTGTGAATCCACTTCTTCTCTCTCCAACAATGGGTAAATAGCAGGACAAACTGGGTTCTATAGCCTTGGATGGCAACTGGTCTAGGAGAAGGACAACTCTGAATTCAAAACCTGCGGAGGGTCGTTTGGGGACTTTGTGGCATCCGTTTCACCAGGTCCCTGTATTCGTCCCTCCAAAAAGTGTGGATGGCCCTGCACAAAGCCTTCACCACTATAATCAAATCCTGTGTGGCTGTCAGGCTTTCAGTTTCTGGGGACTGATCTGTCTGACCCTCATACGTCGAGTTCAACGGGAGAGCTATATATATATATATATATATACATATATATATATATATATATATATATACATATATATATATATATATATATATATATATATATATATATATATATATATATATTTAGGCAGCATATTTTCATTCAAGTAACTTTGGTTAAATAATTAAATAATTTAGACGTATTATGTCTATTTATTTTAGTTTTAATCCTTTTAAGTCAACGAATTAATTTCTTGGTGGTTGTCGATTTAGAAAACTTACAAAATTTTCTTTCAGATAATTTTTATTTTCCCACGTACTTTCACTTTCATCTGCGACCATCTTCAGTGGACGCATATCTTTGGATGTGTTATGCATTAACACTGTAAATTAAAAATATTTTTCCTTCTCTGAAAGGAAAGTAACTTATGTGATGTTTTAAAAGAATTTTTAATTGTAGTATTTTAATTCAGGATTTTTTTACATAACATTTTTCTGCTAAAAACATCTAAGAACTTAAGACATATTTATGGACGTATTAATATTAGCATAAATAAAATTGAGCATAATACGTCATCAAATAATTCTCAACATATCAAACTACTATACTGTAATGAAATGCATTCCTACTATAAGCAGGAGTAAACACATCTAAAAAGATTAAGAAACACTAATATATCCCCCACTGATCCAAGTAAAAAAATAATATTAATTATATACTATACGATATTTAATACAACCTACTATACTATATTTAATACAATCAACCTAGTCATCCATAATAACTCTTCTCCATCAACTAGCGTATGACATAAGACCAACAACGTATATCAATTTAAATGTCCCTTGGGAGATTGAATCACTGATAAAAATGCTAATACGTATGTTGGTTTTACAAGAACAACGATGACAAGAAGGCTTACGTTTCACTTGAACGATCATTGTTCAATCTCGGAATATTTACATGAACACTCATGTCTACATTAACAGTTTAGACAAATATTAGTCGAAAATACATCAGTGCTTCATCAAGATAATAATAAGCAAAAACTTAAAATTCTGGAAGCCCTTTATATAAGAGAATTGCGGCCAAAAATAAATAAACTCAACTGCGAGTATAGTAACAATATTCTTAAATGTTTGTAACAGCAGAGTTTTATATTAAAATAGTAAATTAAAATGCTACAATTAAAATATCTTTTTAAAAATCACATGAGTTACCTGCCTTATACAGAGGTAAAATATTTTGAATTTACGATGTAAACACATAACACATCCATAGATATGCAATCACTGAAGATGGTCTCAGATGATTTTGAAAGTACTTGGGAAAATAAAAATGAATTTCTGCAACCACCAAGAAAATAATTCGCTGACTTGAAATGATTAAAACTAAAACAGACATAATACGTCTAAATTATTTAAACAAACATGCTTGAATATATATATATATATATATATATATATATATATATATATATATATATATATATGTTTCGAAATTACGTCCCCCTTTGCAGGAGACCGTACCATCTGATCCTACGTACGAGAGAGAGAGAGAGAGAGAGAGAGAGAGAGAGAGAGAGAGAGAGAGAGGATCTGAACGATAGGATGTGCATTCTTCAAAAGGGTAATTGAACTTTTCTGGGCTGAAATGTTCTTTGTAGACAAACGATTTAAATTACGCCGGATCAGAGGTCGGAGAGTACAGCGACTGAAATGTGATAATAATAATAATAATAATAATAATAATAATAATAAATCTGATAATAATAATAATAATAATAATAATAATAATAATAATAATAATAATAATAATAATACTAATAATAATAATAACAAAGACGAATACAATAGTCCGAGCGTAAATAATATAAATAATAATAATAATTCCTCATCAAATTCAGAGAGAAGCTGTTTTTTCAATTATTTTCAACGGTATCAATCGATTTAAAAACAGCTGTATGTTGTTAATGGGGTAGACAAGATTTTGTTGGCTACGTCCTGTCATTATTTAGAGCACTAGAATTCGAATATGTCACAAGTCACCTGTTGTGTAACTTAAAACGAGCGAGACAGCACCGGAAAAGCACACAGCAAATGTTTATACGTAGTATTCTTATTTTTGACGTATATTAAATCTTTCGAGACATTCCAAGATTCCGCCTCATGTGCTGAAAGGTATAATGCGGGTTGTTTATTTTGTATAATAATAGATTCTATTATTTTGAGTCTGTTTCCTTGACGAGAGTCTCATACAGTATTTTACTATTATCTACTAATGTTTTGTCTATTATGTTAATACTTGTATTTAAGTTTGTTCGAGTTCGTTATGTTCACTTTCGCGCAAATAACCTTACACCAGGCATTAATCCATCTTTTCTCCCCATTTATGGGTTAAATAGCAAGGCTAACTGGGCTCTCTTGGCTTGTTGTGACAACGAGTTAAGGAGAAGGAGATCTTCCCACAGACATACCTGCTGTAGTACATCTGATGCCCCTACGACCCAAACGGGTCACGCGAGGTGACGATCGATGTGCCCAAACTGCGACAAGGTACAAGTCAACCTACGAGAGAGTGTGGGTCGTGAGTGATCAATATAAAAATTTAATATTGTATTTTCATTATTGACTTTAGAGATGCAATCTCACAAAGGATATAAGAAGCTAACATTGATTTTACGTTTTTACGTGGTTCGCCATAGCAAAATAATTTTATATGAATCAAATTCCCTAAGCAAATTTATAGGACGCAGATGATTGTTTTAACTTAAAATATTTTGATTCCACATGGAGTAATGTGATGTTTACCTTTCTTCTTTCATATAGAATTATTGCTAACAATGAAAATAATCATTTGTAACTGTTTGTTGTAAAATTGCAATTTGGTATTATTAATATCAGGACAATAAAACTATTTTTGTACTTTGAAAAAAAATTTCACAGAAAATATTTTCACTCCAAAATACAAGGTAACCAAAAATTCCTTGGCGTTTTTAATTTATTAGATAAAAGGCATACAGCAAATTTGACATACCGTTAGTCCTAAAACTAATTTACATCGGCATCCAAAACTATTTGCTAACGTGCCTCCAGCTGCGCAATGTCATGCCGGTAAAAATCAGGTTCTCTTGGATGCAAAGAAGTTTTTGATTTTCTGCCGCAAGTCACCCTCATTTACAAAGGATTTTCCAGGAAGGTAGTTGTTCAGGAAATGGAAAGGTTGGTAATCTGTTGGCGCAAGGTGCGGGGAGTTAGGTGAATGGCATAGTGTTTCCCAGCCAAGTCGCCGTATGGTATCCCTGGTCACCCGCACCATTAGTATGAAGGATCAGTACACTCTTGCGATTAACCAATGCTGGCTCCTTTTGCTTCAGTGTCACTTGTACACGTTCCAACTGCTGCCAGTACAGGTTCGCAGTGATGGTTTGGCCCGTTGGTAGAAGCTCATAATGCACCATTTGTCGATTAGTCTACCAGATACAGAGTATAATACAGAGTATAATCTTTCATTGGTGTAGAGGTCGTATTGTGCACACTTAGGAGAGTCATACAGAACGTACTTTTCATCACTGGTGAGCATTTGCTAAAAGATAGGTACATTGCGGTGCTGAGAAACCAACGAGTAACAGGTTATCTCGTGTTGTGGCTTGTTGGCTTCAGACAGTGTGTGGGGCACTCACTTTCTCAACTTGTACGCCTCCCCTATGCGGTGCAGGTGATGTCTGTTTCATCAGAAACCTGGAAGCGTTCGCTAAACTCACCCTAGGTTTGGCTGTTGTCCTCCTCTATAACGGCCTTCAGGGCCTCATCATCTAGGACCTGTGGATGGTCACTGCAGGGTTCATCACAAATAGACAGATCTCTCGATCCGAACTTCTGGAACCAATGCCTGGCGGTGCGTTCACTCACGGCATTATCCCCAAAGGCTTGACGTATTCGGTGACTTGATGCGGCTGCGGACACGCCCACTTTAAAGTCATAAATCAGGCAAACCCGAACGAGCCATGTTTCCTTGCCGCTGCTCGAGCTATGACTGATGTGTGGGCGCAACGCACCTGCATTGGTCAAGAGTAATGTACACTTCCACCCCAACCCAAACCTTTTCCCGGTGCGTAAAGCACTAATTTGCCTATATGTAATCTCAATTTCTTACCATACGACGTACAAAACGACAAGGACGTTTTGGTTACCTTATATAGTTTATACTTTTCATAGATTTTTTTTTGTTTGGCAAATATTAGCAACGAAATAAATCTTACTATTTCGCTTCTCATTGCTATACACACCTACTGAAAGCATTTAATGGAAACACTGGAAGCATTTAATGGAAACACTGAAAGCATTTAATGGAAACACTGGAAGCATTTAATGGAAACACTGAAAGCATTTAATGGAAACACTAGAAGCATTTAATGGAAACACTTATTGGAAAAAAACACCATCCATCAAATGAATAATGATAATAACAATTTTTTTAACTAAGTTTTAAATTAGACATTTTTAGTTATACAGTTCATTTATTTCTCCTTGTTATTCGCTGTTATATAGCACTTCATTTTCATGAGTGAGGAAACATTTTATTGTCAATATAAGCAGCTACGATTCAAGTTTTAGCGTCTTAGTTGAATAGACTAATATTTCAGTTAATCTTTAATAAACGATTCGAAAGTATCAATAATTCGAAACACAGAGATATTTAAATCTTTGATACTCTGAAATATATTACTATATTTATGTCGGCTCTAAGGAGGCATCATCTCTAGTGATCGTGTTGCAACAAAAAGTGGGAAAAGGAGATGTAAAAAGATGCGTAGAAAAGAGATAATGAGAGTAAAAGCTCTATAAAGTGTTTGGCATTGAGCACCTTGTAGAGAGGAGACTGGGGAGCCCCTTGTCGAGAGGGGACTGGAGAGCCCCTTGTAGAGAGGGGACCGGAGAGCCCCTTGTAGTGAGGGGACTGGAGAGCCCCTTGTAGAGAGGAGACTGGGGAGCCCGTTGTCGAGAGGGGACCGGAGAGCCCCTTGTAGAGAGGGGACTGGGGAGCCCCTTGTCGAGAGGGGACCGGAGAGCCCCTTGTAGAGAGGAGACTGGGGATCCCCTTGTCGAGAGGGGACTGGAGAGCCCCTTGTCGAGAGGGGACTGGAGAGCCCCTTGTTGAGAGGGGACTGGAGAGACCCTAGTAGAGAGGAGACTGGGGAGCCCCTTGTAGAGAGGGGATTGGAGAGCCCCTTGTAGAGAGGAGAGTAATCTGAATGGGGTAGGGTAGTTAAATACTAAATGCGAGATGATAACGAGATGAAGGAATTAGAAATTCTGCTCTCAATATTTACAGAAGAGGAGAAAAGAAGAGGAACATTGTCAGAGAAATTGGCAGTGAGTCGCGCGATTTTAATTGGAAAATAGAAAAAAATACCGGAATTGACGGTTCGTTACTTTAAAGAATGAATACAAAGGAAGTTAGATAAATTTTCTGATTGGGGAGGAGTTAATTTTGTATCCGGCTTAGAGATAGGATGATGAAGTTGACAAGTAAGAGGCAGGGAAAGTTTTTAAAAGAGGCACAGGAGCAAGTGGAGTTTTGTCTACAGGGACACATGAAAAAAACAAAAAACAAAACAAAAATGGTTGGTTGAAAATTATAGCTTGGGTAGAACAGCATTAAGGCTTTCTTTATAACAGAAAAACAAGAGAATGGCGAAGTTGAATGTGTGTAGTTGGGTGGTGGGAAGTAGAGATTAGATGATCGGATTAACAATCATATTGTGTTAATTCTACGCACTTTGAAATCTCTGGAGGATAATTCCATTAAACTCTAAATAACATGTTAGTAACGCTTGATGAGAATACGAAATAAAATATTTTATACTTAAATTTATTGTGCATTCACTTCAGAAGTCCGTCAAATTAACATCAACCGTGAGGGTATGTGGTTTTCGGAGACTTCGAAAGTTCGATCTCCTTCTCAGGGGATATGATAGACTCGCTAGTCGGGCATTTATATAACTTCTTGTGTGTTTATTTTAAAGTATACATGGACCGTCTAGCTGTTCGATGCCAGCACAGCCACTGACAAGCTTTGAGGCTCTATTCTGCACATGGTGTATATGAAAGCACCTTCGAAGTCAACCCTCTTTTAATGTTCTAGTGTGAAACAGAGTACAAACCTTAGTTTGGTATCTCTTAGAATGAGCCCAGTACATATTGACGTCACTATAGATCAACTCTTCTTAGAGTAAAGTCTCTTGATAGCTATTAAATTCGAAAGAGATTTTTTGGCATGAATCAAATATGGTATATGAAATCTCTGGAGAATAATTCTTCTACTACTTTAACTAAGGAGTGAGGCTTACGGCCAGATCACGGTATAACACCGATTTCCGTACGATCAACGAAGTTAAGCAACGTCGTGATTGGTCAGTACATAGATGAGAATACCAGAATACTGTAAGCTTGGATAGTGGTGCAATGGATAATGGCTCGGAATAGGTAACTGAAGAGTCGAGTTCCAATTCGAGTCAAGTTCGTTATATTCACATACACGCAAATATTCTTGCAAAAGGAATGAATTTCCCCCTTCTCCCTCCAAGCTATGGCTTCATTAGTAAAACTTGCATCAGTAAATTATTATGATCTAAAAAAAAAAAAATTACGATCTAAAAATATTTTCTGGCTTTAAATAACCTATAATGGGTTGATAAACTGTAAAAATCAGCCAAGGATTGAGCATAAAGGGAAAAGGAAACTGGTAGGATGAAAAAGGTGTCGGATTATGAGGCATAGAAAATTCGTGGTTTTACTTTTTATGATAGAATTTTTGTTTGTATTTTATTGAAACAACTATCACCAACATTGCCTGAAATAATTCAAACGTAGAAAGAATGGCGTTTATTCTGAGCCATTTCACCTTTATTCGCATTTGTAAATTCATTACAACCGTTTCTATGTATGAATGCCATTTTTTCGTTAATATTTTGATGTTTCTTTTCTAAGCATTACATCAACATAAAATAAAATCATTGAAATATGAACGGAAGTCACCACGATATTCGGTTATTCATTACATTTTTGGGGGATGGACCATCATAATGAGTTCGAAGGAAAACCAACCTTATTGATCTAAAATTGGTCGGCTGAATATTAAATCATTATTTACAGACTAAAAATGATTAAATACGCATGTTTATTTATAATAAAAAAAATAGCTTCGTCCAGCACAGAATTTCAGGAGTAAAAATTAAACTCATTAACTATCACACAAAGGCACTCGCAACAATAACTACAGAGAGTTTAGATTACTATAGAGTAAAATCCCAAACCAGTAAGAATTAAACCTCTTGGCACCAACGAGTAGATTCTGTGGTAGATTCCTAACGTGGATATGTACGGAGCCTAGTTGACTTGATTCAAATACAAAGATAGCGTAGCTTGTATTGCAATCAGTAGCTATGGACTACATTTGAATGGTGTGTACAGTTGGCAGTGAGCCAGAAAATAAAAATTAAGTAGTTTCCTTATTTTATTCCGAAAGTATTAAATCTGGAAAAAAAAAACCCAAAACCATATACTTAAAATCGGAAATATTACCAAGTAGTTACGGCCGAGGATACGCACAAATAAAAAACGATTAATAACAATAATATATTTTATTCACACAACAATTTACGGTTTGAAAAATCTCGTGGCCATATTTTAAGAAGAGTTCTGTATATGCATAGGATACGGGTCTCCGGAAACTCCTACGAGTCTAGCGTAGGAGAGAAGAGATTTGCATTTTTTTAATCGCTTAAAGGCTGTGATAGGTGAGGGTTAGGGATTTTTTGGTGTTTATTCAAATGACGCTATACAATTATGTAATTGCTTAATTCCTCAACTCTTTTCGGCTGGGGCTTCTGATCACCCACTCTCAAATAAACGCACATTATGATTCTCGCTCCCCGGCCATAGCCACCACATGACATTTCCCCCCTCCCGTACAAAATATACTTAGCTTGTGAACTATTTTTCTGACAATCATACATTTTTTTACTCTTGATCCACCCCCGCTGTTGCACGGAGATCACTCTGCTCTTCTCTCTACATTTTATAATTTTAACGTCCTTTCGTAAACCCCCCCTCTCTCTCTATTTCTTTCTTTCTTTCTTTCTTTCTTATCATTCAAACTCATTTGGCGAAGAAAACATTTATTTCAAGTTTTTTTTGACAGTTGTTTTTTCATTCGTTCTGAAAAGTGCATTGAACTAAAATGAGTTTAATAAATGTCGAATCATTGACAGACTGCCGGTTTTAATTGGATTCTTTGAAAAACCGATTAAATGCAAATAAACCTGTGAATAATTTATATAACTAAAACAGCGAAATAACAATTAATAACGACAAATATTTTTGCTGTTTATCAATTTCGCAATGTTTGACTACTTGGAATTTCTCTTTCTTAACATTATTTTAAAAAAATCAAAGAGATGTAAATCCTTATTAAGTTGGTATCATAATGAAATAATTTCAGCCTCGTTTTCGTTTTAAACCTTTTCACTCGCTATAAATTTCATCCAATCAAAGTTGAGTATTTATTTTCAGCTGTGCATTTTCTTCGACACCGGAATATATTCTATCTTTTAATCGGGCCGTCGGTTCAAATCTTTTTATTTATTTGTTAAAAAAATTATCTGAACAAATTTCCTAAGTAAAAGAAACATATCAGGGCGTTTTTATACGCTTGCTTGAGTTTGCTTGAGTTGTTTGGCCGTGTGCAACTCGGCTCGAGGTTCGAACGCAAGCGACGCGCACCAAAGCTAGGAGCTCTTACGTATATGCGTCAGAATATTTCCTGAGGAGAAACAAATCCAACATAGCGTTTGTTTTGTGAGCAAAGTTAGTCACTGCTGATGTCGCTACTTTTTATTTCTTCAGACAAGTAGAGAAATGTCACCGTCAGGATTACTCAACTAACCCATGTACCATCCCCAAATATCCTATTTTCGAGCCCCATGGGTTGCTTTTTAGGTGTCATTTTGTAAGACAAGATCAGAATGCTGAAGACATGCGATTGACTGAGGTGGAATTGAGATAAAGGCGATAATAAAAGTCGATGGCAAGATCCAGGGAATTGGATTGAAAGTAAAAAGAAAGAAAGGAAAAGAATAAAGAAAGATTAAATGACAAATGAATAGAAAGAAAGAAAATCACGGAAAAATCAAACAAATATAAAAAGAGAATGAATAAGATTGTGAAAAGAATAGATTTATTTATGCAAAAAGAAACTGAAAAGAGAAAGAATAGGAGAAGAAAAAAAAGAAGGAAAGAAGAAATGAAAGAACGAAAAAAAGAAAGTGAGAAAAATAAAGAGGAAAAGAGAAAGATTGAAAGAAAACGGCAAAGAGAGAACGAAAAAAAGAAAAAGAAAGAAAATAATCAAGAGCAGAGTTTAAGAAAAGACCCGTTCATTGCCGGAAGAAAGTGTAAATTCAGACAAATGAAAACAATGATAAAAAGGGAACTTGAGAAAGTGAGGAAGAAAAGAAGGATTAAAGAATGGGGGTGGGTGAATGAAAAAGAAAGAAAAAAGAAGGAAAAGAGGAAGGACTAAAAGTTTATTTTTTAGTAAAAGAAAAAACAAATACTAAAAGGGGAACATTCCAAAGAAAAGAGGAGGAGAAAAGGGCGGATCTGAAGAAGGAGTAAAAAGGAAAGCAAAATGGGACAGACAAGAAGAAGGAATAGTGAAAAACAAACAAAAAAATAGGAAAATGAAAAAGAATTTTAAATGGGAAAGTGAAAATAAATAAAAGAGAAATACTCAAGACAAATGAAATAAAGACGATGAAGAAAACATAAAATGGACATCATTTGAAAACCATTTTTTCTACTGGCTCCAATGATCGTAGAAAGCCATAATTTCGAACGGTAAATTTACAGTTCAGTTAGGACCTTATCCCCTGATAAGATTATCGCAACACAATATTCTTAATTTCATTTCATCTCTGTTTTGCTGCTTACTGAAACTAGTTAGTTGATTGCAGAGGAGTAACACTTCCTTTAGATTTTCATAATGATTGTCTTCATCGCGAGATGCGCCTACGGCTCAACCTAAAGAACCTCTTGGGCAGAATGCCGTATACTTAAGCAAATTTACTGGGACAAAAAGAAGAGGAAAGAAGATATAGGGAAACAATGCGTCAATGGGGCGAATATAGAGGCATTAAATTCACTTCAGCTGTGAATAGGTTAACAATTTTGTTAAAAGATCAAGGAAATTGTAGCTGTTTAGTAAGCGCCGTTTAGACAAGCACGAGACTAAATGAGAAAAATGACATGAGCTTTCAAGGGAAGAACTCATGCATGTTAGAAATATTAACCAAAATAGAATATACTTGGGGTCTAAAACTAACAACTGGCATTGGTGGGATATATGAATCTCTTTCAGCCACCAACCTGGTGTGCGTGCGTGTGCGTGTTTTTATAGATAAACGAGAAAGTAGAAAGCAATTTACAATTGATATCAACAGGAAATATGCGTTTCTTTCTGTCCCTAAAAGGTCTTTTTATTGTTAATCAAGTTCACCCCAAGAAAGGCATTAAAGCCATTGAAACACAAGCGGTTATTGGGCGTGGAAGAATTAGAAAAAAGAAACACCACTATGGAAGCAGAGTAATCAGGAGGGCAGTAAATAGTGATTGATATTGCATTTAAATTTTTTAAGATTAAAGTTGGCTGGAAAGCATGGAGCCGGAAGAGAGTTCCACAAGTGAGAAGTGTGAGAAAAGAAACTGTTAACATAGAACTTACGGTTAAAAATAGGCAACTCAACTGTATAACAATGAGACGTCGGTCGTTGCCAGTCTAGTACACAACTTATATTCATAAAGTCTAAGTAATACAGCGAAGAGCTTATGACTATGAAAGTATTTGTAGAAAAGACACTGGGAGGCATCGTTGCGGTGCTGTGAAAATATGTAGTTATACATGAAAAAGAAAAAGGAAAAACTAACAATTGGCATCAGTTGGTAATATCATCTTTTCAGCATCCATGCTTGTCTGTATAGTAATAAAGTTGAATGAGAAACGTCCTTGATATTAAGTCCTTTAATGTTGTAATACGTAAATGAAAATCACCACCCACGCCGTCAGCTGATAAACACGCGACAACATCACATTCTTTTTTAACACTTAAATAAATATATTTTCACATTCGGTATCAAACATCGAATATAACCCTTTTAAAAATGAATCAACTTTTCCCGTCAGCATTATTTTTCTATTTATTTTTGGAAGTTTTTTTTATCGTTTATATACCTCCTTTTATCTACTTTCAAAACTGAACCAAATCAATTTCAGATGTGATACTATCTATCTATCTATCTATCTATCTATCTATCTATCTATCTATCTATCTATCTATCTATCTATCTATTAGACATTTCAGACTGATTCTTAGTCACGTATAGAGAATTAGCTCACTGTGTTAAAAGGCATCCATCTTGTATAAAGCAGATAAATATTCTATCACATTGTAGAAAAATGGTCAGGAATTTGTAGAATTTATATTTTCTTGAATATAGAAATCATCAAAATGTTTAAAAAAGCAAACTCAAAGTCACAATAGTGGAGATTTTTGGATAACAATCTTGCTTTACTTTTGCTTGATTTTTATATTTGATTGAGAATCTGTGATTGTTTGACACAGATATTGACTTAAATGAAATAGTCATTTACAAAGAAATTTTGTTTTAATTATTTATTCGAATATAATTATTCGCTCACATCCGATCAGTTTTTTCAAGACAAAAATATACCTTTTGATCCAATAAAATATACCTTTTGACCCATTACCCTTTGATCTAATAAAATAAATCATTTAATAAAAACACTGAGCAAGTTTGTCAAATCTAATGATCTGAATATTATTAGAAAATGTTTGTTATTAAAAATATTTGTTCAATTCCATTCTATGATACAGTGAACACTTACTCCCTAAATATTGGTACCTCCTAAGAAAAGCGATACCTAAGGTTTAAATTACATTTTTAAAAATGAAAAATCTTTCTTGAAGCTTTTATTTTAGTTTTAATTTAAAGCTAATAGATTAACTTTAATATTTCCAGTGAGAAAAATACTTCGTTGTAACTGAATTTAAATAAATTGTAATGATTTTTTGCATTATCAGTAAAAACTCTAAAATCGTCCATATTGAGAAATCTGTCAACATAACGTAATTCTCTTTATTAGTAAATCTTTCAAAAATAAAATATACCTTTCTGAAACTTTGTTTGACGAAGATTGTTTGATTTAAAGTCCAATTAATCTGATGTTGAACAAATATTTCTTCGCAGAAAATCATTTTTAACATGGAGGTGGGTGTTTTTTTATGTGTTCACTCGATAGACTTACGTTTGGAATTTTTTGACATTTCTTGCCGAATATAACGTGAACGCTTTTTTATATAATTTTTTGAACTACCCATTAATCTTAAATAATTAAGAAACAAATTCTAAGCAATCTAATATTTTATTGACTTTTATGTACAGTTTGGCTTTATAGTCTAAATTACGAAGACACTTGTTGAGAAAATGTTAGAAAGTTACCAATACATTTTTAGTTTACTAAAGTTACCCCTCTTATTTTCTGATATTGTCGCATTTGAATATCAATATTTACAAAAATCGAAACAATTAGACACACATAAAATAAATTAAAAATCATTTTTAAAATAGTTGAATTGTAGTGAGCTTTTCCATTTATGATCTGTAAATACAGATTAATATAATAACGGTATCACTTGACCGCTACAAATTAATACAGAATTTTAAAAGATTTAAAAGTTTATAAATTATTCTAATTTAAACTTAAAACAATGATACAATGGTCACTTATTCCTTAAATATAGGTACCTCCAATTCTTGTAAAAATTCATTATTCCTCGAATTTTTTCTTAAAACAATAGTGTCTATAATATATTTTATGCAGAAAGACAAGTAAAATCATTTCTAATTAACTATTGTTTTAACTTTATTGTATTTTTTTCATTTTACAATTCAGACTACATTTTCTGTAATTGGGTGTTCTATTTATAGCAAGATAAATTTCATGATTTAAATTGCATGAGGACTTGTCCTTGTAACGGATATAAACATTAAGCGGTACCAAGAAAAAAATTCTCCAAATTTCATAAAATTAAATAAGTGGAGATGAACACCTGAAAAAAAAAGAAGATTTTACAAAGATTTTCTAAAAAAACATCTAAAAATAATGCGATTTATTTGTAAATAATTTCCGAAAGTTTAATTATAATCCGAAAATTATCCGATTTTTGCAAAAATGTCGAAATCAATACGTTTTTCACAACAGAAAGACGCTAAAATTTCCTATATTAATTTATGGTACAACGTTAATACAGGAGAAAGAAGATTTTTAACCCAAATTTCGAAGGTTCTAGAAAGGTTTTAAAATAATAATAATCATAAAAAATTCTTCAATCTTCCCACTTTATAATAATATAAAGATTTTGAAGATAAAACTTCGTTTTTATTAAGTTTTGGGTATTTCTTTTATCATGTATGCTGATTTTCAGCAAAGTTTTGGAGGTACTTACCTAAATATATATCAAGTATATATATCAAGTATACCTACGTATATATATTTGTGTTTGTTTGACACGTGTATATATATATATATATATATATATATATATGTGTGTGTGTGTGTGTGTGTGTGTGTGTGTGTGTGTGTGTGTGTGTGTGTGTGTGTTTGTGTATGTACTAAATCAGCGTGTATACTGGTTTACTAACATTTGTGTGTATGTCTGCATTTATTTGTATGTGCATAAACGTACATATGAGAGAATATGGATCAACTTAATTGTGCATCTATGTATATCTTTTTTTATAAATGTGAGTATGCCTAAGTGTGTTTTAGTGTATATATATATATATATATATATATATATATATATATATATATATATATATATATAAGTGAACATAGAAGTCAACACTTAGAAGCGACAGTCTGTTTCATGCTAGATGCAATCATCGACAGTTGTAACCAGTTTAATTTTTTGCTAAAACAGATAAACTTGTCCCCCTTCGGCGGGTTACTCTCCTCTGTCCATCATCAGCCTCAGCCCCGGAAACGCGACGCGATCTTCACAAAGGAATAAACGACGTTGACTCGGAATAAAAACATGACAAAATGGAAGAAAATAAAGTGCCGACGGCACAATTTCGAATCGGAGAAGAATCAAAATCAGTCGAAAAGCGTTGGCCCTGTGGGTGAAGAAAGGGGGAGGGGTCTGTATAAATCTGGTAAGGTGATGATGCATATCTGCAAACGAAATTGAGAGGACCGGGAAGGAAAAAGGCGCACACAGCTTGAAAAGTTAAAAAAAATTAAACAACACTCCGAGATTTAGTAGATATAGATCAATAAACGATTGCTGAATCTTTTTATAATAATAATAATGATAATAATAATAATGATAATAATAATAGTCTTTGATACTGTTCTTCATAGGGTTGATATCTAGATATTAAGGAAATATAATCAAGGTTACAGATACACCAAATCTTAAGAAAAGGTCACCACATCATGTATATGAGTGATCATGAAACTTTTGTCAAAAACAAAAAGCAACTGGAAACTTATAAAAAATGGCCAGAATTTGTAGTCATAAGACGGGCATGGAAAATGTCTTTGAGAAATAAGAAATATTTTTAATGAGAAACAAATAGAAATATCAAAAGGAATTGAACGACTTAACCAGGAATAATTTTGCGAATTTTTCATTGAATTTTGTCAGGAATGTTCTAGATACATAACAGAAGCAGCAGACTTGATATGACATCAATATTCAAGGCACGAACGAATGGCAAGTTTATAAAGGTGTAAGATAGATTATGATGAGAAAATATTTTTAAATAGATCAAAGTTTCACCTCTGTTCAACCTTCCATTGATTAAAGCTATCACTTTACAAATGAATAACAAAGACAAACAAAATTGTGTGTGTGTGTGGGGGGTAGTCAAACTTCTGGAGGAAATCAAACACATGATCTTCATAATAACGGCACAATTAACCAATTTTTCTAGCAGCAGACATCGCGATGGATTCAATATAGTCGCTCCACTTTATGTTAGAAGTTGCAATGAATTACTCTCCTGGTTTAGTGATAAAATCCCTACTAATTAGCTCATAGCCGGGGGGAGAAGAGTTGGATTCATACCTTTCCCAGGGGTCTTTGCGCGTAAGTGAATATAACGAAGTTAATGGGAAGTGGAACTCGATTCGCTGATTAAAAATTCCGAGCCATTATCCCTTTACATCAGGTGCACCTCCAAGCTTACAGCACCTGGTATACCCAAGCGATTATCCATCTATGTACTGATCAGTTTCGACGTTGCTTAACTTCGGTGATCGTATGGGGAGCGGTGTTTCAACGTGATGCAACCGGATGCATACATACTAAACATGAATCACAGACAATAATAAACGATTCCTTACCAATGACAAAAATGTTAAAATTCTGAACTTAGTTGTCACTAATAACATCACATTAAAATCTAATCCTTACATAAGAATATGACCAACATTATCTATAAATACACTTGATCTATTATGAAAATTATCTGTTAAAATAAAAAAAAATCCTACATAGGCTATATAACTACAACCTTTCTTGTAGACGACCATGTCATAATTCCGCTTAAAGTGCTAGACGAAAAACAAATATAAAATTACAATAATATAAGAGAGTTTCTTGTGAATATGTAATAATACTCCAAGAAACAAATAGCTTAGTTAAGTTTGGTACAAGATGTATAAGTGGGTGATTGTGTTGTGCCAATAATTCAGGTATGGATATTCTGCCTGCTTAAAAACATTAGCGATTCTGACTTTTAATCAGTTTGGAAAGCACATTACTAATATCAACAAGAATACTGACGAGCGGGAATATTGAGGAGACTTGCTGTCCCTTGATCTCGATTGACTGTTATGAATATAAAGAACAATAACAATAGTTACAATATTTTTGAAGGGACCATGAAACTTATTTGCAAACAGGACCAGTAATATCGAATCGAAAACTGAGAAACTCCTAAAAACAGTAAATATTGCCTTTGTGGAGAAAGAGATGAAACTTTAAATTGTAAGCTAACTCAAAACGAATAAAAAAAATAGGCAGGAAAGGAGTAAGAACAGTGATAAATTCGGAATTGTGTAAATGGATTCGATTTAGCCATGTAAATTAATGGCGCTTCTGGCGCCAGTATAAAGTGGGAATCTCAACCACCAATCAAGTTAAAATATTGATACATAATTTATATTGGAAGGTGGAAACTGTAAAAAGAAGTGTACTCATTCAAGTAATTCTTTTGACGACTTTTGACGGGCTGAAGAAGTCCCACATTGGCAAGTCCCCATTAACAATGTCTTTTTCTCTATACAGATGCTTGGTGTACAGAACGATTCTTTTCTTTTTATCGCCATGATCTTGCGCATTCAAGTCAGTTCAATTTTATCCAAGCTGGACCAAGAAAAAGAGAAGAAATGAGAAGGGAAGACGGCCAGGGCTGAGAAGGGAAGAAGGCTGAAGAATTGGAGAAGGAAGATTCTGTTAAGTAAACAGAAGGATACTTGAGACAAATGATTAAAAAAAAGAAATTTCCTTTTAAGATAAGATTTTCGAAATAAAATCAAGATAATAAATAAAAATAATTTCTAACAGAAAATTTACTTTTGATCTTTGTCAGTTAGAAACTGAACTTCAGAAGAACAAACATTTCTTTTCTTTTCAAATACTTAAAAACATCAAATTGCTGTAATAACATTTTGAAGATTTTAAATTCCAAATTATTTTCTTAATTTTAAATTTAACTTTAATTTTTTGAAAAATGGCTTGGCTTACTGTACATTGAAAAGCATCAAAATGTGCATTTCTCTTAATAAGAAAAGGAATATAAGTTTTAATAATGCATGTCATTTGTAAATTCATAAATACTTGAAAAGAAAAAACATTCTATGAATTGTTTTGAAATTCTTTTCCACTCAACTTTATCAATTTAATCTTATGTTTATATTTCATTAAACGTGATTAAGTTGCAAGTGGCTAAATACTGTCGTCAATATATCCAAAACCTGTTTATTTCTTGTAATTACAAGAAATAAACAGGTTTTGGATATAAACAGGTTTTGGATATATATAATAGCAAAGGCGCAACGCTTGTGCAAATGAAAACATTAGCGAATGAGAAGATAATAAGGTCATTTATAATAATAAGGATCGATGTTATTTGAGGAAATTTAGAGAAAGGAAACAGAAGGCCCCGAAGGGAAAATAATTCTGACTTTATAGATTTAACATGTGTTAACTTCTGTGTAGATATCCCTCGGTAAAGATTAATTTTATAAATAATAAAGAGGGCAGCCTGGCAAATGACACAAAAAGACGCACACATCGACACACTCATATATCTACACACGCTCATATTGTTTCTTTCTCGGCTGTGTGGAGGGTGAAATGGATAGCGGATCGGAATTAAAAAAACGGAGAGCTGAGTTCGAATTCTAGTCGAATTCGCTACATTCACTTTCGCCCAAATACCCTTAGGAAGGTATGAATTCATCTCCCCGTCTACGGGTTAAATATTAGAAGCTGTACCTGGAAAGATCATTTATACTCTAAAAAATATTGTTAATGTTAACTCGAAATAAAAAAGAATTATTCTTACAATCTAAAATATGTTTCGCTTTCAATTATACCCACTCTATGTTACACATTTATATCTATACCTGTGTTGTCTGCCATTCGTCCGTGCCCCGAATATTTCTGCCATATCTGATCTACTGATTCTGCTTTGTATCTTGACAGAATCTGAAGAAGAATTATCGCTCCTGACCTGGCATATCGGCTTCTATCACTTTTGTGTGCATTTACTATAAATATTTTCAGAGTAATTCTTCTGATGAGATTTCTTCTTTGGTACCTGAACGTCACGAAGTGTCAGTTAGGTTTCATCATTTTACTGTTGAAATAGATAAATGCAACCGTAAGTTCTATGCTAACAATTTCTTCTCTCGCACTTCTCGCTTGTGGAATTCTCTTCTGGTTTTTTGCTTTTTCTTTGATCTTCAAGAAAAAACAAATGCACCGTTAATCGCCATTTTCTGTGTCTCCTTGAATCCGGTTTTTGTTGTTGTTCAATATGTTTCTTTCACTTTGAGTCACACCTTGCGTCATAGTGGCTTTTGTCGCCTTAATTGGGGTGAAATGATTAAAATAAAACAAAATCTCGCACACATTATTTCTCTTACATACACTTTATGTTTCTTACGCATACTACCTCTCACTTACAGTCGAATGTGTACACTCTATATCTCACACATCTTATGAGGCATACGACCACACATACTACACTATCTACACAAGGAATTTGGAAAAGCTTTTGAGTCGAAGCGCTAGTACTATGTATAGAAATACCATGTCGATATTATATATTTTACAGGTATAAGAATGTACTATTAGACAGGATGATAGCAAAAAGAAAAAAATATAGCAATTACTGTTGCCCCCATAAAAATTACAAGTTTACAAAATGAATGCGTTGGCGACTCGAATATTAGGAAGAAGGTTTTCTTCTCTCAACTTTTTATTTCCTTTTTGACTTGAACATTTACCACTGCCGCTTTAGCTGACAACTGACAGTCGCTAACACGCATTTTCGTTTACACACATAAAACCTCACATACGCAAACAGCCCCACACATACACAATTTCTCTTTATTTCAAGATCACGCTCACACCCGAACCTTATATAGCTTTGCACATTTTAGAATGTTTTAGTTATAAATAGGCTTGCTCGCAGGGAACCGGCAGTAACGCAACACTTCGCGTGCTTACCTCGCAAACCACTGTTAGTAATTTCATTCGGTAAATTTAGTCTTGTGCCAACATCTGGAAGGTCATGCCAAGTGAATGGAATGATTTCTTATTTTTAACCGACAGAAGTTTTGAGTTTTGGTGCCTGAATATCATAACGTGGACTTCCGAATTCACAAGCCATGCCAAATTAGCAGATAGAACAGGAGAAAATGAGAGGACATTTAGGAAATATATCAGCGCCCTGTCCATAAAGGATCCATTTATTTAATATTAACAAATAATTAACACTCTAAGGCAATGCTGACTTAGTTCGCTTCACAGTACTACTCTTGTCATCTTCCATTCATTCTATTTTCAAAAAAGATCGCCATTAACTGTCTCATTGCATCCCCCTTAATCTCGTCCTTGGTCTAGAGTCTCCCTTTTAACAGCGAATTTAACTCTGGGAAAAGTCAAAAGTTACAGGAAGTCAAGACAAACTTGGAGGATGCAGTTTCTGGCACGAGACGCAAAGAATGAAGTGTCAAGATTTTCAAAATAGTTGGCTACACTCCTGTCAATCTATGGAATCTCTTAATTCCCTCATTGAAAAATTACCGATTCCATTTAATTTCAGCTGGTATGTGTTTAATATTTTTGGCTGTTTTATTTGCAGAAGGTCTTCTAGAAGGGGAATCACATTCAAAGAACTCCAGAGAAAATTGAAGCGTCAGTAGCCAAAATTTAATCGAACTTCACTGGTTGAATCATTATCATCAAAATGTTACTTAATCATATTTCGTAGTTTTAAATAGCCTTGTTTCAAGCATAGCGTGATACATATTCACGATCACGCAATATACAACCTATCTCAATAGTGTCTTGCTGCCGACTGAGTAACTCCACGAGAAAGTATCTGTTCACGCATGCATAATGAGTTTGAAACTAGTTACATCAAGATCGCACCAGAGTTTTTCAAGTGGCTAGATGCTTCCTGGGCAGACTTTATATAGAAAAAGTTTTTTAAAAATCAGTGATTGAGTTAATTGCTTCTTTTCTACCAAGAGGTGATTTTTGAGCCGTCAGTTGTCCTGATTTGGATAATTGGCGTAACATAGTCTTTCTAATGTTCATTTGATGTTTTACTTAACAAAATGAATTTCAGTAAATATACAGATATATTTTTCTTTTCTATTAAACACGCAGAAACATGTCATCCACAGAATGACTGGAACTGGGCCTCGCCTTCCCTGGCCACAGCCCTCCACCACCTCCTCAGCCCCCCGGCTTCCTTTCCGCCATAGAATCAAATCTCCCGCGTCTAATCCATCCAGATTGCCATTTGCGTTCTTAAACTTGCGCAGATAACTCCTTGATAGTTCTAATCCCGGCTATTATCGCCCAAGTAACCGAGTCGGTTGGGAGATGGCGGGAATATAGAACGGGAAAGAGAAGGACTTGAAAAGAAAGGATGGATTCAAAGGGGATGCAGAGAAAGAAAGCTGATTGGTTTTGGAGAGAAAAAAGAGACGAGGTGGTGAGAAGGAAAGAAGAAAAAAGGGTGAAATGGAAGGAGAAGACTGAGAAAATAGAAGATCAGAGAGTGAGTGTGAGACAGAAATTGAGAGGTGAAAGAAAAATGGTTAATGAATGAAAATTGTAAAGATTTTGAAGGAAGAAAGAAAGGAAGAACCGGTGATAGTGGGAGGGAGAGAATGAAGTAGAAGAAAGAGGAAATATAGGGGCTAATAAAGAAAGAATTTCTTTTTCTTTCTGAAGTTCCAGACGAGACAAACATATGAAGGGCGCCAGTCATTGAGCAATAAAGATAAAGTTAGCTAAGCAAGTTCGATCTTTACTGAGGGGAACAAAATTGCGAAGCTACACTAGAACAAGTTTAATGTCGGATCTTTTGATGGCTAAAACAGTTATATATTTGACAGCAGTAAAATGGGGTTCAGTGTATAATAATTAATATCAACTACGTAAAAGCTAGTCTGATTAATTGGTGGAACACTCACACACACACACACACACACACACACACACATATATATATATATATATATATACGGTAATTCTCTCTTTTCTTTTAATAATGACAACAAAAAGATTGCCCGTAAATATGAACGGATCCAATTGAAAATAAGTAGACAAAATTGTCTAAATTATTAAAAAAAATATGTCTCTGTATATATATATATATGTTTGTGTGTGTGTGTGTGTGTGTGTGTGTGTGTGTGCGTGCGCGTGTGTGTGTACATGTGTGTGGTTGCGTGTATTGCTGATACGCATACACACATGCCCACACACAAAGACATACACACATATATATATATATATGTTTGATCTATCTAATGGGTTATATATATATATATATATGTGTGTGTGTGTGTGTGTGTGTGTGTGTGTGTGTGTGTGTGTGTGTGTGTTTGATCTATCTAATGTGTTTTATAAACCATATACTAAAGATTTATACAACCATAGATACATCAGCAGAAATCTAACCACCGTCCTAGAATACTAAATAATTAACATAAATCGTTGTCCACCAACTTTAGCAATATTGATATTTTTGACAAACATAAAGGCAAATATGTAGAAGCACTAGAACATAGTAATCATAAAATTAACCTCAAAAACTCAATAGCAATAATGACGTCACAAAACAACGAAAAAACAAAACTCCACAAACGCAATATAATATGTTTTACCCCCCCTCCCCTTCAACCAAAATGTCATAACTAATATCGGAATTAATTTAATCCATAAACACTTCAGTCATTCCACAACGCTAAATATGATTTTCAACAAGAACAACGTAAAAGTTAGATACAGTTGTGCCAAAAACATCGACCAGTATATATCTTAGCACAACTGTTCCGTTTTAAACAAACACTTCAACAATCTACCTAACAGTAACATCTCCGCAACTAAGGAATGCAGCTGCCGGAAAAATAAACCGTGCCCATTAAACGATAGATGTATAACCAAATCGTTAGTCTATAAATCTGAAATCAAATATGACAACGAGATCCAGTTTTATGTGGGCTCTACGAAAAATCATTGGAAATCGCGCTTCTACCACCAGCAAATGACATTACGCAATATCAGATATTGTAACAGCACTGCATTCTCTAAATTTTTTCTGGAAACTGAAAGGCAAGAATAAAACCCCAACCATCATCTGGGAATGCGTAACGAAAGCTAAAACCTTCAGCGGGAAAGGTTACAGTTGTAACTTATGTCCTTCTGAAAAATTAATGATCCATAAAAATATGAACAATCTTAAACAAGAGAAGTGAGATAATGAGCACCTGCTTGTCTAGAACTAAATTTTTACTCAAGCTTGTTGATCCAGATTAATATAGTCTTGCCGGGCACGAGGACCACAAATACTAGTGTCGATATTATTTATTATTATCATAACGTATTAACACAGCTGGTCTGACCAACTATTTACTAATGGCTGATGAGATCTGTTAATACGCACCGAAACATGATTGCATATGTGTAGCGTTTTTTTTACATGTTTTTGATGTAATGTCCTAAAATAATATATATACATATATATATATATATATATATATATATATATATATATAGAAGTGAACATAGAAGTTAAAACTTAGGGGCGACAGTCTGTTTCATGCTAGATGCAAACGTCAGGCCACCTGACGATTGCACCTAGCATGAAACAGACTGCCGACTCTAAGTATTGACTTCTATGTTCACTTTTATATTTACACACGCTATATCTCTGATATTGAGCACTTTATCCCATAAATATAGCACATCTTAAGACTATATTTCTTTATATATATATATATATATATATATATATATATATATATATATATATGATAAAAATATAGTTTTATAGCATGTTATATTTATAGGAAAATATTCAATATCAAAGAGAAAACATATGTTTTTATAAAAGAGAAAACTGGTCAACATCAAGCGGCGAAGATCTATTTCATGTATGAACACATTCTTCAGGTCTGAAAAATGCGTTCAAACATGATACAGACTGTCGCCGCTCGGTGTTGACCTCAGTATCTATGTTTATATATATATATATATTATTTTAGGATATTTCATTAAAAACATGTAAAACCCGCTACACGGATACAATCATGTTTCGATGCTTATTAACACATCTCATGAGGCGTTAGTAAATAACTGGGCCATGTGTCGTCAAGCGTTGATTGGATCCAGTGACTCGACCCAAAGAGTTGTGAGTTCAATACCTGGTTTCTGCAGTGGTGGACAAAAAATTGGAAAGTTAATTCAAAGAGAGATAACTGAGGCAGCCAGATGAGGCATGGTACGTGGAACTAGAACAATCTACTCCGGTGGACAAAATAAAGGGTTCAGTTCGAAATTCCAATCACCTGAAGCAGGTCAGAGCGTACAATGGCCGAAACGTTGTGAATATGGCAACAAAGATGAGGACAATAGTCCGAACAATGTAAATAGTGTAAATAATTAAAATACCTCATCTCATACATATAGATAGATATTCCTAAAACAAGTTTACAGCCATTAAAGTCTTCAGATTTTCAACCTGTGCTGAAATAGTAGACAGATGGCTACAGAAAAAAAATAAAGATATTCGTTTAAAAATATGGCACCGATCAATGCCAAGCAAAAAAAAAAAAAAAATAATGAATGTAATGAGAAGAAGAAAGAGAGAAGAAAAGTTGGCAATAGAAAAAGAAAGAAAACAAAAAGGTGGAAGGAAAATTTCGAGAGAAATTTAAAAAAACTAACGAGAAAAAATTGAAGAGAAGCAAGAAGAAAGAATAAATAAGATAAAATAAAACGAAAATGAAGAAAAAAGAAAGAAAAACAAATAATGAAAAGGAAGGAATTAAAAAAAGCCATTTTTTACAAAGTGAAAGAAAATTGGAATGAATGAATTGTAGACTGATTCATTACTGAAGGGCCCAATATTGCTCCTTGCATTTTCGACATATTGTCCAATGTCGGCTGCCATTGTGTAAAGTCAAGAAGCTGCGGTTTGGAGTGGCTTTTCGTCAAATCCCTCCACCTATTGGACTTTTGCGGAGAATCATCGCACCCAACGGCCCTGTCCAGTGGCTTAACCTTACCATCGTTTATGCCTGTCGAAAATGAGATTGTGTTGTCATGTATCTGCCTCGGAGACTGGTATTAACCGAAATTATCTACACCGTGTTGCAATTAAGGTGCGTAAATCCCCCTGGTTAGACGAATTTCCGATGACGACCGATCGGGTCAGGTGGCAAGAGAAACAGAACGGGGAGGGTGAAAACGGGCAAAAATGGCGGTACGAGGAGAAATCTCGGTGGGAAGAGGTAAACGAAAAGGGCGGGAAAAGGAGGTAATAGCGGGGAATCGCTAATCTGACCACTTAGTGATGGGATGAAGGCAGATTTTCTTTTGCTTTCCGTTTCTTCTCGCTTTCTCCTCTCCGACCCCAGATTGATGACCATTGACGGACGACGGGAGCAGTTGGAAAGGAAAATATTGGGAAGTGAGTCCAGGTAATGTAGAAAGAAAATAAGGCACGGAAAGAGAAAGTAAGGGATATCTAAGAGATATAGATAGACAGATAATGAAAAGTCCGAGATAGATATGAACAGACATATATATATATATATATATATATATATATATATATATATATATATATATATATATATGGAGATAGATAGATAGATAGATAGATAATGAAAAATCCGAGATAGATATATATGAACAGTCTGAGATAGATTGATAAATAGATGATGAAAAGTCCGAGATAGATAGATAGATAGGTAGGTAGGTAGGTAGATAGATAGATAATGAACATACTGAGTTAGTTACTTAGATAGATAGATAGATAGATAGATAGATAGATAGATAAAACAAAATAAATAGATAGACAGATGTGAACATACTGAGATCGATAGCTAGACAAACAGGCAGACAATCAGGCAGAGATTGTGTTCTTCCTTGATTAAATTTGGTTCAATTCCATGATTTAGCCATTTTAGCAAGGCACTCAATAAGAATCGAACTCAGTATACCTGACGATTGATAGATATCACCTATTAGCTGGCTATCTTATGTGAACGGGAATATCTCTGATCAAACCCTATGCTAATATCAAAGATGGTGGTCATTTTTCCCGCCATTTTCCCCAACTCGAATAGGAACAGCGTTCTTTTGGTTTTATGGCATATTTCACTTCCTCTTTATTTCTTGAATCAAAACATTTCGGTCATTTTTCTGTTTTCTCAGCTGTTTAATTCTTTCGACTTTTAGAATGCAGATTCCATGCTTTTTTTATGACTGCATTATGAAGTGCACCTCCTTGTTTGTTCTCTCGTTGACTCTAGAAAGGCGACGCGTTAGCACCCAACAACATAGTGTTCTAATCAACTGGCTAATTCTAGTTTAGATTTTAACAGTAGGAAAATGTGTTACACGAATTCTAAAAAATAGAAAGACTTGATGCAGCATGCACCTGAGGCTGGCCGAAGAATCTAGCAGCCGATACATTGTATAAAGACAATAAAGAGAAACATACATACAGTAATGAATATATTTTATCTCATATCTTTTTAAAACAAGAAAGCCGAAGAATGAATCTGGCGATAAAGATAGAGGCAATTGACCAAAAGTGTATAAAATAATCAAATAGTTTTAAGAAATTCTGAAAATCACTGGAAAAACGATAAAGACGAGAAAGTTCTTTTTTGTTTGGCATTAAATATTAAAATCTATTTTAGGAAAAACAGATGATAAAATTATGAAATGTTTGCGAAAGGGATGACCTGATCGACATTCAAAAACGAGAATTGAACCGCGTTCAGCGGAATCGGGATGTTGAGTTCAAATCCCGGCTCAATCTGTTACCTTCACTTTGCCACTTATGCCCTTAGGAAAGGCATGAAACGATCTATTCTTCTTTTACCTGCTCCATTAATGTACACTAGGCCGTCTAGACTTGTCTGGAAACAGTACAGGAGAAGAGGACTTATCTGAATTCAAACTCAAAAGAAACCAAACAGAAAACTATTCTACTATCTTTCTCAAGAAATCATGAAATTCACAGATAATAAAGAAAAAGAATATACGGAGAGCCGTGTTCGGGATGAAGGTTATAACTCTAAAATCAATCTTTTACATTTATCCCTAACAATACAGACTTCTTAGCATTCTTAAAGAGATGCATATCGTCCACTGACATTAGTTATTGGTTTTTGAGCATTGGTAAAAAAAAAAGATTTTTTGAATGTTATTTTTTTTATAACAGACACCTCCTCGCTACTTGAAACACTAGTGCTATACAATCTTCTTATACCAATACCTCCAGATTAAACTAATCTTTGTAAGTAATTATATAATTATTGTTTCTTTAACATGTTTATGTCGCAGACTAGTTCACTAGTGGAGTGTGTTCGAAATAAGAAGATTCTGCTGTGCCAATCCTGTTTGCATTGAAAATGAACATTCAAAATCAGAGCTTGCGTATGAGTTCGAACCTTTCCCAGTGGAGCCACAGGAAGAAAAAAACCTTACACATCTTGTCCAAGGTACGTCTTCTATCGTCTCTTTCTTTCTCGTTGTTATTTTCACTTTCATTCATCTGTTTATTCCTCTTTATCATTTGAATTTTTCATTTTTATTTCTCTTTCTCTCTTTTTTTCTTCTATTTCCTCGTCTTTTGTTATTTCACATTATCTTTTCTTTCCTACATCATCATCAGATCCACCTTTTTTCTCTCATTTCTTTCAGTTCTGGCGTTATAACACTATGCCGTAACATTTAGTCCTGTGGTTCTGTTGAACGATGGTACTCGAATCGACAAGCTGATAAATATGAAGAAAGTCATTAAAGACCATTTAAATTTCTACTGAGAACATTTTGGCTGTCTTAAAAATGAAAGCGGTGGCAGAAACTCAATAGTCACAGAATCTGACGCAACCATTGTTTTATTCTGTAGAATCCGAAGGTTTCTGATACTCAGTAGCACCAATCAACATTTCTTTTTCCAAATACGATTTTTTACATTTGTTTTGATGATTCAGAAAATCATCAGGAGTCGAGTTAATAAAATGCTAACAAGCAAATGATAAGAATTTGGTTTTGCTGCATATCAAAACCTACAAAGGCTTTTTATTAGAATTTTATTTTTATTAAGCAAACATTTTGCCTTTCTCTGCATTTTTTGCTAATCTGAAGAATGCCATAAAATTGTGTAGCCAATAAATGTTGGCTGTTGCTTTAAGGCTGACCTGAAATTATGAAAAACTTTATAAATTCTGAGATATTTTAAAGATTTGCCTGTTTTTGGCATTCTTTTCTCATACCTCGGATTATGCCAACCCTTTTTTTCAACACCTCGGAATATGCCAACAATTTGACCAATTGCAATGAATACAACGAATTCCTTAATATATCCAAGAATGAATAATCAAAAATACCCCATTATATTTTTCATAGTGCTCTAACATATGTGTTTCAGTTTATTCAAATTGAATCGTACATCGCACCTTCACTGTCATTAGTCCTGCCATATTTCTACGTGTCCTGGCGCAGACCGCGGAGGAATAATTCTCCGAGGTAAAGATGGGTTTTCGAAAGAAAATTTGGACGAGAGATTAGATCTTCAAAATAAGCATCATTAAGGAAAAGGTACGTAAGTATAAAAATGTCCACCTGTACATGGTATTGATTGATGACAAGAAAGCTTTTGATTCAGTTCGACACTCGACTTTATAAATTGTACTGAGTAATATAGGAAACGATTAAGCAGTAGTTAACTTACTGAAAAAATTATACAGTGGGCGGCGCACAGTGGTTAGTGTGTGTGTGTGTGTGTGTGTGTGTGTGTGTGTGTTCGCAGCATCTGACGGAATGTCAGTCATATGCTTCATACTTATACTCAGAAAAGGCTAGCAACGGGAATCAGATGAACTTTCCTGAATAGAAATGACCAATGATGACCGCAATCGCAGTAACCTATGTTGATGATATCGTGCTGATAGCAACATCGCTGTAGAGAGTACAAAAACAGTTTGATTTAAAGAGTCTCTGGTTTGTATCAGTTGAGGATCAGGTCATGTCAGCCACTGCTGAGCTGTTGTAGATAAGCATTCAATATCGAGGAGTCACGCTGGCTCAAGTGAAGATATCCAAGTACACGAGGACCATCGTAGATCAAACAGTGAATGATAGCTATGACAACATGGTTCGGTTAGGAGCAGAAATATCTGCACTTCCTAGGTCTCTTAACACACAAAGGCATCAAGATGAAACTCCTGAAGACTCTAGTGTTATCAGTGGCACTGTATTGCTGAAAAAACCTGGAGTCTGAAAGCAACCAATGTTGACAAACCGATGTATTATGAGACAATATGTGACAAGCGGGCACTGCACATAAGATGGACGATCAACAAAACAACGGGTATGTCCTAAAGAACAGGGAAACGGGAAGGCTGTTGATTGCGAGCATTAAGAAGTAAAAATTGAAATACTTTAGCCATATCATCAAGGCCCAGAACCTGTGAACGTACGTCATAGAGGGAGAAATCGATGGGAAGAAACGGTTGTGGCCAGGGAGAGGACAGAGTGGAGAGTATTGGTGCAGTTGTCCGTGGTCATCGACCTTCAGCAACGAGGATAGGAAGAAGCAAGCAAACAATCGTACACTTAATAAAGCTGGTTTACTGCAAATACATATGTACACAAGTTCAAAAATAAGTAATGTATCATTAATAATCACTACCGATATTGATCTCCTTGATATTCTATTTGGACATTAAAACTAACCGATACTTTTCTTTCACATTCATATAACTACAATGATGGTTAAATCCAACCCTCGATACATAATTTCATATCTGTTAACACCTGTTCACAAAACACAAACGATTCTTAACAGGTCACATCCATCTATGCGGTGGACGTCTTGTGATATGCCACTGATACTCTTACAATGTTTCGTATATGATGAGCATCTGAACGACGCGACCGTCCAGAACCTGATCTACGGTTGAAGCAGTGTTTATTTGCCAACTGTTGCTCGTATCAATGAGCCATTGTCCAGGTGCAATAGTTGTCCAAAATGAACATCCGGCTTTTCGAAGGTCTCCAAAATCGACTTCTATCGAGTGGCACTGTTTGGACAAAAGGAACATCTGCATCTCCGGGGCACGAAATAATTTTGGCCGCATGGAACTTTATCGCTTTCTGTGTCTCTCTCTAAATCTCAGAGAGAGAGAGAGAGAGAGAGAGAGAGAGAGAGAGAGAGAGATAGAGAGAGAGAGAGAGGGGTAGAGAGAGAGAGAGAGCAAGAGTTCCTTTGTATGAATGTTACTACGTCACAAGATGGCCGAATTCTTTTAAAATTATATCGGAATATGTATTATGCTAAAGCATGCAAATATTGCATTCAGGTTAAAATAGGCATCGTCCTTTAGAGTACTTCATACCTGTTAATGTATATATATATATATATATATATATATATATATATATATATATATATATATATATATATTGTCTGTATGTTCCTACGCGACTAAATAGCTATTACTGTGTAAATAATCGTTTCTGTATATGCCTATAAGTTTTGTATATTTAGCTGTGTTTTTCTGTATGCGTTTGTGTATACCTGCATGTTCCAGTTTATACGTCTGTCCGTGTTAATGTTTATATGTAATGGCTGCAAGCATTAAGCTTGAGTGGTTGGATCAATTCGCTCGGTAAGGTCTGAGTCTTGCCATTTGCATTTTGATATTGCCGGCGACCATCTTTCGTAGGTGCGGGTAGGTGGTAGAACCGCTTGTGACATCTCGCTCCACAAGATGGTGGTCATGGGCGCGGACCGTCACTTGCTTCTCATCCTCTACGCATGACACGTGCTCCTTTCCCTGCGCTAAAATCCTCGGATTATCCCACCAACAATGATGGCCTACCTTTGCAGCATCAACAGCAGCGACTGCAGCAGCAAATGGATTGGCATTATCATCATCATCATCATCATCATCATCACAGTCGCAACATCATTCTCTCTTTTTCTTTCTGGTACCCATTTCGGACGTCGTCATTACAGTCACTGTCACGACGATGACAATGACGTCCGCACAAATAATAGCGACGACGTGAGCGTGAATCGAGGTCGAGCACCGGCGGGGTGGGTGGGTATTGGAACTGGGCCAGAGACACAGAAGAAGTCAGTGAAGAAAGATAGAGGGTGAATTCAATAGGCTTAAACAGAAAAACATTCTCTCTCTTCTCATCGGAACTCTCTTTTTATATCCATTGATTTCAGTATGTCCCAATCTATCTACCTCAGTCTGTTGATATTTTTTATTTCTACCTCTCACTCTGTTTCTCTCTCTCTATCTCAGCCTACTTATATCTATCTATCTATCTATCTATCTATCTATCTATCTATCTATCTATCTATCTATCTCAGTCTATTCATATCTATCTCTCTATGTGAAAATACTCCCAGCTACATTTTAATGTCGGGATCCTTGAACTTTATTTCAGCTCCTTTTAGACACAGGCTTTTCCCTCGGAAACATTCACTTTCTTGATGACATGATTTCCTCCAACAGTCACACAATCTAACACTACGTGTAAGATTTGATGGGGTTGATCGGGTTAATTAGTTTCAGTGCGATTTTCCTCGATGCTCGAGATATATATATATATATATATATATATATATATATATATATATATATATATATATATATATATATCAAAGCTATCGGTCTGAAGAGATGAATATATATATATTCACGAAATAAAGTATAACTGAAATGGATCTTTAAGGTTTTCTATTTGATTTATTATTATTATAATGCTCTGTAGCTTACATTGAGCGCACACGCACATACACATACTCACACGGCCCGCATACTTATATACACAGTTTATTATATATTTGCATATATGATGGTTTTATAAGCGTTGTTTAGCTATGTCACAAGGCTGAAAGTATAAAACACGCAGTGAGGTTCGAACTCACTATTCAGTCGTAATTGATCTAGCGAGACTGTTTGCTAACTATAACACCACGCCAAGTCCCAGTATTTGCACATATGTCTTGCGTAAAGGGACTTATAAAAGGATCTATTTTCGGCAAAATAATTTTTTTCCGATTTGAGCCATATTCATTGCTACAATTTTAATTATTTCCACTTAACTAAGTAAATAATTCCCTCTTCATTGTTTTTTCCAGACAAACTTTCTCCGTTATTGTCTATCTTTTATTTATTAATTTCTTTTGTGGCTCCAGTCATCCGAAAGAAACTGAAGCCTTTCAAAGCGCTTCATGAAAATTTTAAATTCTACATTGTTTATTTACTAAACTTTGTTAGTCTGGCACAAGGCGACAGGTGTGGGGAATCAAGAGATGTTCAAATTTATTCGGAGTGAATCATTGTGCTACGGTTGGTAATCTAGACTTCTCATTGATTTTATTGATATTTTCGCGTTGCATTAAATGTTATTTTAAATGCCGAAACAACAGCAGACGAGCGCAGCTGTCTTTAAATTCGTGAAAAATATTTTATGTTTGGTTCGAGATATTTGTGTATTTAATAACAATATAACTGATTATTAATACTCAGTTAAAAACAAGAATTTCAAATATTCAGGCAGGCATATCAGCCCGACCTGGGAGATAAACACTATACAATCTTCATTGCTCTGTTGCTGACTAAGCTTAGTCAATATATACATTTCAAAGTTTCCAACCAGTTATCAAGTTGATAAATATGTTTGTAATGTCAGCATTTTTATTTTCTAACCAATAAAAATAGTTTCGCGTTTTAATTATCATCGTTATTATGAGGATCTGCGTTACGTGTGTGTTTTTTAATAAGAAAAAAAGGAACATTGTAGCGCATTTTAGCGTAACACCCATAAAATGTTTTAACTTGAAAAATAAAGTCCAATCTCCCGGTTTCCAAATAATTTTTGATTAATTATAAATCGACCAAAAATATATGTCCAAGGGAATTAAATGCAGGTCTATTACTTGTGAATTGCAGAAACCTTTCCCTGAACTTTCATTATGAGAATATAAGAAAATAAGTAGACAACAATTCATAACGCCTTCTTTCTTCTCCATCCATCGTCGTAACAATGAAGATGCTTTAATAATATTTCATAATAATAATTACGTTTAGTGATAATTTCTTTTCGCAAATAATTACAATATGGATTCTGTAATATAATAGAAAATATTATAAATTAATAGTAAATGTTGTATAATATAATACAAAATATGTGCTACTATAATTATATCATCACAATTTAGATTCTATAACTAGTAAATTGTCATCGAGTAGAGGCCGCTAAAGGAGGCCTTTGAGTGAGTATTTGAAAAAAGGATTTATGGTCTAAAACAACAAGTAAAAGTCTCAAGTGTTTTATTGATTTCAAGTTTATTTACATATTACAAATCAGTCTCAAGAGAAAAGAATAAATGCACATTTTTCAGATTCGACTTCACTCTGTAGAAAAGTCAAAGAAGTTCTCAGAGAGGGGAAAGAGAGTTGAAAGAGAAGAAAGATAAAAAAAGAAATTATAGAGGGAAAGAAAAAAAAATAAATATAGAAAAACGAAAGATTCATAAATATCGTTTGAGGGAACGAGAGATGAACTTGGGTTTGGGAGAAAGAAAGAAAGAAAGAAAGAAAGGAAGAAAGAAAGAAAGAAAGAAAGAAAGAAAGCAAGAAAGCAAGCAAGAAAGCAAGCAAGAAAGAAAGAAAGAAAGAAAGAAAGAAAGAAAGAAAGCAAGCAAGAAAGAAAGAAAGAAAGAAGGAAGGAGCGAGTCGGAAGAGAAAAGGGGGAATGGAGTTTTAAAAACGTCTTCATTCCATTCTTTAAAATACATTATCAAACAGTATTGACTATTATTACAAAATAACCAACGCGATAGCAAAATCGCCTTAAATCTTCTATGTGACTTTTTCCTTCAGGACACCGGCGTTTATGGCCTTCCACAACTTCCTATGCTTCTTAGTAATGAATGATTTGTTTTTACTATCCCTCCACTTCTCATTTTTTGCCATCCATTTACACAAGTTTGTTCGATAGGCTACTTGCTATTTTCCTTTGCTCATCTTTTTTTCAATGTGCCCTGTGAGTGTCAAATTCTCCAAGCTTTTTTTTCCCATTACGTTCCCAGAAATTTAAACTTTCTGAATTTATGTATAATTGTCTTTTTCGTTTCCTTTTTTTTTTTAAACAAAATGTCATCGCTGCTTACATACTCCGTCCATAAATATATTTTTAGAAAAAAATATGAAATTTAATTTAATAAAAACTATGGAATACCTGCTTAGCCAATATAGTTGCACACATTATCCACTGGTGCTGGTGATCAGTGTTCCAACTTAGATAAAAGCAAATTGATTTTCAAGGCAACCTTTAGCTTCCAGTTGAGTTATTGCTGCATCACAGTCTTCCTATTTCGATGTTTTCTAATTTGACTGTGAACGAAGATAAATTCAATAAAGATGGTAAAGATAAAAACAAAAACGTTGAGAGTAAGACTGGGATTGATGTCATTTTGGCGCTGCTAAATGTTCCCTTAGATGCTGCTGACATTCTCATTCTTGTCTCGAGTCAAGCAATAAATCGTGAATTGTTTTGCTCTATTCGCTTTATGACATATTTGTACATTTGTGGACTTTACAAAAATACTTCAGTGAAAATGTAAACACACTGTCAGCCAATGAGACTCCAATCTGTTTTGTTTTTCAGATAAAAATGCCGTTAGAAATAAATAGGATTGAACAACGGAAATTTATTAGGAAGAAGGAATTTGAAAAAGAACAAAATTATTAACAACTAAAATATATATACATTTTCTGGAATACACTCTGTATTTAATATATGTTTAAAAATGAATTCATTTGTTCAGAGAATATCTTCCTGCGGTTCATTCTAAATGTGGGAAAATATTTTTACGTAGGAAAAATGTCTTTGGTTGTGTTTACCTGGTGAAATCTCATTCAAAATAATCTTTGAAAGTAAATTGATGGCGGAAGTGACATAAAAATTCTCTCCAAGAATTTGTCTGTAGAAATGGACTGAGAGAACATAAGCACGGGGTCAGAACATGTTGAAACGTCTGATCTTCAAACCACTCCGAAAAGGTCTTTTAAAATCTCACCAAAATCATGTTGTCAAAATTCTATAAGATATTAAGGCGTTCGAAAACTAGTGACGCATTTCAAAGCTATGAATTATGAACCAATCAACGAATATAGAACAATTTTGAATGGTATGAAACCATGTCTAATATTACTTTACTCATATCATCTCTTTTATTCGACAGTGTGCCATTTATAGCGTATTTCAGAGTTTAATCCCATGGAGGATTCAGTCAGTTATGTGATACACACTTAGGCGATCATGTATCTTTCGATACATGACTGAAGAGGCAGATTTTTTCCCGCAGTAAGATGCCATTTCTTTCTACGGTAGACCAGTTGCCATCCAAGGCTATAGAACCTGCTATTTAGCCATAGCTGGGGGAAGAAGAAGAGGATTCATACCTTTCCCAAGGGTATTAATACATAAGTGTACGTAATGGATTCGACTGGAATTCGAACTCGGCTCTCCGATTACTCAATCCAAGCCGCTACCAACCGTACCTCATGGAGGATTATAACTTTAAAAAGCAACCTAATCGCCATTGCTTACTGTATGAATTCTGAAAAGGTAGTTCTGCCACAAATGCATTTAAAAACATTTCTGCAGTATATACGGGTACAGTGAAAGCTAGTATATGATATCTGTAGCTTAAAAGGTTTAATGTGGCGATTGTGACATTTCCAACAAGCCTAGCTCTGGAAGACAACTCACTGTGAATGAAAATCTTTAGAGAGAGACTATTTGAACTGCGTTAAAGCACCGGATATTTGACTAATTTGACTAAAGTTAATGTCATTTTAGAGTGTTCACAATTATTTCAAGCAAATTGGATAAAATTGCAAAGTGGGAAACTGTATTCTACGTTACCTTTCGCTTGAGAACCGAATAAAACATTCTACCATCTGTAGCTGTCTTTTAAAAAGAATGCCAACTTTTCATTTTGACATTGCATTGTCACAGGTGATGAAAAATGGGTTTTGCATGTGAAAGGGAAACGAAAAAACAGTGGTGATCAGAAAACTGGAAACCAGAGTCAAGAGCAAAACTATGACTATTCACAATCCTTCCTTTGTGTCTGTTGCAATATGAAAGGTGTTGCCCATTACGTGCTAATGAAAAATGGATGGAACATCGCTACAGACGTTTATTGCCAACAACTTCATCGGATAAAAAAGCATGACATCAAAACCGTCTTGCTTTGGTAAAAAGAAAAGGTGACATTCTCCAGCATTATAATGCAAGGGCACGCTCTGAAAAAAACAAACAAACAAAAAAACAAGAGAAAATAAGATTGTTATGATAGAAGATTCTTAGTTACCGGATTTAGCATCAACGGATTTTCATTTGTTTCGATCAATAGAGAATTTAATAAGTAGCAGAATATTTAGAAACAAAGAGAAAGTTAAAAACAATTTTTCAAAATGTTTTCTGAAAAAAAAAAACGATTTTTAAAAATATATGATGGAAAATTTGGCTAATTTGTAGCAAAACGTAATTAGATTCCGAACTCCCTAATACAGTTTCTGATCCATTTTATTTCGAAATGTTATTTAAGCCGAATGTCTGTTTATAATTTCCTGGCTTTAATGTGGAATTTATAACATTTACGTCCTGTAAATAACTTTGTGGAGGGTCATTAAAATTCCCAAATTTCTTCGGACAATTGAACGCCATTTTTTATTGGGTTAGCATAACAATTTGAAATTTATATAGAATCTGTTTAAGACATCTTGTATTTTATATATATATATATATATATATATATATATATATATATATATATATATATATATATATATATATATATATATATATATATATATATATATATATATATATATATATATATATATATATATATATATATATATATATATATATACATAACGAAATTTTGTTGCTTATCAATTTTTGTCCATGCAGTTGATTTTTACTATAGTCTGACACAAGGCTATATTTAAAGAGTACCACATCACTGTTGCAATAATGCATGTATTTGTGTGCGTGTGTCTGTGTAGATCTATGCATATTTTATGATTTGAAAATCGTTTGAGGCGTTATAACGCAGTGTTGATCCTGTGTCTACTATCTATCTATCTATCTATCTATCTATCTATCTATCTATGCATTTGTGTGTGTGTGCACATCTGTGAAGATGTTTATTATATAGTTGTGTGCGCGTGTATCCATGCCGTTTAAATAATGTCATTTTTGTCGTGTCCTCGACATGAACATTCCATTGACAAATATATTTTGTTTTTTTTCTGACAACTGACACTATCATAAGCAAGTCCTAACGAAATTTTGTTGCTTATCAATTTTTGTCCATGCAGTTGATTTTTACTATAGTCTGACACAAGGCTATATTTAAAGAGTACCACATCACTGTTGCAATAAATATAACCGTTTATGATTTCAATCCCGCGGGAGCTGATAGAACGAGGGAGAGAAATTAAGAAACCGGGAAAGATAAGATTGAAATAGATTGATGGGAAGGGAGACAGGAACAAACCGAGATAGATAGATAGATAGATAGATAGATAGATAGATAGATAGATAGATAGATAGATAATGAACATGGATAGATAGATAGATAGATAGATAGATAGATAGATAGATAGATAGATAGATAGATAGATAGATATGAAGCTTTCGTTAAGATAATATGAATGTATTTTCAAAAGAATGATGATCAAATGTCGGTGTAAGCAGTTCAGGGTGAGTAGCAAAATCAGGGAAAAAAGTTAAAAACGGGCAACACAGAAAAAAAGAAAGAAAGAAAGAGGAAAAATAAGGCATGAACATCAAAAAACCAAAAATAACGAGAAAATGAATTTAAATTCATTTTCTTCCCTTATATTTTTTAAGCTTCGCTCTTTGAAAAGAATTGTCTGCATGATTTTTATTTTGCCCTCTACTACTCTGATTGTTTTTTTCTGCTATCAATTTGGTCTAAACAAAAATTCCAATTCCTGAAAGGTCAACTTTGAAATATGGACCAACGTTGAGGAAATCAACCCTGCATGGCGATTCTCTTTGTGTTGCCATTCGTTGGATGATTTGAATTTTTCGTTTATTTTTAGACGTGAATCGATTGAAAAATCTATTAAACAAGCAAGCAAAGTTGAAAAAACTAAAACAAAAACAATGAATGCGTTTCATAAATCAAACTAGAACAAAATAATCGATTCGTTCTTTATTAATATTTTACGTTTGATTTTTATAACTTTTTTTTTATTTCAGTCCTACAATAATATTATGATTAAATTAATTATCCACACAGATAAAAAGTCACATGATTCTATTTGGAGCAGTTATGAATCTGAAATTGCTCATTGTTTTTCAATTAAGAGATTTCAATATTGCCTGAAGGCACCAATTATTCCGTCACTAATTCGAACTAGCATCCTTATTATTCTTGTTTTGATCAGTAAATTTTGAAATTTGCTTACAGTTAGAGATTGAGGATCTTAAGTGAAGTATTGTAATTATTTCAAATATTATTCATACTAGCATTCTCATCTTCATTATTTTAAGACAATGTGTTCGACAGTATTCCTTAGATATTTTACTTGTATGTGAATTATTATCTATTTTACTTCTAATCACGTCTAGCCTGACTCCTTCTCTGGCCTTTTTCAGCGAGAGAACATGTCGTGAAATTATACACACACACATACACACATACATATATATATATGATTTCAATAATATATATATGTGTATATATGTAAAAATTAAAATATAAATAAAATATATATCTATAAAATGGCAATATGAATAAAGACAAAACTTAATAAAATAAAGGATCTTATACGCAAAAATTCTTGATTTTCTTTTAAATTTATAGTCATGTATGTTGACATGGGAAAGGAGATATTTGAAAAAAATCTGCGGCACAGATTTATATTTTCGTAAGATTCGATATCAGCATTACCAAGAATAATAATTTACTGATTTTTGTTTATTAGACATTAATTTGACATCATTTAACATCATCGATAATTTACCTTGACTTTTCAGTTAGCCTGATGTATATTTATGAGAGTTCTTAAATGAAAAATTCGCAAAAACTAACGACATTTTTACTTTTGTTTCTAAATACTTATTTCTAAATAAAATCTTAGATTTGGCTCGATAAAGTCCATCAGAGGACGAGACGCGTCGGCTAAGGTAAGTTTTTTATTTGTCTTTATTTATATACATACATACACTTCTCTCATTCTCTCTCTCTCTCTGTATGTATGTATATATATATATATATATATATATATATATATATATATATATATATATATATATATATATATCAGGTATGTGGTGCAGTTCAATTTACATTACATGAATCATTCATACAAAAAGCAGATAGTGAAGTTAATGATATAAATGGCAAGAATCACTCTTGCAAACAATTTTTAATAAAATACATTAACCTCGTACCCGTTGATGAATGTTATGATCCCTGTTTATAAATTCCAGTTGTATAAGGTCTTTTTTTACTACAAGCTTTCGATTGTACATACAATCATCCTCAGGTATAGAAATAGATATGTATTTTTTACATATATATATATGTAACAGCACTGACAACAGCACGTGAGATTTGATTATAGTGGTGAAGGTTTCGTGCAGGACCATCCACACTTTTTGAAGTGCCGAATATAGAGACCTAGTGTATGCATAGAAGTTTTTGGTTAAAGACCAACGAAAATTGTTTGTTAAGGAATTTTCTATATTTCGAAACAGTTTACTGGTTTCTGGTACATATTCAAACATGAATTGTTGAATATCTGAGTAATTTTTCAATATACATACCCCTTGTTTCACTAAATGAAATATTATTCTTTATACTGTGACTTGTTAACAGTCATCTCAATCCTGTCATGTCTACAACAGTCGAGATATGCAAAAAAGAGTGTATTCTTACTCAGACAATAGCTGTTATATTTTTACACAGATATCCTAATCGCTTTATACCGTCCGAACACAAAATATGATATAAGGTTTTGGGGAGAATGTTTTGTTTGTATGCCTTCGAATATTTCTTCGTAAACAAGCTACTTTGAATAGCAAATTTCATAGCAAGCACTAGCCAGTAGAAACAACAGGATATTATCATATTCCCAAGAAAATATTTAATGTGAGATCACTACTTTCATTTGTCATTTTATGAAGGTGGGTGGAAGTTTTAGGTGATCAGGATTCTCTTTATTATTTCCCAGTTGCAGATTACGTGAATTTTGCCATTAAAAATTAACAAAACTTTTTTTGCTTTTACTAACTTCAAATACTTTTTCATACTTGCAGATACAAAATCGACAGGCGGCCATAGTTTAACTTTAAGTCGAATGCGCATGCTCTTGAGAGAAGGAAGAGTGTGTTGCACCAATTTTCCAAATGGAAAATAGAGACTAGCATTTACAAACTTTTTTTAACGAGGATCAAAAACTGACCACTAAAGCCAGAGTGAAATATGCAACTCTCTTAGCCACAGAACAAATTTTGAATTTTGCTACTTGTGACATTTTGGGATACTTTTTAAAAATAAGTTGGGCTAACTTGGGTTACTAGTAAGAAAGTCAATTCCTAATTTAGTAGCGTTGTTTTTCTAACAGATACAAATTCGTTTCTTGCAGTGAATGCTCATGCCGGAAGACATTGACTAAACTTAATGTAATCTGGCACAAGGGGATAATTTTCTGTGAGTATTGAAATCATTTTACTTGAAGGAGTAGCTTTCTAAACTTTACTCTACAACGGACGTCGAATTAAGCTTAACTGAGCATGACAAGAGTCTGTAATAATCTACCTCCCCAGACCTGATTGAAAATATTTAAAAATACTCCGCAAGATTAAATTGTTTTCCATCACTCTACGATACGTTCTTCTTGTATATGTAATGATGTTTTAGTGATTGATTATCAGATTGATTACTTTTTTTCGATTTTCACGCACCGCGCCAATGTGTCTCTATTATCGGTCAATGTACATGACGTGTGTGCGGGGGTATCGCCTTAGCAATAAAAAAATGTCTGCCATCTCTACAAAAGCAATTGAAATTGAATGAAATTTGATTTTAATGTCCGTCCAGTCGTTCCCGCCTTTTCCGCACGGAGATCAATCAGTCAACTTTATTGGCTGCTCGGCCGACAAATTAGTTACTTTATATTTCACTTTTTTTCTTTGCATCTGCCATTTAAAAAAAAAAAAAAGGGGAAAAATTCTCTCACTTTTACTTTTTATTTGCATAAAACTGTTTTATTGTTACTTGATTTTTCCTCTCTCCTATTTCGAACATTTTAAGTTTCTCCTCCCCCTCCCCCTCTCACTTTCCATATTTCGCTCTTTCGACCTTTTTCTCTTTTAATTATTTCAAAACTCCATCTCTTCATCCTCTAGTTCTTCCGTCTATTTTAATTGAAATATAAGCAAACATACACGTTCACTCAATTCACACACACACACACACACACACACACACACACACACACACACACACAATTCAGACATTTACATATATACATATATATATATATATATATATATATATATATATATGTGTGTGTGTGTGTGTGTGTGTGTGTGTGTGTACGCGTGTACACAGACAATTTCTTGAGCAAGACTCTTACTGTGAAGAGATTTTTGAGCATTTTACTTATTTCTTTTGTTTTCTTTTTCACCTTTTTAAAATGTTTTTCCTTCAAATCATGTTTTCTTTTACAAATAAGTATTCGCCATTTTGAAACATGTTTGTGTTTATTATATACAATTAACGTATATAAATTGAAAACATTGTATATATAAATTTATGGTAATATTTTATTTCCCGAGACCGATAAAATTCGATTTCGGTTCGTAAGACCTGGCTGTTTCAAAAACGTTTTTGAAACTGCCAGGTCTGACGAAGCGAAATCGAATTTTATCGTTCTCGCGAAATAAAATATTACCATGGCTTTCTGAAGTCTCCGATTTCTTAATTAATTATTACTTGCTCTGTTTACTACATTGAGCTCTTAGCATTTATATCCTCCCTAGAATTATCCATACGGATTACCAATTAACTTTATCATATATATATATATTGAAGGAAAGAGGCATAACAAAGTGGAAAATGTTTTCGTGTGACGTGTTTCGTCCTTTAGGGCTGGGTATGTTTACGTTGATGCGACTCGCATAACGCCTAGTAAGCAAAATAACACATAGTGTTTAGCCCTGGTCAACGGCGGTACAACATTATTAGAAACGGAACTGGCCTCGAGTACAAGGAATTTTCAGCGCAGTATGCCAAACAAAATATCCTCAACAAACTTTCACAATAATCCTACGACCCTGCAAGAGAAGAAGGCTTGATCGAGGGACTCCACCGATTCATCGCAGCGAACGCAGTTTGGAGATTTTTCTAAGCTCGCCAAACAAAGTTTCTTGCTGACCCAGAGGGCCGTTCGAATCACCAGCCAGAGGAGTATTGCCTCGTCATTAGTGAAGCATTTCAACCTGGGCCGGCAAGTCCATATAAAGCGAGCTTCCTGTTTCGTCAGTCCGAGCTCGCTTATCAGATCACCCCGAACGGACCCCCGCCCGCCCTTAGAGTATCTTGATCGGCCCGTCCGTTCAGAGGAAAGGCCTCTTCCACGCATCCAACTTCAAGCCAACAGACTTGTTGTGCTTGATCTTAGCCTTTGTCACCGTCTCATACTCTCTGATTTCTTTCCTGACTTCATCAATCTCGGCTCTTCTTGACACAAGAACCGAAACGTCCTCAGCATAGGCGGAGTAACTAACCGATGTGGTAGCACCAGTTAGGAAAATTCCGCGCATGACATGATTCGTCTTTAACTTGCAAAGGAATGGCTTTAACGCAAGAACGTGCAGTAAAGGCAAAAGCCGACAACCTTGATGAATGGATTAAGACAATACGAAAGGCTCCGATCTTACTCAATTCACTTCCACCAGCCCACCGAGAGACTCATTCAGAAGTCGAATCCAGGTGCGAAAGTACGGCCCGAAACAGGCGGCAGAAAGGACATCCTTCAGAAATAGATGGTGAAATCTATCCAATGCCTTGGACTGATCTAAATTGATCAGCCCAGCTTCACTGTCCACTTGCTCGATGATCAAGCGTACTAAATGAAGGTTGTCCTGAACAGTCCTGTCCTTCACGGCACAAATCTGCTTGGAGCCAATCAGTCTAGAGTGGACAGACTGCAAACGGCCAGCTCAGATCTTGGCTAAAATCTTCAAGTCTGTGTTTAACATCGTCAAAGCCGATAATTAACTATCCCAATCCCACCGTTTTTGTTCTTGCAAAGCAACTTGATCACACCCCTGATGATGCGTTGAAAGGACAGCCTCCAGAAATCGATTGTCAACCCTGTTGCTGGAAGTCCCCACCTAAGTGTATAATCAATATTGTGGAGTTCTTGGAACGAACCAAGTGTTATGCTCACTTTGTAAAAGAAGGTGGACTCTTGGATGACCCTCAAGAACTTAAGAAATAGTCTTCCCAGTGGACAAGCGCAAAACTTTTCCCTCCTAATGATTGGGTTTTTTCATATGGGACGTATAGCTATCCACGCCCGAAAGCTGTGTTGAAATTGCCTGTCGAGATCTTATAACTAAATATCTGATTTTAAAAACAGGATACGAAAGCAAGCACAGGACCATGTAGCGATATTCGAGGTCTTTCCTCAGGTTATCGGAGATCATCTAGCCGCTTTCTTATCGCAGTATGTCCAAATACTGGGTGCGACCTGAAATAGCCTGACCGGGAGATGTAGTTTAGAAATTATGTTAGACCGTAAGCATTCCTCTCCATCCCAAACTGCTTGGACGTAGGGTGACTGAAACTTCTGGTCATTGTTACCAGCCGAAAACCTACATGCCGGAAGTGTGGGGAGACTGGTCACCTTCCTACCCAGAGAAGAAAGCCCTTGGAAGTCAGGCCCCTGTCGACCGAAATCTCCTTCTGGTCGCGTCTTCAAATTACGCCTCGCTTGTAATGGGTATGTCAGCAACCGGGACCAAAGTGGTTAAGCCCCGGTTGGGTCCAGATCAAAGTCCACATTTCCCTAAAAGCCTTGTGCAGTTGTGGAGAAGTAGAAGGTGGCTCTAGGGCTCTGAAATTAACTTATCCCTGGGACATTGGCGGTCTCTCCTATGACGGCACTATTAAGAATGAGTCATCACCCCGACCATGTTCAAGCCAGATTCCCAAACATAATCGAACTGATAATGGGTCTCTGGTTAGGGAGTTTGAATGCCAGGGGCCTGAGATCGGAGTCTCGTAAGGCGAGGCTCGCTCACGATCTTCAGCGTCTCGGGGTGAATGTTGCTTGCAGGAGACCCGGTTTTCAACACGCGATCATGAAGACATTCTGTCTCAAGGGGTTTTCCTTTATTCAGTACGTTTTGATGGATGCTCAAGAGGCCCAAGACCTTCGGGGATCCGGCGGGCAGGCTTTGCGTGCTGGATGTTACCACAAAGGATAAGGCCCTGCGTTTCATTGGAGTTTATGCGTCCAATAACCATGCAGAGCGGCCTGATTTGTTTCGGCGGATCGAGCCGTTTTTCATATCTCGGATAGTTTTTGCGGGCATTGGAATGCCGTCTTTGACCCCGATGTAGATTGCATAGGTGAAAGATTGGATACTAACAACCCAGATGTGAAATCGTTTCGGGACTTTGTCAACAAATTCGATTTTTTGTCGATAAGTATCAGAATGAACATCCTTAGGAGATATTGTGGACTTGGACTAATAGGGGCAGCTCGGCTTCGGTGGTGCGTTCTAACTACATAGACTAGTTGTTTATCAAGAAGGACGAAGCTCTGGTAGTTAGGGCTAGGTGAAGAAGAATGTCTTCCCAAGCGATGAACATGGCCGCTGAATTGCGTGCAGAGGAGGCTCGAAATGTATCCAATCCTCATATCGTGAACATAACATTGCCAGATTAGCTGACCGTGACTACAAAGGCGGGTATATATGAGGCTTTTCGAGACAATTTTCAGGATCGGTTTACCAGGGAGCCCGGTCTGAACCCTGCTCGGTTAGAAGCTTATTTGGGCGACTTTCCCCGAATCGAAGTGGCAGAAGTGGCTGGGTGCGAGGGTACCATCACAGATTTTCAGATCTGGGAAACGTTGATAGATGTTGGACAGGAAAAACTCCAGGATTATATGATCTTCATTAAAAGTGTACTTGAGGCAGTCTTCGCCCGTTTTTCTCCCCTTGCTGACATTGATTTATAAAAACTGAATGAAGGAGGGGGGCCTATACCTCAATGCATCATCAGGGGTCTGATCAAGTTGCTTTGCAAGAACAATAACAGTGGGGTTGGGATAGGTAATTATCGGACTTTGACGTAATTAAACTCAGAATTGAAGATTTTAGATCTGAGTCAGCCATTTGCAAGCTGTCCACTCTAGTCTGATTGACTCCGAGCAGACTTGTTCTGTGAAGTGTAGGACTATTCAGGACAACATTCATTTAGTACGCTGGATCATCGAGCAACTCGACAAGTCAATTTGGATCAGTCCAAGGCATTCGATAGGGTTGATCGTTTATTTCTGAAGGCTGTACTTTCTGCCGCCTGTTTTGGGCTGTAGTTTCACACCTGGATCCGACTACTGTATGCGTCTTCCGGTGCGCTGGTAGAGGCAAATAAAGTAAGATAAGAGCCTTTCGTATTGCCTCGCTCCATTCGTCAAGGTTGTCCGCTTTCGCCTTTGCTGTACGTTCTTACGTTGGAGCCTTTCCTTTGCAAGTTAAAGACAAATCCAGTCATGCGCAGAATTTTTCTACCTGGTGCGGAAGTTTTCTATCTCGTCCAGGTACTCCGCCTATGCTGAGGACGTTTCGGTTCTTGTGCCGAGCAGGGCCGAGTTTGACGAAGTCATCAACTAATCAGAGGGTATAAGACGGTGACAACGGCTAAGATCAAGCGCGATAAGCCTGTTGGCTTGAGGTTGGATGCATGGAAGGGAGTTTCCCTTCCCAGGCCATTTCTCTGGGAAGATCGGCCGGTCAAGATACTCGGTGTCTGCTTCAGTCCCGATCTCTTATTGGAAGTGAATTGGTCGGTTGAGTGGGAAAAGGTCGAGGCTGCAGTTCGTCTGTGGTCCCTGAGGGCGGAAGTATGTGCCTCCTTAATCGACTATCTGTACTTCCACTTCCGTGTACCATACTGATGACATTAGTAAGGGTCTTGTTCTCTTCTTGTCGGGAGGCAAGTCCCCAGGTATGTCGGGAGATCTGTCTAAGGCTTTATACCAAGTGCTAGTTAGGGGAGTCCGTTCGGTATGATCTGCTAGGCGAGATCAGTCTGATGAAACAGGAGGCTCTCTTTATATAGCATTGGCTGCCCGGGCTAAAATTTCTTACTAATGATGAGGTATCACTCACCTGGCTGGTGATTCGAAGGGCCCTCTGGTCCAGCAAGAGACTTCGTTCGGCGGGCTTGGAAAAATCTCCAAACTGTGTTCGCTGCGCTGAGTCGGTGAAAACCCTTGATCAAGCCTTCTTCCACAGCAGGCTCGTTGTGCAAGTTGGTTGAGGACATCATGGTTCGCATGCTGCGCGGGAAATTCTTTGACCTCGAGGCCTGTTCCGTTTGTAGTAATGTCGTAGCGCTGTCGACTAGGGCTGAGCACTATGCGTTCTTTTGCTTACTAGGTGTTATGCGAGTCGCGATTTGGACAACGCGACAGAAAGAATTCTCTTCACAACTAATATTGTTCTGTAGGCATCAGCTTAAAGTCAAGGTTAGGATGGAAAGGAAATGATTCCATCCACTATCATTTGGCAAAAGGTGAGTGAATCTTGCGCGTCTGTGCTGAACGTGCTGACTTGGAGTGGCATTTTAATGCCGGTTAGGTATTTAAGGATATTGGCAATTCTGGTTTGAAAATTGGCAAGCCTGCACAAAATAGGCTTGTTTAGGCTTGTTTTGATTTAGTTTATTTTTGATTTATTTATTTTTTTGGTCAAAGTTAACTTAGCTATGGGGGAGGATGTATGCTCATTGCTCCCACGTTTTAAAACTTCTTTTGACATTCTTTCTTTAGTTTAATTTCCCCTTCACTCGCTGTTAAGTGATCAGATATATCAGTTCTCTGGAGGATGCGGGACGTCTTTCAATTTTCGGGTGTGGCTTTCGCTTTTGTTGTTTAGTTTGAATGAATGCGCGTCTGTGTGAATGTTCGGTTGAATGATTGTTTGCGTTCTCCTAAGTCCCGCATTAATTTCGTCCACTTAACGGATGTACCGTCACATTTAAGGATTGTAGGGGGGGTTACTAACACTATTTTTTTTTTGGTTTCTGTAGATGCTTTTGTTTTCATTGTAGTTATCGATTGGGTTAATCTTTTTTAAAGTTATAATTTTATAAGACAAATTGTACATATGATGACTAGTCAGGTTTTCATAAAGTCACTGAGGTATTATGGTGGATGTAGTAAAATGGTATGGAATGGTATGGAAGAATATGTTATTTTGGTGTAAGCATTATTGTAGTATGTTTGGGTAAGTGATTGAGGCTCGCTAAGTTTAAGACAGATGAAGACCAGACCAACCTAACTATGTGGCACATTTGGACATATTCGTACAATAAATATTCCGACCTCCTTATGATTGTGTGAAAGCGCATGAAACTAGAAGTCGTGGTCGGTCACTGCCCACTTGAAATTTGACCTTATATATATATATATATATATATATATATATATATATATATATATATATATATATATATATATCAGTGGACATTGAAGTCAACACTCAGAGACGACAGGCGGTTTCATGCTAGACGCTAGTCAGGCTAGTATGAAACAGCCTGTCGCCTCTGAGTGTTGACTTCAATGTTCACTTTTATATTTATATTTACATACGCTCTATCTCTGATATTGAGCAGTTTATCACATAAATATAGCACACCTTAAAACTAAATATATATATATATATTCGCTTTCTGACCATGAGACCTGAGTTCGAATCTCACCACGGTTGATTTGTGAGGAAGGAGACTTCCTGATGTTATCAGTCTAGAGGTGGACGATCCCAGCGTACGGCACCTTTGGAAAGTACCTGAAAAACCATACCACGTGTTGACCCAAGCCTTGTGAGTGAAATTGGATAGACGGAACCTTTGGGGGCCGTCAATAGCTGTACTAGCACGAACTCACAAGTCCTCGTGACCGAGGGTATGAGTGTGCTGGCCTTGTTCAGATTGTTGATCTTTCTAGGTAACACGCTCTCTCGCAGGTCTGCTCAGTATAGTTGCAGTATAAGCCACAGACTGTCTCTGTGGGTGTTGAACAGACACAAATGTGCCTGAGCGAACGTCTTCAATAGGGAGTGGCTAGCCGTCTTAATAGACGGGTATCCTCGAATACGAGTGGCCAGCTATTATATATATATATATATATATATATATATATATATATATATATATATATATATATATATAAATATATATAATTGTGTATTTGGGCAGTAAATCATTTTTGATACATCTAATAATCATTAAAAAACTTAATCGCAGTGCCTTGTCGTTAACTATATATATATATATATATATATATATATATATATATATATATATGTGTGTGTGTGTGTGTGTGTGTGTGTGTGTGTGTGTGTGTGTGTGTGTTCTCAGCACCAATTAATCCAAAACATTTTACCCGAACGACCAAATATTTAAATTCAGCTGGTCGATTCAACTTTCTGAGCCGATAACAGGGAAAAATTATTATAAACAGCGACAATTCTCCCTTGAATTTGTTAAACTTACAAATGTCCGTTATCTGATTCACAAAAAAGTCGATATTGTAAACAAAAAAAAAAATAAATAAATAATATAAATATATAAACATCTATTAAAAATAAAATAATCGTAACAACATGCCAATTTTATTGGATTTTAAAAAAATTACTTGATTTTACTACGCCAAAAAGTTCCGAAATTTTATTTAAAAACAAAAACATTAACATCTAAAGCAGCCATACAAATTCGTGTTCACAGCTCGTGACTGAATTGCTTCCGTTTGTAAGTATGGTGGCCCGTAATGTTAATCAAGATTTTATATTTTTGTAAACTAATTATTTTTCTGTAATTTATTTATTTTGTGGGTTTTTGTTGATCATAAAATTGTTTCTTAAAATAGAACAATCATTCATTTTAAAAAGTTAATTCTGGAACGCATTTTGTCACGTGAAATATTGATTTGTATTTTACGGCTTATCAACCTTCTGCAGGTTACTTAAAGCCAGAAAATATTTTTAGATTCCAAGAAATTTTGAAGATAATAATGATTTACTGATACAATTCCTAGTAATTAACCTAAAGCTGTCGGATGAGAGATAGATTCACTCCCTTCCCAAGGTTATTTTCGTGTAAGTGAATATACCGAATACGACTGGAGTTGGAACTCAGCTCTCCGATTTACAATTCCAAGCCCTTATGCATTACATCAGCCGCACATGTAATCTTACTAGTATTCTATAGCAGTCACCCATCTAGATACTTAACAGGCTCGATGTTGCTTAACTTCGGTGATATTACGAGAACCGCTGTTTCAACGTGTCAAGTATGAAGAAAGCAAGAATTGATTGATTAATGTTTTTGTTTAACGACGTAGAAACTCTTTCATGGGGTTATTTAATACCGAAATTTGAATTTTCTTGGGAGCTTTCAAGTAATTTAGTAACATTACTATAAATAGTTATTGTTGCTATAATAAGTATTGTTTGTTTTTTTTTTTAAATATAAAGATATATTGCTGGTATTTTTACTATAAAAATCTATTTCAATACTGTCAAATTGTTTTGTTTTTATTTGGGGTTTCACTATTTGCCCATAGCTTGGACCCTAACAGGTGCTACCACTCCGGATCAGGGTGGCCCTGGAAACAACTGCAGTTAAGAGGTGTTTCCACGCTCTTCAAAACCTCCAATCACTTGATAAGAGGCTCTGCTGCTGGATGTAGTTTGTCGTCATACCCACGACTAAGAATGTACGAAAAACTCAAATATATTTATTCTTTTTTTATTTCAGTTAATAAATATTTGGGGCTAAAATGATTATTATGATATTTTTAAAGAAAATTTTTACCGTGAAAAATTTCAGAAGCAAACTATTTTATTTTCCAAATAAAAACAAATTTTATCGTTTGTAAAGCATTGGAGGAATCAATAAAGATTTTGAATGGTAGAAATAATTAAGGGTTTCCATGCAGATATGAGAGATCAATGAACTGTTTAATATATTAGTTTAATTTACAAACAAATAAACCTTTAATTAAATAGTGTCTTCCTAGATCATATTTTGAAACTGCGCAGTCCTTGTCTTCATCTGTAAAATAATGCATTTTATAATTATTATTAGCAAAATTTAACCTCACTTCTATGCATGGTATATATCCTTACGGACAATATTAACTTTTAATACATTAGTTAATTCTTCGAAAACTTTTGTAAAAGATTCTGTTGAAAGCAAATGTAGAAAATATACATTTATTTGTTTCAATCAATTATGTGACAACTGTAAAGCAGAACTATTTAAAAATGAAAGAATAGTTGCAGAGAATACTTTCCGAATATTTTTCAATATTTATTAAAAGACATCAATTTTTAAAAAACGAAATCCAAGTGTGATAAATTGAAAGAATAAATAAAGACTGCATCGATATCGAATTATATGTTGAATTATTAAATCAATGTTCTAGAAACTTATTAAAAAAAACTCTATAAAAAAATATCAAATTTTTTTTTTAATTTAAATGAATTACCCTTTAATAATCATTATTAATGATAAAATATTTAGATTTTTGATAATTGAATACTAAAGTCATTACCTAATATTTTTTAGAGAAGTTTTTTTAGGGAATTCTAAGGGCACACCTATATATATATATATATATATATATATATATATATATGTGTGTGTGTGATATATATGTTTGTGTGTGTGTGTCCACTCACCCACACCCACACTCACACACACATATATATATATAAAGATTGCGTTCAAACATGAAAGTGTCGTCGCTGAGTGTCCTCTCTTTCTCATGCACACACATACATACATATATATATATATATATATATATATATATATACACGTGTGTGTGTGCGAGCGCGCGTGTGTGACAACAGTTTCGTGCTTGAACGAAATCTTTAGGCCATGAAAGTTACATTCAGGCATGAAACAGACTGTCACCACTCGGTGTTGACCTCAATGTTCACTTTATACTTCGATACGCTTTATCCCTGATATTATTCACTTTTATCCACAAATACAACATACCATAAAACTATATTCTCATTATATATATATATATATATATATATATATATATATATATATATATATATATATATGCCTATTTATCATTGTATCGAAATTACTAGTGCAACTGTAACTTAATTTAACTGTATTTTGATTGAATATCTTACGTAATTCGTAATTTTTGGGGAAGTGTTTGGAAAGCAACTTACCTATAGTACATTTCACCTCCAAGTTAAAAGGGGTTAAACCAAATAATATTTTTTTCTTTTCCTCGAACTGACCTTCGTATGGTGTTTAATATATTGAAGTTTAAATTCTATATTAGTTTTGTGGCCTTCTATCTTTAAATTTTTCTCATATTCTTTCTTCTTTTAACGCTAGTTGGTTATGCAACAGCAGAGATAAGTTTAGATGCCCATTAAACCGATATTATAAAAAAGAAGCTATAATTTATAAAGCAGAAGTAACAGATAATAATGGTCAGTATAAAACGTGTATAGGCTGTACAGAAGGTTCTTTCAAGTGCAGACGGTACAATCACAAATCATCTTTTTAAGTTAGCAAATCTTAGATATTCCGCCAAACTTGCGAGACGTGGAATTTAAAAGAAAAAACAACAGAGATCCGATCGTAAGGTGGAAAATTTTAAATGAAAGTAAAACCCTAGCCCATATTTTCAAGCTATGCCAACATGAGAAATTAGCCATTATGATATTTCCGGATCCCAAAAATCTTTTAAACCAAAAATCCGAAATTTTAAGTCCCGGCCTTCATATCAGAAAATTTTTATTAAATGAATATGAGGCCGGATAAAAAAAATCTCATTTAAAACGCCACTGTTATTCTTAACATACTTTTGCTTCCTCATCCTTCCTTACATTTGCTTTTCTTCTTCTTTTCTGCATACATTTACAATACACTTGCATTTCTGTTTTCTTACACTTTTTTCTCCTTTCTTCTTTATACCCCCATCCTATCCATTACACTCAACATTATGTTTTTCGACCGTCATAAGCCTGTGTACTTATTTTTGAAAAATAATAATGCAGCGTTCTTAGTTTCTTTTTCAAAATAAGCGTTAAGTTGATCATTTGAAAAATATTGCCTGATGAGACCGTGAGGTCGAAACCAATGTCGCGTATTCATTTGACCTCCTGATTTTAAAGTTTTAAATATATATATATATATATATATATATATATATATATATATATATATATATATATATATATATATATATATATATATATAATGAGAGAGAGAGAGAGAGAAAGAGAGGTGTAGGCAGTGCAGACATAGGAATCAACACTAGATGTTGATTAGCTGTAAATGCTCTATATTTAATATTGAACACTCTTCTAAATATATATATATATATATATATATATATATATATATATATATATATATATAAGGGAGAGTTTATTGTTTCAATGAGAAAAAAGTATATATTTGAAAGAGAGAAAATGCCGCAAATGCTTTTCTATATTATGCGGAATATACTAAATGAAGTATGAAAAAATACTCATAATAATCAAATACGTTTGCAGTTTTTCTCTCTGTTATATATATATATATATATATATATATATATATATATATATATATATATATATATATTGTGCATTTGGGTAGCAATCCCTCTTTTATACAAGTTTTATTAAAACCGACTGGCAAGGTACTGCTGTTAAGCTTTTTTCTTGTGTTCTCATAATTTTCTTCTTTTCTGGACGTAAATTATGTAGCAATTGTCCAAATGTTTTGTATGTCCGAGCTATTTAAGCTATACTTTTAGACATTATCAAGACTGGATGGATTGTTTTATGCATGTATCTAGAGTTATAGCCATGTTTATTTTCTAAATACATACACACACACACATACAAACGCACATACATACACATGCACATACATACACACACACACACACACACACACACACACACACACACATATATATATATATATATATATATGATGTTGTGTATATGGATAAGATGCAGAAAATGATTAGAACAATAAGTATCTAAGGTAGTTAAAAAATAGTGATGAGGAAGTTCGGAGACTGCATCTGCCGAAATGTTGAGATTAAATCCGTAAGCATTGTGAGCCAAAACAATTGAAGGTTAATTAATAGATAGCATACGTTCGATCGTTGTCTAGATACGGATGAATAAAATCTTTCTAACGATGAAAAAAATGAAAAAAAAAAACAAAAAAAGAAATGTGAAAAATATTAAAACAAATGTCCTGCTACAGTGTTGCGACAAATTGTTAATATTTGCAGTAATTGTGGTTGTTGTGCAATCGATAAAAACATACTAATAATAAATATTCCAAATGATCAAGAGTAGATTCTGTTCGGAAAGTCAATGCGTAATGCAGAAGAAAAAACCTTTAACAAAAAAAGCGTATATTTCAACCGGATATCGATCATTTGTGATCGTGTTGAAACCGGAAGATCTGTGTGGACGCTATGAGCTTCACACCCGACTAATTCTCTCCATAAATTCATCAAGTTGCACCCATAAATATTTTATATACCGTACGACTTCCTAATCTATACAAAGGACTTATTCATTTTTTTCTCTTTCACCATCAAATTACTCTTAAATCTCCGCGCAGCGGTGACTGATTTGTTGAATTTTGAATGGCATTCCATCGATAATCGAGGACGGTAAAGTCTACCATCTGAATGTTGTGTTTTTATGGAAACTAATTTACTATTCGGAAGATCTGGTGATACACAGTTCTGTTCGGAATGTCTATGCGTAATGCAAAGTGAAAACCTTTGGCAAAAATGCGTAAAGAAAGAAGAAAGAATAAATTAAAAGATAACATTCTCCTAAGCTGAAAAGTCAGTTTTGTTTATAACTTTTGATATTGCGATACAGGACAATATTTTTATGTCCAAAATTTTGAAATTAAATATTTTCATTGTTTTACAGATTCAATTTTACTCACTGTCAAAGAATTCGAAGACCAGGAAAAGCTACGTGTTGCCACATGATAAGGTAAGATCACCTGACTCACTATACGATTTCGAGTTTCAAACGAAACTAATAATAAATTATTAAAATTTTAATTTGAAAACTAAAACAATTTATGGGACGTAAGCGTAATGAATAAAAAATAAATTATTTGGAAACGATATTAGAATAATCCAGAACATATATACTTGGAGCAAATTAGCTGCATCCGGATAGAAAATGAAGTACACAGAAGCAGAAGGCAAAGATGCGTCTTCTCTCCGGATTTTTATAACATTTACAGAAACGCAATCCTAACAGAACGAGAAGTCCCATTTATTATTGATGGGCAGAGTCTTAACAACATGAGAGACGCAGATAACACTTTGCTGACTGCAGACACAAGAAGAAGAACTGTAAGAACTTCGAAGCAAAAGACAGTTTAAGAAATCAGAATGAATAGACGAACCATCAATTGTAAGAAGATAGAACGCGTCTAATCATTAGCGAGATGGACAACCTAAGATGCGATCTACTAATTGTTAATGTCAAAATCAAGTAAGCAATTGAAATATCTGGGAAGTGTTTTAACAGATGTCTGGAAATGTGACACCAAAATCCAAAGGCAAATTGAAATAGCGAAAGAGAATTTCCAAAAGCTAAGCAATATATTAAGAAACCAGAACAGTTTGCTAAAAACAAAAGAGTACTGACTGCTATGAAATTTCCGCACAGGCGAAGAGAAAACTTGAAGCAACAGAAATGTGGTTCTATAGAAGGATGCTGGGAACATTATGGATAGAGCAAGTGAGGAACAAGGAAGTTTTAAGGAAAATGGAAAGAGAAGAACACTTATACTTAAAATCGGGGAGAGACAGCTGAAATTTCTGGGATATATTATGAGAAATGAAGGCTTAGAGATTTTGACACTCACAAGGCGTATTGAAGGCAAGAGGGGCAGATGGAAACACCGAATAACCTTCCTAAAGAACTTGTGTAAATGGATACTAGAACAGAGATTGAGAGTCATAGTAAAAATCAAACATTGTAAAAGCTACAAACGATAGGAAGTTGTGGAGAACCATGATGACACACGTCCTAAAGAGATACGGCATATAGAAGAAGAGATCTTAATGACAAAAAGAAAAGAGAAGGGAGAATTTTACAATATTTCAATTTAATGAAACGTGTAGAATTTGTATCAAATTATTGACCAAATCCAAATCTAGGGACTACTCACTCCTGTGGAAAGGAATGGATTGACCAACTGTGCTCACTGCACTTGGCCAACTACGGGTGTTGAGTCTATTTAACTCATAGCTAGAGGTTTGAGATTTTGAGTTTTCCTTCTACTAGACCGCTTGCAATCTAAGGCTATTTAACCCATAGCTGGGAGAGGAATGGATTCATACCTTTCACAAGGGAATTTGTGCGTTAGTGAATGTAACAAACTCGACTGGAATTTCTCAACCCGAACCACAATCCATTACTCGACTGTGCCCCCAGATTATAAATAAATCTCCAAGTATAATATGTGACTGTAACTGAAGGCCAGTAAGAGTACAAGACCGGCTAATGTTTCTTCTATATTAAACTACCCCAAAGATCTATATACATATTTGTTGCTTTGTTTTCCCCTGCAATGAGGTTTGTTGAGTTTATGGTACGCATGCGCTTATTAGTATATTTACCTTTTGTATGTACAAGAAAATAAATTCATTCTATTACCTGTAATCGAATTGATAATCGATATCAGATGATGCATGTCATTATGACAGATTTTAAAGAAATGATTTCGACAGATTTGTAGATAAATATGTTGAAATACAAGATGACAACTGATTCAGTTGATCTCGTATCGTTTGGACCAACGGTTGATGAGCCATGCCCCCTACCCTAAAATATTTGCTTCTTTCTTGATTTTATTCGATATCAGTGACCGATTCATTTTCTCGCAGTTCCGAACAGCCACAGCAAAATCCCTCTGGAGTTAATTTCCCAACGAACACGACAAAATCCACTCATCAAGCAAAATGTTTGAAACGAATATGACAGTTGTAGACACGGATAAACACCAACATGTTTTCTCAAAGTTTACTCATGATGAATTTCCATTATTCAAAACACTGTCTTCGTTGTTGCTTTTAACACAATCTTTTGCCTGATATATTCTTCGGCCTTCCACCGATGTATTAATGACTTCTAAAAATAGTCAACATCGATGGAAATTTTTTTTTTTTTTTAAATGAAGACACTGTTCGAAAAGATTTATAGAATAACCAATATGTCTTGATTGTTTTTGGTTGATTGAATTGACGTATACAGACACAAATGAATAACATTCAACGTAAGTATGTTTGCATGTGTGTACGTATACGCAAGTCGGATCATCAGCGAAGTATGACAATGTGATCAGAAAAAGAAATTTTATTTCAGAACATTTTTTCTTTCATGATTTCTTAATTGAAGTAAACCCAAATACATTGATTGTTTTGACTTTTAATCCATCTCATGTTCGGATTTACAGCTTTTGTAATGGCTAGCGGCTCGGAAGGAGAGGATTGGTTACTAAGAATAAACGAAAGAGGGGGAAGCAATGTAAGAACATGATTCAAGGAGACTGAAGACGACAATTGATATTGCAGTTAAATCTTTGAAGATCACAATTGACAGGTAAGAGGGAAACCGGCAGAGGGCTCCACAAATAAGAAGTGCGAGAGAATAAAACTTATGAATACAACTAGCAATTTCAAAAGTAAAATTTTAAGACCAATCTGCCAATCTAGTACTACGCTTAAATTCGTGAACTCGAGGTATCAACGAGGAAAGCTCTTCCGAATAATTACCGTGAAAATATTTATAAAAGAGGCAAAAGGAAGCAATGTTACGGCGATGGCGAAGCTACTGAGCCGAGATGACAGGTCAGCACCGATAACGTTGCCGATTCTTTGTATTTTGCCAAGAATGTCTAATTATATATCAGAAGCACCATACCAGATATGGCATCAATAATCGATACTCCGTTTTTGTCGAGATTGTGAATCGACTTCTCTAGCAGGTGACCCCAGAGTGCACCACCTTTGAAATGTGTTTGGAAACCATACGGCGGATTGAGAGTGGAAATGGGTAGACACAACTGTCGATGGTGGTGGTAGGATACAAGTCACAAGTCATGACCGACAGTTGGAGCTTACTGGCGCCTTGTTCAAACCGCTGTTTATGCTCTCTTTCACAAATTGTAACTAAGTTTCGCTTAGAATAGTTGTAGGTTATTTCTCTGGGTATTGAACAAACGCACTTGTGTCTGAGTAAGTGTCTGCCACAGGGATTGGTTAGCCACTCTAGCAGAAGGGTGTGATCGGAAAACGTGCCAATATGTAAGTAATGTACAAGTGTCTATATATATGAGTGCGTATATGTATATAGAGACAAGTGGAAATTGATCTGATTTTAAGGTTTATCAACTCGTTGTGGGTTATTTAAAGCCAGAACATATTTAGGATTATAAGAACAATACTTTTGGTTAGTAAATATTGCATTTACAATTTCTGGATGCTAATTATTTTCCCAGCTACAAAATCTACTATTTAACCCATAGTTGGAGAGAGAAGGGATAGAGTCATAGCTTCCAAAAATATTTGCACGTAAGTGAAAAGAATAGGAGAAATAGATTCAATGAATAACTTTTGTTAAAACGGAAAGGGTACCGACTTCGAATCTCTGATGGTTTAATTAAGTAAATATCACTCTTCTACAGTAAATTAAATATATTCAAATAGAAATGCATATTTTTTCGATGAGGATGCAAAGAAATAATACAAACAAGACATTTTATACACATCGAAAATATTGATAGGGTTTTGCCGACGGGGATTCATAGCAACCCCATGTAGCAAGAAAATGTGTTTCTCATTCTCGGTCCGTTTAACATCACGTGGCCAGGCTGACGTTACAGATCAGGGAAAAGTCGTTAAAAGATTAATCAATTATAGTATAGTTTTCTTTTTTTACTTTTATAGTTATGAGCGCATTATAAAAAGAAGTTTTGTAAACTGTATAATACTTTGCAGTGCAAGACTAAATTCGACGACATGATTTGAGTCGAATTAACATAAATATCTTCTTTTTTCATTTGGTAAGTTTAAGGCAATTGAAAATGCTTTTTGAAATTCGATGTTATGGCGTTAGTTGGTGTCTTCTACAGTGTTTCTTTTAATCAATTCTTGGTGTCAAGGCCTGGATGGGTTTTCGAAATAGAATAGAAATCAGACAGGGAGAGAAATGTGATTGCCGGGTCAGTCACGCCATGTTGTAACCAACGTTATAGGCAGCGTAGTCGGGTTGGGGATCGAGGGAAACGCGAGGCGTGGCACTGGCAATGGTTCAGAAGCGTGGCAAGGTATACAAAGTGCGAAGGAAATTCCACTGAGTATTTGAAGAAACTCACTGCCTTTTCGTTGATTTCTTCAATCACCATCCCCATTCCTGTCACTGACGACTCCCGATTCAGCAACCCCGTCTTCTAGTCATGCCCACCCGATTCTATACCCGCTGAGCAGGGCGGCATGCAAACCGTATCAAAATAACATCAAATTAACAAACAACTTCCGGTGAAGAGTGGCACGCATGCGTGGTTTTTGGCACGATCTCCTTTCTACTGGGATCTCTGTCTTTGTCAGTCTTACACACACTCACACGCACGTACACACGCACACACACAGAGAAACACACACACAGACATTGACAGCTAGGAAAGGTGGTGGGTAGGTGTGATTGGAGGTTTGAGTTGGGATAAAGCTGTTAACGTGTGGATAACAAGGATTAATACTCGTAAACAGATTCCAGATAATCCCGATAACACGACCAAATGTAATAAGAGACATTTAAGTCATTTAAGGTATTTACCGCCTGAATTATTTCAAATGAGATCGATTTTTTCAAAGGTAAAAAGCAATGAAATAAAATGCCTACTATCTTATTTTGATTGATTAGTTTACTTTCCATGGCGTATTTAAAAAGTCTATTTACTTATAAAATAAATGATTTCCCTGGTGCAATAAGACCCCTAGCAATACGACATAACTAACTCGGCAGATAAATTGACAGAACGCAGACGCACACCTACATATATATATATATATATATATACACATATATATATATATATATATATATATATATATATATATATATATATATATATATATATATATATATATATATATATGCGCACGCGCGCGCGTGTGTGTGTGTTAAATAATAAAAAATGTAAAAAATTAAATTTCAGACAAACTGGGTTGAATATTAATATTTTTGTTTTATTCTTTAAATTAGGTTCCTCGACTAGCTTCGGTCAACATGGCCATCATCAGGAGAAAAAATTCCTGCTTTTTAGTAGCAGTGAACTACAGGGGTCAACTACTGTCTGTGAAGCGAATAAACTTTACCTGTAGTTTTCATGTTTTTTATCATTAATTGTTGGTCAGGCATTGTATTGGTCAAAAGGCCTCTTTCAAGTTCTTTTAAGGAGAGGCTGGGAGACTGCTGGGAGACTGATGTCTCAGATTTACTTCGTATTCATTCTGATAGCTTTATTGGTTACTGGGAAGGGGATGCGTATGTTATCTTTTAATTTTTTGTGTATATATTTGTGTGAGCGTATGTATGTGGGAGACCCCAACCACTCTGCAAGCATGTCTGTCTATCGCGGAGAGAAATATAAGTTGGTCTATGGGATTATAAAATTACAAGGTAACCAAAAAGGTCCTGTCCGTTTTTAAAGGAAAAAATGAAAACGCTTCACAGTATGTGTAACTTATATTTAGTCTTCGAAATAATCACCATCGGCATACAGCACCTTCTGCCAACGTGTCTCCAACTGTTCAATGCTCTTGCGGTAGAACACGGGGGTGGGGGGTTGACGCAAAGAAGTCCGTGAGGGCTTTGCGCAAGTCTGCTTCATTGGTGAAGGATTTCCCACGAATATGATTATCCAGGGAGTGGAAGAGGTGGTAAGAGGATGACGCAAGGTCAGGTGAATAAGGTGGATGGCACAAAGTCTCACACCCAAGTTGCTGTATGGTATCCTTGACCACTCGCGCGACATGCGGCCTGGCGTTGTCATGGAGGAAAAGCACACCTTTGCGATTCACCAGTGCTGGCCCCTTCTGGCGCAATGCCTGTTGCACACGTTTCAATTGCTGCGAGTATAGGTCTCCAGTGACCATTTTGGTCCGTTGGTAGCAGTTTATAATGAACCACTTGACGACCTGTCCACCAGACACAAAGCATAATCCCCAAACGCTTGACATATGCAGCGACTTGATGCAGCTGCTGATAAGCCCACTTTGAAGTCGTAACGCAAACAGCCCCGAACGAGATCTCTAGACACTTCCATCCTTCTCACAGATGTCCGGCTTATAACTGAGGGCCAGGCACGGTGCGCGTGTTTTTTTATAACGTCTGATGTTCCTACTTCCGGCTGTCTGAATTTGAAAACAATTACTACACGCATTTTGTATACATTTCAACTTCATTCAATGACTAATCAAAAAACGGACAGAACTTTTTTGGTTACCTTGTAATTTTATCTGTGCTGTTTAGTCTGTTCTTAAGTCCGTCCTGAAAAAGTGTTTTGAGACGAAAGATCCATGTCTTCATGTTCTTCTAGTATTTTTCCTATGTTTATCTTTTGTATTTATTTATATTCTTTCAAAGATAGTGAATTTGGAATGGCTATTAAGAACAGGTTTTTATAGGCGGAAATGTTGTTCTACAGGTAATAATCTTTCGTGGGGACCCAACTTGATCCCATTCCGATAATTATTAATTCTGTAGTGAAGGGCCATTCAGATTCTCCCACATGTTGTTTCTGGCATAGGGTGCATTCTAATAAGCAAATTGTGTTATGACTTATATATATATAAATGCCATTCTGTTAGTGTGTCTGTGTGTTTGTCACCTTGTTACCTCATCCTGAGCAAACCGTTCGTCCGATTGGCATGAAAATTCACACACGGCATTCGTACTTGACGTCTTCGGATTTGTTCCTCCGATTTGGGAAAAAATCGATAAAACCTATGGGGTGTCGAATATTGATTCGAAAAAACTTCCTCAGTTTTTCAGTGATAGTTTTCAGAAATTACAAGTGATATCCACCAAACTCATGCAATGTCCTTACTTATAGTTTTGAGGTGCTCACGTTGATCATTAGTTTTATCAACAGTTATTAGTTGCTGACCTTTTTCTTCAATATCGTTATCAATTATCGGAAAAAATCGATAACATCATGCCACTTTTAACTTCCAATTCAAATCCAGTCAAGCTGATTTTTGGCTATATTTTTCGCAAATGGCAAAGAATTTCCACCAAAATTACGTTGAGCATTGTTTTTATCAACAGTTAGGAGGTTCTGACATTCATTTTCAATATCGATATCAATTACTGGAAAAATCGATACAATCGATCACTTTGGGATATCCGATTCAAGTCCAGTCTAGCTGATTTTTGGCTAGATTTTTCGCAAATGGCGAAGAATTTTCAGCAAAATTCACTTTGAGCATAATATTTACCGACAGTATTGAGGTGCTGACTGTCGTTTTCAATATCGGTTTCAATTATTGGATAAAAATCGATGAAATCATACCTCTTTTGACTTCCCATTCAAATCGAGTTTACCAGAATTTGGCGATGTTTTTAGCAACTTGCTTGGGATTTTGATTAACTTTATCGGCTTTAATCGTGACAATTAAAAACTTTTGCCCTGTGAGCTCCTTTGGAACCAACTAATACCTTAGGGAAGTCGATACAATCATGTCTTCATCAGAATTTGCGAATACACCAATCAAATGTATGTTCAACTGAGACGTCTACACTACAGACTCTACAGCTGATTGTTATTCACACAAGCGTGACCATGCTTCACATAGCGGTATCTCATTGGCTGAGTGCAGTACGCGGTCGCTGATTGGTGTTCGAGACCCTAGGACGCTCACTAATTGGCACAGCCGATTGGCCAGTAACACTTCGCATTTGAACCTGCTGTGCACAGCTGTGGGACGAAGGTCTCATTTCTGCTCCTGTTACGCCGCCATCCGGTTGATACGATAGGCTCCTGCAACTGATCATTTCTCCTACCGCAAGTTGTTTCTTACGTTTTTGTTTTCTGTTTAACTACATTTTTCCAACTACCATAAACAATTTATTCAGCTGTTTTACTTATATACCTGCCTTCCCGATTCTGGCTTACGTTTTGCGATACTAAGTTAGACTTTGTACTCCTGCAATTGAGCAACCCTAATCAACTACTACAAGCATCACTTTTCTCCATGCCGCCAAAAAGGAGGGTACGTCTTAGCCTTCGGTCTGCAAGAGTGTCCGCTATGAGGGCAAGAAGGGCCCGCGAGTCCCAGGAGCAGACGACAATGCGACTGCCACAGGTCGGCCAACGCAACGCCCTCAGCAGGTCTCGCAGTCACAAGAGGATCGTGCCACCTGCTTGGTTGGGAAAGCTGCCTACAGGGCTTCGTTGCGATCAAGGCTCAAGAATGCACAACGGTCGAGAATGAACGCACAGGCTGCAGCAACTCCCTCTGCATCTCGGGCTTCCGAGAGTCACCATCAAAGGCTTCTTCGTAACGTAAGAAACGGTGGTGCCACTCCGAAATCAAGGGAAATAGAAACACTTGACCGCAGGCACGTCCGTCAATCCAGGGACGCTGCTGCAACAGCGACCTCTAGGGCTGCTGAGACGCAGCTACGTAGGTCTTTTCGAAATGCTACGAATGCTGCCACCACTGCCAGGTCGAGGGCAGCTGAAACATTTGACCGCAGGCACGCCAGTCAATCCAGGGACGCTGCTGCAACAGCGACCGCTAGGGCTGCTGAGACACCGGTACGTAGGTTTTTTCGAAATGCAAGGAATGCTGCCCCCACTGCCAGCTCAAGGGCAGCTGAAACATGCGACCGCAGGTGCGCCCGTCAATCCAGGGACGCTGCTGCAACAGCTAGGTCGAGGGAGTCCGCAACAGAGCTGCAGTGGGAAACCCGCAATGCCCGCAACGCCACAGCGACTTCTGCTGCCAGAAACTCCGAGGGCCCACAGACAAGGGCACACAGACTTTCAAGGGCTGCTACAAATATGGCTGCTGTGCGCTTATCTCAAACTCCCCAAGCTCACCTCATACGCCTCGACGGCGACATTCAGCGCCTTGCGGCCGCCCGTAGTGTTACCTGTCCCAGTACCTCTTTTTGGTCTTTCCTGGCTTTCAATTACGACCCCGGCATTAACTTGATGTTAATGATGTCGTCACTACGCGTGACGACATCAATGTAGGGTCCATGACCTGCGTTTGCCAATTCTGCAATGCCCGCAAATTGGCCGAGGAGCCTGTCGGTCTGTGCTGCTCCTCCGGCAAAGTTCGACTGACACCTTTGCATGAACCACCTACCCCGTTCAGGGGACTAATAGCCGGCTCCCATCTCGACTCCAACCAATTCCTTAAAACAATTAGGCAATACAACAACTCCTTTCAAATGACCTCATTTTGGACTCAGGTGGTTCGAAAAGAGGGTTGGATGCCCACTATCAAAGTACAGGGGCAGGTATACCACCGCATTTGGGTCTCTGCTACCCGAGGACACCTCTACGCCTAAATTCCTTAAACTGTACTTTATTGCAGACTACAACCTACAGGCCGAAACCCGGATTGGTATTTTGCCGCCGTCGGGAAGAGTTCCTCGCAGGGACGTCATACTACTACTTCAGGCCATGCTTCACGAGGTTAACAGCTACATTCGCAGTTTCAAATGTGCTTTGGAAAATGCTCCCTTTCCTTCCTTCAGCATTGTAATTGACGCCGACAAACGGCTTCATGATGAACACGAACGCCACAACGTGCAACGGAGTGGCCGCTATTATACATGGGGAGCAAGACCGCACTCGCGATGTTGTCCTCAAATCAATAGGCGGCGCTCTTCGCAGGATTTCAGAGACCCATCGATCATATGACACATTGCAGTACCCTTTACTTCTCCCTTATGGTGACGATGGCTACCACTTCGGCATTCCCCTTCATACTCAAGGTGGCCAACGTACAACGTCTTCCAAAGTCTTATCGTGCAAGGCCTTCTACTCATTCTGTTTCATGGTTAGGGATGGAGACTTCAACCTGCTTCATAGATGCAGGGACTTTTCCAACAGTGTGCGGTTGGCATGGCCGCTAAGATGGAATCGGAGAGGCTTTGTTCTATACAGAATCATCAGAAACAGCTGCGCTCAGACTCCTACGTACACTTACGCGACAGCCTTCGAAATGAAGTCAATCCCCGCGACATAGGGAAGCTGTGCTTTCTGCCCTCTACCTACACTGGGGGGGGGGGCGTTACATGCATGAACGCACGCAGGACGCTATGACATATGTTAGGTACTAACTATGGGCGGCCAGACTTATTTATAACGTTTACCTGCAACCCCAAATGGTTTGAGATAGCGCGTGAACTCCTACTCGGACAGGATTACACTCACAGACAAGACATTACCGCCCGCGTATTCCGCTTAAAACTGGGAAAACTTATGGACTTAATAGTGAAGGGTCGAGTCCTACAGTGAAAACGCAACCACTATTTTAAATTGCCAGAATTAAAAATCTTGACCGATTATGAACGAGTGGCAGACTTCGGGTAAGCACGGAGCAGCAACACAGCAGCCATCTATTGCAACCGGTTGCCCTTGATCTCATTGATTTTGCTAGCAGTGAGATTCCCAGCCTAACAGAGACCTCAACAACTGCGGATACGTGCGTAAATTCAATAATTCAAACCCCAAAGCAATTTAACTACATAAAACCCCGAGAAACGTCGGGCTTTACTGCTAGTATATATATATATATATATATATATATATATATATATATATATATATATATATATATTGCTTTAAAGTATTAAGTTTAACATTAAAAGGCATAATGAGGGAATAAAAAATAAAAGGGGGGAAAAACAATCGGTTTCGCTCCCACTCATTAAAGTTTCTTTTATCGGGAGAATTTAAAATAAAATATAATGAATATGAGATATGAATTAGTCAATGATGAGAAGGGGGTGGGGAGACACTACTAAAGACTGGTTACAGCAAGGGCCGAGCAAACACTCTCGCTGTTTATACTGCGAGGGTCTGTGAAACCTGATGTAAACCGACTCTAGTACTTTCAAATGAAAAAGTGAATGTGAATTGGCTAAAACAGAGAACCAATCCACTCTAAATTCCATAGCACACTTTCTGCTATTTATCAGATGTTCGCAATTTGAGGAACACTTTCTGCTATTTATCAGATGTTCGCAAATTGAGGAACACTTTCTGCTATTTATCAGATGTTCGCAAATTGAGGAACACTTTCTGCTATTTATCAGATGTTCGCAAATTGAGGAACACTTTCTGCTATTTATCAGATGTTCGCAAATTGAGGAACACTTTCTGCTATTTATCAGATGTTCGCAAATTGAGGAACACTTTCTGCTATTTATCAGATGTTCGCAAATTGAGGAACACTTTCTGCTATTTATCAGATGTTCGCAAATTGAGGAACACTTTCTGCTATTTATCAGATGTTCGCAAATTGAGGAACACTTTCTGCTATTTATCAGATGTTCGCAAATTGAGGAACACTTTCTGCTATTTATCAGATGTTCGCAAATTGAGGAATACTTTCTGCTATTTATCAGATGTTCGCAAATTGAGGAACACTTTCTGCTATTTATCAGATGTTCGCAAATTGAGGAACACTTTCTGCTATTTATCGGATGTTCGCAAATTGAGGAACACTTTCTGCTATTTATCAGATGTTCGCAAATTGAGAAACAATAATGATTAAGTATTCCGGATGAGTTCCTTTTTCTTGCCAGGTATGGTTCTTGATTTTCAATTGAACATGTTGTTTAATTCTAGTATCAAGCCGCTGAGTAGTTCTTCCGATGTAACTGACTCTTGTCTTGTAACTGATTTTTTATCCCTCATTATCCCTTGTAATGTTAAACTTAATACTTTTAAGGCAATACTCAAGTTCTGTACCACTAAAAATCTGTTTAAATATTTAAAATTATGGTACATCTCTAATTTAATTAGGAAATTAAATAAAAATTACAAATTGGAGAACAAGTGAGAACTTTGTGGAATAATACCGTTTTTAAATATTCATTAAACTCATACACAATCACTTCCTTGGATCAAGTATTGTCTACAAACTATTCAACAAAATCACATTAAAGTCAGCTACAGTTGCATAGGGAACATGACTCAAATAATAAAAACGCACAACTGGAAAACAATCAACAAATCACCTAAACTAATTAAATCCACGTGTAACCTCTGAATAAAGAACGAATGTCCTTTGAACGTCAATTGCTTGCAAAACAATGTAATATACTAAGCCATTGAAAATCAGCAGTCAATGAAGAAAAAATATACATGGGAATAACTGAAGGATTCTGGAAACAAAGAAACTATTCACACAAATCATCCTTTACAAATAGTAAATACGTGAACCGAACAGTGCTTTCAAAACACATCTGGGAGATTAAATACAAATCATACCAAAAATATCATGGTAAATAAGGAAAAGAACATCAGCCTACAACAATCAATCCAAATACTGTAAACTCTGCTGGAAGGGAAAAATAGCTATAATTACCTTTGCAGACCAAAAACAAAACACTAAGTAAATGATCAGAACTCATCCCAAAATGCAGACACGAAAACAAATTTTTACTTCGTTGCTTAAAAATCGAAAACTGAAAACGAACAAGAACAAATGAAAATAAATAAATAAAATAAAATAAATAAACATAAACATGTAAATTAAATTAATCCAAATAAATAAGTAAATAAACTAAGTAAATAATAAACAAATTAACACATCACATCCCCACCAAAATAACAATAACGAAAAATACAATAGACTACCCACAATGCAATAGAATACCCAAAATATACCACTAACCTGTATATATAAAATGTCGATCAAAAACACAACGCACATAGCCTGACGATTGCGTTTAGCATGAATCAGACAGGGTGTTGACTTCAATGTCCACTTTTATATATATATATATATATATATATATATATATATATATATATATATACACGCACGCGCTGGGATTTGTTTTGCGCACCCTACTCTGTATCATACTGTATATATATGATTTCAGTTTGTATAAAAATACAGTAGTATTATATATATATATAACAAATTAGGAAAAGTTTTTCAAATTGTCACATACTCTTTCTCTCTCTCTCTCTCTCTCTCTCTCTCTCTCTCTCTCTCTTAGACGTAAACAAAAAATCTATTATTTAATAAATAAACGGATCGTCTACTCAAATATGAATATCCACCTAAAATAAGTAATAAAAATCTGTCGGAAAAATAAGTAAGATATCTGTTACCTTTTTTAAAAATTGCTTTGTTTACGTTAGGATACAAAACTGAGAAAATATGTGTATTTCGAGAGTGAATGAAAAATCTGTGTTTAAAGGCACTATTCAACTTTGCTTGGTCATCGACGAATGTCAAATCTAATAACGGTTTTCCCTCGGAGGACGCAGTTTCGAATCCTGTCGGAGTGTGCATATCTAAGAAGATTTCTCAAGCATTTAGTCCGGTAGACAAAAATAAATAAAATATACTATTTAATAAATAAACGGAACATCTACTCAAATACGAATATCCACTGAAAATAATGTTTGTAATAAAAATTAAGAATTAATAAATCAAAAATCCATATATATACAGAGAGAGAGAGAGAGAGAGAGAGAGAGAGCGAGAGAGAGAGAGAACGATCGAGTTTACTATGAATCGCTTGCAAGATTAGCTTCATTAATATTGTTTTACTCTTCATAAATATACACTGTATTCAATAGCTCACAATTAACAAAAATCATTTTTTCCCTTGGGTACTTTTCAACTCTTCTGAAAATTAATCAGCTGATGACAATTTGGAACGACATTTGTGTGTTTCCTTTTTCAATGACATGGTAACAGGCAGGCCGACATGAATGACTTTCAATTTCTTCGGAACAATTTTCCAAGTTCAATTCTTAACAGTACCCATCGAACCCATTACCCGGCCCAGGATGTTTCGTTTACTGTAAGTCAATCAACCGGATGCCGATGCTTTTGCCGTCTCCCCGTTTCAAACCTGAAATAGCAATCTTGGCCAATCTCACGCGCCTTCCGTTTGGTAATGGCTCCAGAATCTACTTTCTAATTTTAAAATATTAATAGAACAAGACGGCAGAAGTTCAAAAATGGACATTTTGTTTAAAGAGAGCGCGTGGATTTCGGGAAAAGAGTATGCGTGCCGCGGCCTCGAGTGAAACAGAACAGATTCTGCTTTAGGGACTCTTAACTAAAGTGGTCTCCCGAACATTGACTTCCGGTTGCCATGAGAACGGCCCACTGCCAGATACGGATTTTGACGGTAGCAAATGCTTTTGCCCATCATACAACCATAAAGTGCAAGAGGCTCCAAGACTTTATGATGAGGTTCTTTATTATGGATTTTGGTATTGCGCTTTCGAAATCAGATATTGATCGCAAAAAAATGTCAGTTTTAGCATCAAGGCATCAAATATTGGTAATATAATTTCAAAATTATGCATTCACATTTCAATGACCTGAATGCTTGATATATACTAATAATATACTGTTATTTGCATAACAACATACATACATTATTTATATATATATATAATGTGTGTGTGTGTGTGTGTAAGTGTGTGTGTGTAATATATATATATATATATATATATATATATATATATATATATATATATATATATATATATATATATATATATATATATATATATATATAATGTGTGTGTGTGTGTGTGTAAATAAATCTAAGTGGGTGGGAAAAGTTCTCAGCACAAACGAAAAGTATTTCTATCAAAATTCAGATGTTTGCTGATCTGTTATAATTTTGAGAAGTTGTTTTCGTCGATAATTTTTTTTTGTGTGTATGTGTATGTGTGTCCGTGTGTGTGTGTGTGTATAATATGTGTACTTTAACCGCAAACCTTTTTCCGACCAGTAATTTCCTGAAGAACAGAAATAATTCCGTAATCTGGGAATTAACTGCCATCTATTTACAAAAACGTGATCTCAGCAGACAGAGAACGGGATTCTGTATTATTTTACCAATAAATTCGAGAAGGAACAACAGACGATATTTCAATAGAAAAATAGTCAAATGTGTGATCTGCTAAAATCCGGAAGGATGAAAACACATAAAAAAAAACAATTTTTATAAACCCACAAATTAATGTACAACACCTCAAAAGAAACTTCCCATTAATGAAGCTGTTAGAATCAATACGGCTGATGAGCAAACATCTACAAGGAACATCCAACAATTTTTAAGAAGTACTTTTAATTGTCTTAGATAATTTTCATTGTAATATATTCCTACAGTTGTTGTAATAAGCTGACATGCCAAATGATGTTTTTCCGGGTAGAATGGTCAGGCCGATAAAGCACCCTAAACACTACCTTACTACGCATGGATAGTCATTAGTTAGTAGATTTCACAATGCAGTCGGGACGCGAAGACAACTTGGAGGCTCGCTTTGTAATAAATGTTGAGTTAATCTCGTCAAAACACACTGCAGAAACCTATGAAATTATCTTGACTGCTTATGACTTAACGTATATGAGCCGGACGACTGTTTACTGCTATAACAAAAACAACGGGGAGTAAATGAGAGACGACGTGAGGTATGTCAGTGAGTGGGAGGTCAGGACACCGAGGTTAGTAGAAGAAATTGACAGTTTTGTGAACGAGGACCAGCGTGAATCTCTATTAACAGTTGCTATACAGTTTGGAGTCGGTGAGGCCACTGTACACAGAATTAAGCAAAGGGTTCTGAGGGTGTCCAATGGCGAACAGAAGAAGGGGCAGATTGATTACGTCGAATTTAAGTGTCCTTGGGTTTGGTGACCCCTGTAATGAAAACTGCATTTACTGTTAGGTCTCAGAGAGCACGAGACAGAGTGTTAGGTGAAATCCCCACTCAGGTTGACTCCCTTAGACATAAGAAAGACAAGCCAATCAGGTCAGTCTCAAAGCTCGTAATGATCTTGTTCGACAACAAAGGCATCATCTACATCCCATGAGACATCCATGGCTAGCCGGTCCATAAGAGTACTATAGGGATGTTCTAGGTAAATTCAGAAAAAAAACATTTTGTCGCAAGAGACCATGACTTTTAAAATCTGGTCAATGGCATCTGCAAGAGGACAATGCACTCTGTTCAAATTTCATCCCGGTTATCAACTACTTGATTAAGACTGTCCCTTATCCTTTCTACAGTCCAGAGCTGCCCCCTTGGATGTTCTCCAAACTGAAGAAGAAGAAGTTCAGGAGCTGCTGCTTTGATGACGTAGACGATGAAGAAGGCTGTAATGAGACCTCCGTAAACCTTCACTTTGCAGGACAACGATGGGGCCTTGAAGAAATGGATAGGTCGCTATAAGAAGCAAATTGAAGACTTACGCAATTTGACTTACTCGGAGAAACAATATCACGTAATACATGTTTAATCATAAATAAGTAATAAAAATGCATGTGAGAAACTAAGAAGCTAAATATTATTAAAATAAATATTTCCGTTATCTTTAATTAAAGACAACCTTTAAAAAGTTTCTTATCTGCCAAATTCAACGCAACGTGCATAAAAGAGTGTTCTGAAATGCAAAAAAGGTGTTCTGCTTGTGGACTTCATACAACATAGTTAAATCAGTCAGATAATTTGAAACACTGAACAGCCTGTAGTAAGCTCTTCACTGAAAGAAACCAGAAAGTTTGCATAAAGTTGTCGAGATTTATTGTAAATTAATACAATTATGGCACAAGGCCGAAAAGGGGGAATGGGTTGAGGCTGGTCATCACTAACTATCTTATACTTAGTTAATCGGATTCACGACCCATTTACTCGTTACAATTTCCTCATTAACCATAATAACTCATCCATCATCAATCAATTCTCCATACACTATAATACCACATCCTCTCGAGGGGGTGGTGCTAAAAAACATCCCAATGAGATGATAAATATTATTTACAATTTTTATATACAAATCGGATGAATGATCATGAAAGGGGAGGGGTGAACCCCAAAACAAACTAAATATCAAAACAAAGCAAAAATAAACATAACTGATGTTAGTAGGACCCGTCCAACCCTTCAAAAAAGAGAAGCCGCTGTATTCTGCCCTTGAACAAAATCAAGAGGCTCTCTCGCTAAGGGAGAGGGAAAAGGGAAAATATAGAAATAAAGTTGTCTTCAAGCTGAAAGTCACCGCACACGGAACCATTCTGACGTAATAGTGACCACATCGATGTGGTTAGGACGTTTGATTGCATCATCCAGATTATTCAGTTTAAGATCATCAAAGAACAGTTATCCAGAAAGTGGCTCTACACAGAAAATACTATTGCTGCAGGGGTGGCTCAATCGCTTGAAGCCTCGTTTTTTCGAGTGCTCTTAAATCGATGGAAGATGTGCGTCAGTCTTGATGGCAGAGATGTCTAAAAGTAGCACAACAGTGTCGGTAATATATACACATTTGTATCATAATAAACATTTTTGCTTAGTAGATTACACTGGTCAACACCAAATTTATTGTCTAATTTTTTTAGTTGATATCGGACAATTTTGATCTGCTGAATCCAAAAATCACAATGTTTTGGCCACATGCTGTTTTTAGGTTTTTTCTTTACATTGTCTGTCCATTAAAATATCTAAATATGGAACATATTTCACACTTGAATCTAATTATTATGTTCATTATAAACTTATTAATTTTAACCCATCAGAATTATTTTCAGCCCAAATTACCTACATAAATACTAAAACACGCCTTCAAAATATTTATAAACCAATAACACGCAATAAAGTGCTTACATCTCAAAACACACCAATTAAACTGTACAATATAAAACCATATTAGTAGTAAGCATACCATGTGACATTTTAGGACCAATTAGTAATAGGTAAAATTATGTAATTCAGGAGCGAATTTCTCATGAATAACGGTATAAAAAACACAATTTTAGACCTCAAGAACAAAGTCTCTCAGATTCCACTAAGGATCATGTCATTTTAACTGCTGATATTCAAGACCTCATTCGCTTCCACGCACACTGTCAAGAAACGACTCAGCAACTTGGTGAACAGGATAAAGCTTGGTATGTAAGCAAGAAGTGTTGTCTGAAATTTAGAAATCCCATGATTTGGAGGGAGCCAACAATCCATAGCGCTGATTGCTATTTCTGTGCTATTGATGTGACTGGGATCAACAGAAAGAACCGGAGCAGCCGCAAGTATCCTTATCTTTAATCAACACGTCGTCCTGTAATAGAATTACCTGTCTTTGGAGATATTCATGACATCAGTAAGGAAGATTTCTCCAGTGTTCAAGAAAATGATGCTGATGATGAAGTGTTTTTTGAAGATGATGCTCCACATTCTTTTTCCCAAAAGAAATTAAATGAACTAGTTCACAATCTCAGCTTGTCAAAGTCCTGTGCTGAACTGTTGGCATTCAAATTTAAGCAAAAAAAAAAAAACCTCCTCTCTTACAGTGCTTGCATTACCTTCTACCACAACAGACATCAAGGGTATCTCCGTTTTTTCTCTGAAGAGAAGGACATGGTGTACTGTACAGATGTTACGCCGGTTCTGCACAAAATTGGAGTGCCACAGTACGAAGCGAAAGATTGGAGACTGATTATTGACAGCGATCACTGAAAAGTGTTCTACTGCACCTTGGCAACCAATTTGCCTCTGTACCCCTCGCTCACTCGATTACACTGAAGGAGAAATATAAACCAATGAAGCACATGTGCTGGAGAAAATTCATTATGATCAGCATGAGTGATTTTTTGCGTTTACCTGAAGATGGTGAATTTTTTGTCGGAACAACAGTCCAGGTTCACCAAGTACCCATGATTTCTGTGCATGTGAGATACTAGGGCACTTCTTAGCATTACACAAAAGAAAAAGGACTGGCCTGTTCAGGAGGAATTTATGCTTTGCAGAGCAACGAACGTCATCAATAAGAATACCTTTCCCACCGTTGCACATCAAGCTCGAGTAGTTCATCAAAGCTTTGGACAAGGATGATTATTGTTTCACTTACTTGTGCCAAACTTTTCCAAGATTGACCATGGAAAAGTTGAAAGCTGCCATCTTTGATGGTCCTCAAATTCGTCAGCTCATCAGAGATCCAGAATTTGAAAACTCAATGTACGAAGTGGAACTGGAAGCATGGAAGGCTTTTGTTCTGATTGTGAAGAACTTTCTTGGTAACAACAAGGACAGGAACGACGCAAAACTTGCCATAAATATGCTGACTGCTTTCAGAAACCTTGGCTGCACATGAGCATCAAAATGCATTATTTATTCTCACATATGAATCGGTTACTTGAGAATCTGTGATCAATGAGCGATGAATAAGGGGAGAGATTCCACCAGTACATGAAAGAGATAATGTCCCAAAAATGAGATCGATTTAGTCAGAAGATCAGATTTTTAAAAATTCAACTTAGCACAAAAACATGACCTGATCGAGAGAAACGGATGTCAGTTTCGGATTCAGCGGTGAAAAATTGTCCTAAGTCATTTGGGAAAGCATAGAAAACATAATTTTATTTTGCATCTCTACCAACACAAGACCTCTCAAACGAAAAAAATACTTTAAAATGGCACCAATAACACTATTCATATCCACAATTATTCTTACCCAATAGCTTGTAGCATAATTTGAAACATAACCGTTAGCACACACATAACTGTTAAGGTTATATAAAATACCTTCGTACCCATAATGCACCAAAGGCCAGCATATATAAATAGTCACTGATATTGAGCACTTTTGCCTATAGATATAGCATACCTTAAAACTATATATATATATATATATATATATATATATATATATACACACACAAATGAAACAACAGTCGTCTTTGAAAATGACTAGTGGTGTTAGCCGAAAGTCCTCAAATGACATGGGAAATGTTATATTCCAATAGCAACCAGAAATAAGAAATATTATTGGAAGTGTTGAAAGGATCAATAAAAATAATATGTTATTTGATCTCAATGGGAATAAATTGGTGCAAAGGATCTTTGCCTGGTCATGTGAGCATGCTGGAGCCTAAAGAGGAGGTAATTGTATAGTTCCTTACATTTAGCACAAAGAGGCCAATTTGCAGTAAAATCTTTTCCAGTACCACAAAAAAATAAATAATTCAATAAATAAACTGATGATATATATATATATATATATATATATATATATATATATATATATATATATATATATATATATATATATATATGTGTGTGTGTGTGTGTGTGTGTGTGTGTGTGTGTATGTATTAAAGAGATAAAAAATTACTCTTACCTCCAAATAGAAGAAAAAGTTTCATAGACAAATTTAAACCAGCCCAAACAAATCATAACCCCCCCCCCACACACACACATAAACACACACCAGACATACATACACATAGTGACAAAGCACACTAGTCGGACCACACACACACACACACACACACACACACACACACACACACACACACACACACACACAAGCACACTGTACAAAATGTATATATTTACTATATATGTTTCATTATGATAATATATTATATAATGTATATGTATAGAGAACGAATATATACACACATAGCCGCAAAAACAAACACACTAGACGGGCTACACACACATATACATACACGAACCCTGCACACCATACAAAGTGAATATATACATTATTTCCTTGTAATAATACAATATATATGTATGGAGAAAGAATATATATATATACACATACTGGCAAAAACACACACACAC